>PVKZ01000410.1:403269-734417 GCA_004027375.1 Macroglossus sobrinus
ACTTAGAATATGAGACTCTAAGATGGGAATTATCTTTGGTTAAGAGGAAACTATGAAGCTATCACATGGACCTTTGTTTATTCAGGGGCAGTAAACTAAGATTGATCTAGTGTGGAATATTTTATAAAACCTTGTGAGTTACAGGACTTCCTGGCTGAATGGCTTAGGCAAGGATTAGAGGTCTCCATTGCATTTTACTGTGCCTCACTCTTTCTCATCGGTCACACTGCCCCTATGTTTTCTGCCTCCCAAGGTATATAGCAAGATAATCACTCACTCAGTGGATATCTTTTTGAAATATCAGTCTTAACCCTTATGTCTGCTAATTTCAATATTTATAAAGTATGATTTAGGTGATAGCATGGACTCATAAAACATGACTAATGTAGCAGTGAAAATCTAGAAGTTGCACCTGACAGTGAACTCATTAGGTTTTGCTTTGGATTTCCTGCCATTGCCACCACTTTCCCACCTTCTGCTACACTTTGGTTTTCAACACTATTTTAAAACTCTGTTTAATTCTTAATGATTGAGAGAGAAGTTTGCATGGCTGCTTCTCCTGCTGTAGGTGTTCGAATCAAGCTTGAATTAAAGTTATCTCTGGCAGTTTTCTGGACCTACATTCCACCTGAAACTTCATCTTTCTTTCTCTTTTTTTTGTTTTTTTTTGTTTTTTTTTAAGACTTGTCTTTCTTTAGTGCAAAGAAATAAATATCTTTCATTCATTCAACAAATATGTATTGAGCGCCTGCTATGTGCCAGGCACTTTCTTGGGACTCGTTGGTAAATAAAATAGACAAAAGTAGGGACTACCAAGGAATTTCCATTTTAGTGGATTGATAAATTCAAGGAATTGCGAGTTGCCTCTGGGCAATGAGAAGAATGAGCCTAGGAATATTTCTGGCTACTTTTATTTTTCTTATTTATTATTTTTGAGTGGCTGCCCAACATCTTCCTACATTGGGAAAATTCTGCCCTAAAGTGGGCATCTGTCATTGAGAGAAGCACAGTATCCTTCAAACATCCTCGCTCTACTTTGATAGTTCTCACACTTTGAATTCTAACGTCTCGAGGCAGACTCCACAGGTGCCCTTCATTCTGGTCACATAATATGGGCCCTGCCAATCAGCATCCTTGCCTGAGATTTGAGTATGGAAATGAGCAACCTGGAGCAACATCTGTGTGATTGGAACTTTCTTCCAGAGATAGCAATAGCAGAAGCATCTAGTTTTCCTGGAGAGGCTGAGATGGAGCTTCTCCAGTCTAGTCCTGGGTTTACTTAGTGTGGATGGGGTAGCCCAGTGGTGGCTCCATTAAAATTGTACCATGACATGGTTTGCTATCATGGCATTGTTCTTAGCTGTGTAGTTTCTAAGCTTACTTCTCTTGTCCTCTGAGATTCTCTGAGCTAGCGATATCTTATAAGAAGCCCCTTTCTGCTTATATAACCCAGAGGAAGTTCTATAGTTGCAAATAAGAAGCCTGTAAGATATATCCACCCTGTGGGTCTTAGTAGAAGGAAGAGCTACTTTGACCATATAATCCAAAAATGCCATGTTTTCACTTTCCCAGCCTGCAATGAAGCTAGGGTGAAGGCCTTTGAGCTATAATCAGCATATCAGAGGCACCAGCCCAGACTTTTCAGCAGGAAGAGGCGAGGGGAATAGGACAGAGAACGATTTGGGTGGATAGTTTCGGGGTATCAGCAGCGTCCAAGGTCCCCGCCCGGCAGGAATGGTGCAGGCCCTGTGGCCCTCAGCACTCAGCAGCAGTGTCCTCACAAGTCTGGTTCTGCAGTGTGACTTTGGTATTGGCCGGCACTATGCTTGTTTTCCAAGCCTCATTCACCAAGCTCCCAAAGGGCTTCATTAATGTGCTGTCATTAAATATATTTTCTGCTTAAATGAGCCAGAGTGGGCACTTCTCACTCCTCACCAGTTCCCAAAAACCTTCTGCTGTGCTTTCTGGGACCACCTGGGACTCACCATGCCCTCTAGAATTTCAGACTAATCATCAGCAAAACCCATTGTTTTCCTAACTTTTTTTCTATTCTTTTCACCTTCTCCCTTTCTCTGAAATCTGGCTATGCCCTATGGCACCTGCTTCTGCTGTTCTTCCTTCCTCTCCTGGTACCACTGGGCAGTGGGTGGGGTAGGTGTCCTGTTAGTCCTCATCTCTGCTCCATCCTCCCCAGAGACCCACAGCATTAATCTTGCCTCATCAGACTGTACCCGCTATCCACCCAGCAACCCCATCATCCTCCTCAAGGCTGCTCTCTCCTAATCTCTCAGAAGACTGTATGACAAATTCCTTTCTCTCCTCAGTCTCCAGTGCTTTCTCTTCCACTCTCACAGTCAGCCAGTGTATATGCTTCCTATGTCACTAAGACAATTGGAGCAATCAGAAAACTTCCACAAACTCCCAGCCCTCTGTCGACCCAGCTACCTGTACTTGTGGCTACTTCTACTCCACCTTCTCTCTAGCTACACTGATCAGCTGCCTTTGCTCCAGTCTAAGGTCAGCTCTTCCACTGAGACATTAGATTTGGGACCATTGTGGGCAAAGGGAAAATTCCCATTCCCCTATCATCAGTTAGCTCCTCTACCGGATCATCTCCTTCACATGCCAACTGTTATGGACTTCACATGCCAACTGTTATGGACTGCTGCCCTCCAGACCCGCCCACCAAATTCATATGTGAAGCCCTAATCCCCAGTGTGATGATATGTGGAGATGGGACTTTTGAGAGGTAATTAGAATTAAATGAAATCAGGAGGGTGGATCACTTAAGATGGGATTAATGTTCTTACACAAAGAGATACCAAGAGTTTGCTCTCTTGCCTGTGCATGCACAAAGAAGAGGTTATATGAACACACAACAAAATGACGGCCACCTACAAGCCAAGAGAAGAGGCCTCAGAATGAAACTTACCTTGTCGACACCTTGATCTTGGATTTCCCAGGCTCCAGAACTGTGAGAAATAAGTTTAAACCACCTGATCTATGGTATTTTGTCATGGCAGCACATACACACTAAGACACCACCGTCTGTAACTTCACTCATTAAAAAAATAAATCTAGAGAGCCCATATTTCCTTCCAGCTACTGTCTCATTCCTCTCTTTTACAGCAAAAGTTGGTCAAAGAATTGTTAGTACTCATTGTCTCTAAGCTCTATTGATTGATTTCCCCTTGAACTTATTTGAATCATGCTTCTGTCTTTAACCCCCACACCCTTTGAAAGTCCTCTTGCCAACACCACAAAAAAACCTCTGTATTGCTAAATGCATAGGCCATTCTAAGCTCTCATTGTACCTGGCTTAGCAGCAGCATTCAGCCAGTTGCTCATTCTTTTTTCTTAGACACTGTCTGTACTCAGCTCCTGGGACTCCTCTTGCTTGGTTTGCCTCATTGCCTACTGGCAGCTCCTGCTTGTCCCTTGCCGGTTCCTCATGATTTTTCTGATCTCGAAATTAAAGTCAGTCTTTGGGTCTCTTCTTTATCTACAATCACTCCCTGGGTTTTATCAACTAAAACCCAGGTCTTCTCTTCCCTAAACTATATCTCCTTCAGTCTTCCTCACATGTGACCCTCTGGCCACAGCTAGCTGCATGAAGGCAACTGGGGGGCTTGCCAAGGGCATTCAGGCAGGTGGTTGTGTGCAGGCTACGTGGGGCTCTGGTTTCCATGTCAGAAGTGCTGCAGAAAGGTGATTGATTGCCAGGTGAGGCTGCAAGTTCCCACCCCCTGTGCCAGGCATTGCAGGAAACCTCTCTCTCATCCTCCTGCAAAGTCACTTAGCACTCTTTACTTAGAAAGCTTAGCTTAGCATCGTGCACACTTTAAAAGAGAAATGCTTAAGGAAACATATACTCTGAATGTAGATTCAGAGATGAGAGGCAATGCATGGATAACTGACCAGATGGTTAAAATCCAAGCTCAAACTTTGATCCTGTGATTTGCTGAATTATTGCATCAGTTTAATTCACAGCACTGGGGGAGGAGAAATGAGACTTTAAGAACTGGGCTGGGTCGCATGATAAGTACCAGGGAGACTCCCTTGTCAGGAAAAGATGTTTCTCTTTCTCTACCTGATGAGCTTGTTCCTGGCTTAGCTGAAATTCCCACAGCAACATCACCTGAAGGGTTTATCATTCAATAGATAAGTCAACTTTCTTCATTCCCTACCCTAACCTTGCCTCACTGCCTCTAGACTTGAACCAGGGTCAGGTCCCCACATGCCCCAGCAGGCAGATTCCAGGGACGAACCTGGAAAGAGACACAAACACACCTTAAACTGCAACATTCAGCTCATTTGTGTCCACAGTCTGGTGAAGATGCATAGAAATCCATTCTTGAGGTACTAGACAAGGAACAAAAAGTGAAATAAGGTTTGGATGACTAACAGGGGTGTGCTTTTGAGAGATTTTGGTTTGGTTTATAAGTCTGAACAGCTGAGGGTGTGTATCAATCAGGGTTCTCCAGGAAACATACAGATATATATGAGAGGAGAGTTATTATAGGTATTGGTTCACATGGTTACGGAGGCTGAGAAGTCTGATGATCTGCAGTCTGCAAGCTAGAGAGCCAGGAAAAACAGTGGTGAAATTCCCTCGGAGTGTGAATGCCTGAGCACTGGGGCTAGGGGCCAAGGGTGAAAGTCTTGGTCTGAGTCCAAAAGCCCTAGAACCGGAGCACTGGTGTCCAAAGGCAGGGAAAAATGGAGGTCCCAGATCAAGCAGAAGGAGTCAATTTGTTTTTCTTCCACCTTTTTGTTCTATGCAGGCCCTCAACAGATTGGATGGTGCCCACCCACATTGATGAGAGTGATCTTTACTCAGTTTACTGATTCAAATAGTAATCAATTCCAGAGATACCCTCACAGACACACCCAGAAATGTTTTACCAGCTATCTGAGCATCCCTTAGTCCAGCCAAATTGAACAGTTTGTTCAATTTGAAGTCCATGAAAAGTGACAATGAGATATTAGGAATTAGTACAGCAGAATGGAAGACTTGGAGAAATAAGAATGTTAGAATGGAATTTTTTTTAAATGTATGACTGACCACTTTCCTCCTAATAGGAGAGAACTCAGGAGACACTCCCTTTTCCAAGACTTTGAGAAATACACTGGTTTAGGAAGACTATGATCTTGATTACAGACGAGTATGGGAAGTGTTTTTGACCTTGGGTGCTGAGATTTGAGTTAGGGAAACTTCTCAGCACATGAGATGTCATCCTCAGTCTTGGGAGGAAGAATGAAGTGGGAGCCTTTATAACAAAGTAATAAATAAAACTAATACCATGTCTCTGGGGAAGTCACAAGGATTAGGACCACCGTCAAAGACCAGAACGATGCAGGGATGGCAGCTTTGGTTACCACCGAACTCTACTAAGAGCAAAGGGTCTTATAAAATGTCAGTGGATTGTTGCAAACTTAATTTGGTGACTCTATTACAGATGCTATTCCTGATGTGATCCCCATTGCTGCTACTGCCTAATGCCCAATTCCCCAGCAGCAGTGATAAACCCTGAGCTCCAGGTAGGGTCCCCAAGCCCAGAGGCTGGGGGGCAAGCCGATTACATTGAACCAATTTGTCTTACATTGAGCAATTTGTCTTTTATAGAATAGATGCTGCTCTGGAGAATGGGTGAAGGGAAAAGCTCTTAATACTAATTCGAACATGGTAAAAGGTCATTATCTTTTACAATGATGAGAGCTGTGCCTGCCTACATTTTCTTCTTTACTTTGTTAATTTATTTATTTTTCTGTCCACCCCATTACTTTATAGGCGGTGTGCTTTTGATGAACTTTATGATTTACTCCATAGGAAACAGAATTTTGAGATGATATTGTGTCAAGATTGGAATAAAAATGAGTTTTGCTCAGAGAGGCTAGAATAGAGCTGGATGGAGTAACCGATGAGACTTTGAGCTATGACCCTTTGAAGTTAAATGAGAACTTTTATTTCTGGGAGGAAGGTTGCCTTGTGTTAGTGTTCTGACTACATTTTGTTAGTTAGAAACAGTATTTGCCTGTTTGGCATTCACTATTCACAGGGTCAGATGAATGATGAAAGTTGTTTATATTTCCCCTGTGATTCAGCTTTCATGAGCATACAAAAATCTCATTACAAATCCTCCAATCAATCCCTACCAGCACCCCTAACCATCTCCCCTTTATTTTTCTCTCACACACCAAGTAGGTATTTCCCCCTGCACTTAATTGGCCCCGAGGCCAGGTACTGGGCCACTAAAGACCACCCCTGTGCCCACGGCCACCAATAGTATTCAAACTACCCAGTCCTGAGCTACTTACCCTGTCCTGCCTTGTCTTTCTTGCAGAAATTCCAATAAACACTCTGGATCATGCTTTGTCCTTTGTCCTTTTTGCCCACCTCCTTATTCCCCCTCTTTCTACCCTGGGGCTGGCCCTGGTGCTTCCCCATGTGACCTCACCTGTTTCTAGGGAGCTGTGAGTATAAACCTCTTTTTTCATGACAATCATTCCAGAATTTGCGTATTTACCATAACTAATTAAACAAATTTGGAGTACAGATTTTAAAACAGTTAAATGTAAGCATTTATTTCAAAGTGTAACTATAAAAAGTTAGGGAGGACCTTGATGGTAGGAACAAAAGAGCTAGATTTTGGGGAGCTTCCCAGCATTTAAACTTTTTTCAAATATCTTGGGAATGTCCCCACCTTGAAGGAGCATGGCCCACCTTGCACACAGAAGCTCACAACACTAGATTCCTGCTCCCTCAGCCTGCCTCGCATCTAGTTCATGAGTACATGATTAATCAGATGCGTCTGTCCTGACCTTTGTATTGGAAGCTAGTGACACAAGAAGCAGGGATCGAGGAGAATTAATCTGACAGCAGCAGCAGTAGCAGCAGGAATAACTGGTTTCTAGTGACAGCAATACCAGTGACAGTGCAAGATTTTGCATCCGGATCTGCAGCAGCAGGGCCCACCATGCAGGTTGTGGTTTTGGCTCCAATCTGGCTGATGTTTCCCTGTTTTTACCTGTTTTTACCTGTGCCCCAGATGAGTTCTCCAGTTTTCTGAATGCTTCTATAAACTACCCATTATCCCTTAATAAAATCATTTACTGCTTAAAAATTAATCAATAGATGTTTATTGCTTGTAACCAAGAACCTTAATTGATACAATCTTTAATTATTCTCTTTCTTTTGTTTCTTTCCTTCCTTTCTCCCTTCTTTCTGTCTTTCTCTCTGGAGAATGTATTATTTAATACTTATATAACTTTAAATGCACACACATATATATCAATATGAAAGTAAATATGGTGAAATATTAACATTTGTTAATTTGTTAATTATGTATATAAATATGGGAATATGGATATTTTATAAATTTTTGCGTGTTTTAGGTCTTTTAATTTTCTCACAAGATAATATTAGCAATCATATGCACATAGGTAAATGTATAGATATTGATATTATGTATATATATTACTATTCCACTATTCTAAACCTTTTATTTATACTAACTCATTTACTCCTCATAACTAGCCTATGAAGTAGGAACCATTATTTACATCCTCTTTTTACATACGAGGAAAGTGAGGCACAGAGAACTTAAGAGGCTTGCCCTAAATCACACAGCTTCTAAGGAGCAAAGCCAGAAGTCAGTCCTTGACAGTGGTGTTTGGGGTCCCTGCTTTTTGCTTTTAACAAAATAGGAGATGAGATAGCAAGTCATCGAAGGGAGAGGTGGAAGCCAAAGAGTGTTTTCAGAATGGAGGATGAGCTCACGTATGAGCCAAGGGGAAGGAGCAAGCAGGAGGCACAGGTGAAGATGTGAGAGAGCCTGTGGACATTTAATGGATGGGACACTATCAGGATCACAGGAGCCAAGCTTCACTCTGCATGGGAGGACGGGCAGAACTCCTGGTTTGATACTAGAGGGAAGGAGGCAACTGGTCTGTTTATGGGGGAGGATGATCTTGCTTCTCTGGGAAATCAAAGGCAAGGTCACTAGCAACCCTGAAGGGGTGGCAGCCACGCTGCAGCCCAACCAGGTGGCAGCATGAGTCGGGGGCCTGGTGTTCCCATGGGAGGTTAGCTAGGGGAAGATGGGTGTTCCTCTGGGGAAGAAGGGGAAAGAAAGAACTGTAGGCTGGCAGTCCGGTGGCTCTGTCCTCAGTCCTCTTTTACTCAAAATTATACTGCTCTATTGGTAGACAGACCCAGGACCCAAGAGATTCCCCACCTGTGGGTGGGTCAGGGGGCCCAGGCAGTGATCCTGAAGCATGGGGTGCTTCAGAGCAAAGAGCAAAGCATCCTAGTAACTGGGCAGAGGGAAAGCAAATCTGTTATCTGTCCCCACTGGACACATACTGAATAGTCACAGGCTCCTCCTCCTCCCCTCCAGAGAGGGTGCATATGTGTGTGTGTGTGTGTGTGTGTGAGAGAGAGAGAGAGAGAGAGAGAGAGAGAGAGAGAGAGAGAGAGAGAGAGAGAGAGAGAATGAAAGCGTGAGTCTGTGCTTGCCAAGCCAAGGGTCCCTCCTATGGACCGGCTTGCCTTTTACCTGCAGAAGCCTTTGTGTCAAGCTCTCCATGATGCCTCCTCAGTAGCACCTGCATGAAGCTTCTCTGGCTGCCAGAGCTGAGAGCCCCAGACAAACGAACCTGTCTGCAGAACCCATGCGGCCCTCCCCGGGAAGCCAACTGGACTTTCAGAATCAAATGTTCCTCATCCGCCAAGGTGTGTCCTACTCCAGCCTCTGTGTCGCCATGAAATAAGTCACGCAGCTCAGCTCTGCACCTGCCTCTCTGTTTCAGGGGGTACTTTTTTGTCAGCTGACCAGGACCTCCAAGCCGGGCTGGTTCGCTGCATTTTCTGAATGGCCCATCTTCTTCTGTGGCCACAGGTAAGAAAGCTGCCCCCAAGGCTTGTATTGGGGACATTGTGGGGGTGAGGACACTGTGGGATCAAAGAGATCCTAGCAGATTAACAGTTTAGGAGTGGGCACAGTCAGAATACTGGAAGTTGCCTGCGCCCAGAAAAATTTTAGTCTTCTGGTTCCTGCTGGGGCTGTTCAGAGCCCAATGGCAGTCAACCCCTCCCTCTGGTGAAGGTAGCTCAGTGTCAGGAGTTATCACTTTTTTTTATATTGAATCTGCTTCAATATCTTTATTAGTACTATTCCTCCTTCTGTCATTTATTGATTGACTCGGCACATACTCTATATCCTGTAATAACGACTCGCAGACATCAATGCTGTTCACTTGGAAGGCAGCAAGTTCTTCATTGCTGGGGTTTTTCTGAGGCTGGAATGTGTGGAGAGGTTTCCTCCTTCAGCCGGCGTGGTGACCCAGATGACCTTTCCACCCAACCTTGAGATGTTAGACTTCCGCAACCAATCTATTTATTGAGCAGAGCAGATGTAAAAGCTACGCATATGCTCTCTCCCCACTAAGAATCATTGGTGAGAGGATTTGGATGAAGAAACACTCTCAATTCCTCTAATCAAGGGGCTTTCTTTGGAGTATGGACAGTTGTGAGAGAGCTAGGACTCCCATTCCGGGAGGTGGGGGCGGCTAACAAATGGCAGAGAGGGGCTGGGTGGGACCTGAGCAGGCATTCTGGAAAAGGTGGTGTCTGTGAAAAGAATAGAATGTGGCCTGGTGGATGAGAAGTTGGAAAGCAGCTGCAGTAGGAAAATGGACAAAGACGTGAGCCCTGATAACCTTGACTTCGCTTGTACCAGGATTTAAGAGGTGGGAGAGAGAGGTTACGATGAATTGGGGTGGGGGAGGGGATAGTCTAGATCCCCTTGTACATCAGAAGCGATACAAGCTCAGTGGGGATGTTGCAATGTTTTTCGTAGGTTTCCCTATGTATCTGGTTAACTCAGACCCACTTTACAAACGGGGACCCTCCCTCATGCCTGCCAATCCAGCCACTTAGAGGATCAAAAGGTCCAGGACTTTTTTTTCTTTTAATATCTTTCTAATGAGAGGTAGAAGGTTACTCTAATTACTGTCAATTACCTGGAACAATTTCTCCTTTGGTTTGCAGTGACAAATTAATGAAATTATCATAGTGGGCTAATTACAGGGGATGCAAATGTGAGCCGTCTTGCAAGGATATGTCCTCTAGAGTCACTGAATCTCATTTGCACATTTTTCCAGAGGGTCCTGGATGCCTCTTGTTGGGTCTTTATGTGGTGCAATTTCAGCATCCCTGGATTTCTATTTCTTTGCCCCCTATTCTCGCTAATGGGGAAAAAACAATCTTTTATTTAGTGCACTTGGTTTAAAGGTGAAATAGATCATAGCCCTGAGATCTATGGCCGTGACATTGGCTAGAAGGACAAGTTACTGAATTTGCACATAGAAGAACCTCCTAGGACCTTGGATTTGAGTGAGTCTGACTTTGGGGTTAGGCACCTTTCCCTTCTCACCACCTGTCTGCCACAGATCTCAGTTTTGATAATGGTTCAGCAATGACGGTCGTAGTGCTAGTTCTATAGAACACATGCAAGTATTGGCCAACGTGCTCAAAAAATTGCCCTCCTGGTTGGTGATACTGGGTGGTGCTTTACCACAGAAGCTGAAGACTTGAGCTCGAACCCCACTTTATCACTTTTTAGTGATGTGCCTTGAGCAAATCAATCAACTTTCTGAACTTTAGTCTTTTCTTACTTACATAAAAGAGATAATAATATCTTTTCCCTGTGCTCTCCTAGGGGTGATGTGATGCCCAAATGAAGTCAAAGGCACAGGAGTGCCTTTAAACCTTAAAGGTACACAAACGCAAATAGTTCTTAGGAAGATCTTCTAGGAATTGTCATCCAGGGGTACCCTAGAATCTTTCTTCCTTGCACTCGCCCAGACCTGTTTTCTCATAGCTAACGCAAAACAAAGCCAAACAACCCAATCTTATAACTTATTCATTCTGACAAGCAAAGAAAACTTCTAGATGATGGTGATAGTGAAGGTCAGATAATATTGAGGTCACTGATATCCCCAAGTAAATCAGGAGGCCGCAGGACACATAAGAATCCCATTCTTCAGGGTAGAGAATGAAATAGAGAAAAGGAGCTAGAAAGGGAGCTGAGCTCTGTAATTGTCGGGTTCTGAATGAGTCCAGAGAGCAGAGAAAACACATAGCCTGCTCTGCAGTTTCCCCTGGGTGTTGATGAAATTTAGTTATTGGTGGCAACACCAGGATCTTTAGATTCGACTCACCTCACTCACTTGCACTCACTCAACTCAACTCAACACAAGCATCTCTCAGAGGCTTACACAGAATCAGAATCCAACTCAGGGAAGAACTTCCCAGTGAGAGGAGTTGTAAAACATCCAGAAGGGACGCCTCTGGGAACTTGCAGCCTCTCTGCATGACTTTGAAACCAATGGGACTAAAAGGAGAAGGTCATGTCTCATAGCAGGGGTGGAGAAGCAGATGAGATTCTAGAATGTTCCTTCCTTTCGTTCTTTTTTACACTGTTCCCCTCAGGACCACACATGTTCACTTCTCTGTCCCTTAATGCCTGGTACATTGTTGGCCCCACTAGGGGTGAGGAAGTAGAGAGATAAATGAATAAAGAAAAAAATAAACAATTGGATTATGGAAACAAATATTTGACAGCCTTGTTTCCTAAGCTAAGCCGTAAGCCTGGGTCTCTTTTACAGACTCTTCCAGAGTCCTCTCCCCCTCCTGAGCACCTCTCACAGGTGGCCATACATACCTAGAACCCACAAGTGAGCCTCTGCTAAGTGTGAGAGGCTGTGCTTGGCACTGGAGACAAAAGGTGAGGAAGACACAGTCCTCACCCTCAAGGAGCTCAGGACAGGAACTTCTGCTTTCTCCAAAAGCCCCTTGTCAACTTTGTGTCAGTTTTAGAGCCTACATGAGGAGTTTTGCGCTGCATTTCCATCTCCTGGTCCCATTTTTGCTTCAGTCCTAAGCTGATGATTCCCCTATGAACACAGATGACTTTTTTTTCTTTTTGGATGAGTTTTGAGTATTTATTACCTATTTTTTCCCAAGTATTTTTTTTATTGTGGTACAATATACATAATTTATCATTTTATTTTATTTATGTTTTATTTATTTTATATTTTTAAGTTTATTGGGGTAACATTGGTTAATACAATGATATAATTTTCAAGTGTATATTATAATTTGACATCTATATATAAAAATTTACCATTTTAACTATTTTAAAGTGTACAGTTTATTATCATTAAGAATATTCACTTTGTTGTGCAACCATTACCACCTTCTATTTCCAGAGTTTTGCATCTTCCCCTGAAACTCTGTCCCCGTTAAACACTAACTCCCCACTCCACACTCCCTTCAGCCCTGGGCAACCCCATGCTCCTTTCTGGGTCTGTGCATTTGACAACTTCAGGTACGTCATATAAATGGAATAATACAGTATTTACCCTTTGCATCTGGCTTATTTTACTTAGCATAATGTCCACAAAGTTCATTTATGTCCATAGATGTGTCAGAATTTCCTTTCTTTTTAAGACAATCATATTCCATTATTTGTATATACCAATTTGTTTGTCCATTCTTCCATCGGTGGACACTTCAGTTGCATCCACCTTTTACTCATTTTACTTCAATTACCTGTACTTCATTCAGATAGAGAAATGGAGTTTTAAATCTACACACACTTGGTGTGGGGGAGGAGGGGACACTACACCATGAGATGGGAGAGGGAATGTAAAACATACAGGAGATGTTACCACCCTATTAAAAATACTTTACAATATTTAATAGCTAATATATATTTATGGTAGCAAATTTGGACAATATAGAAATGTGTCAAGAAGCAGTAAAAACTATCCCCAATTCCTGTACCCAGAGATAAGTCAGGTGATCTATATGTATATAGAAAAAAGATTAGAAAAGAACAAGATAACATGGCAGCAAACAAAGTGTCCTACGATAGATGATTGGCTAAAGAAGCTGTGGTACATATATACAATGGAATATTACTCAGCCATAAGAAGAGATGAAATACTGCCATTTGCAACAACATGGATGGACCTCGAGATAATCATTCTAAGTAAGTGAAATAAGCCAGACTGAAAAAGTAGAAAATCACATGATATCACTTATATGTGGAATACAAACCTAAAAGCAACAAATGAGCAGGACAAACAGAGACTCGGGGACATTGACAATGGACTAGTGGTTACCAGAAGGTACATGGGGTGGGGGGGAGGGGGGTAGTAGATGGGGTAAAGAGAGTCAAACATAGGGGTGTAGGAAGAGGGTGAAGTGGGTAAAGGGGATCAAATATATGGTAGCTAAGGAAACTGGACTTTAGGTGGTAATCACACAATAAAATATATAGATGTCAAATTATAATGTACACCTAAAAATTATATAATTGTATTAACCAATGTTACCCCAATAAACTTAATAATAAAAAAAGAGAAAAGAACAAGATAGTTGTCTAAATCTGTATGGGCTGCTATAACAGAAACATCATAAACAACAGAAATTTATTACTCTCAGTCCTGGAGGCCAGCAAGTCCAAGGTTAAGGTTCTAGCAGATCTGGTGTCGGATGAGGGCCCTTGTCCTGGCTCACAGCCAGCACCTTCTCACTGTGTCCTCACATGGTAAAGGGGGAGAGGGATCTCTCTGGGGTCTCTTTCATAGGAGCACTGATTCCATTCATGAAGGCTCCACCCTTAAGACCTCATCACCTCCCAGAGGCCTCACCTCCTCATACCATCATGTTGGAGGGTAAGCCTTCAAGATATGAATTCAAGGGGGGACACAAACATTGTCCATAGCCCTGGTTATAATAGCTTTTTCTGTAAAAATTATTAGTTGTGTTTATTTCTGCTCTAATGGGTCTGTTTTAGGGAAGGCCCCATAGGACAGTTCCCTGTACCTGTGAGAGTTGGAGTCCCTAGCCCTAGCCCCTACGGCTCACCTGTGCCTCAGGAAAGAAGCAGGCTGGGGTAAGCACTATACAAACATTATGCGTGATGGGCAGGGAGATGCTAATTCACCTACAGATAAAGCTGCATGCCCATTAGAGAGCTCCTGACAGTTACATTCCAGCATTTGTCATTTGGACAGAGACAGCTCCAGAAGAGGGGTCTACGTACGGGAGCTACCTATGCAGGAAGCTTCCCACTGTTTCACCCGCTGCCCTCCCAGGGCCTCCAGGTACCCCTTAAGGGACCCCTTCTGGGAGAGCTGTGGGCTGTTCTATCTTGGTGCTCACTAGAGCAGCCACTTTCTGGTGACTTCCAGCCTTTTTTACCTGCAATATGGATTTTGGGGGCCCAGAAGGAACTGAGAACCCCTGAGAGAGCTAGGATGCTAAATGAGGAAACTCAGAGAAGGGTGAAGTGTCGAGGATAAGGATGGCTGGTGGTCAGCGGCCATATTCTCCTGACGGGACAGAAGTTAAATATGATTGTTAATTTCTAATGAGTCTTTGAATTGAAATCTTCCAAAAAAAATTTGATGCAGGAGTGCCTTTCTCCCCCCAAACACTCTCTGGAAAAACCTGTTATAGTAAATATGTTTCAGAAATCCAGACATTAAAATTCACATCGGACACCTCCCATACGCTCTCCCAACCAGTTGGCACGAACAGTCAACGTGAGATGCCATGGGGTCTTTGTGCCTTGATAAATTGTGCCATGGCAGTAATTTGTCCTTGACCCAACTCTGCAGTCATCAGGAGCTTTCATGGGCACCATCCCATTTGCTCCCTGCCCCCTGTCCTGAGGGGTGGGCAGGACAGAGAGTGTGCTATCCTTATCTTACAGATAAGACAAAATCCCAGCAGGGCTGAGTGCCCTGCAAATAAATGGCTGCTCACTGAGAGGTGGAGCCAGGACTCAAGGCCACTGTTACAAACTCTTCTCCTGCCAAGGAGGCCATGGGTGGTGTGACAGGTTTGAGGAGAGGAGGAGCACTAGTGATGAAATAGCTGCTCCAAGAGGGAACAGAGTAGCCTGGGGGGATGAGAATTAGCCAGACAGAAGAGATTTTATGACTCTTTTAATAATAACTCTGATTTTCTCATGTACTTGCTGGCTACACTGTAAAAGCACTTTCACCCATATTCTCTTTTCTTTTTAAATTGTGGTAAAATATAAATAACATAAAAATTATTCTCAGTGATGTTTAGTACATGCACAATGTTGCACAAGCATCACCACCATCTAGTTCCAGAACATTTTCATCATCCCAAAAGGGAACACCAATGCATTATCTGTACCAAGAGTCAATCCTATATCCTGAGGATCTGACCAGAACCTAACACACAGTTGGCATTCGATACATACAATGTGTGCCTGAACATAAGACAGCTCCGTTTCCCCAATAAAGTAGGTTTTTATTTTTTAAAAAAGGCATTAACTTGAATATGTAAACTTTTTAGAGTAATATTTAATATATTTTTACATTTTTCCCTTTTATTATTTTATTTTTATTTCATTTAAAATTTTTATTTTTCCATTAGAGTTGACAGTCAATATTATTTTATTTTAGATTCAGGTGTACGGCATAGTGGGTAGACATTTAGTGACACACATTTTAAATCACACGCTACATATAAATACATTAACTTAAAAATACAACTTTTCCCCAGCTCTCCCTGTTTTTGAAACATTCAGACACTTCACTCACATCTTTGACATCAGTGTCCTTGTTATCCCCAGAATCATTTTTTTTAAATCAGCCAGCCATCTTTGTTCTCATTTATATTATCGTCCCCACAAGCTAAGGAGAGTTGGCTAGTTCTTATTAATCCAGAAGGTGCTTTTTTGACAGCTTTTTTTGAGATACATACCGTAAAATCTACCCTTTTAAAATGTACAATTTGGTGAATTTAGTACATTCACAGAGTTGTGCAACCATCACCACTAGGTAACTGCAGAACACTCCCATCACCCCAAAAAGAAACCTGTCCCACCTGCAGTCACCCCCCCTTCTCTGCCCTCCCTCCCCTGGCAACCACTAATCTGCTTTCTGTCTCCATAGATTTACCTATTCTGGATATTTTATACACATAGAATCATATAAATATGGAGTTTTTTGTTTCTGGTGTCTTTCACTTTGCATAATGTTTTCAGAGTCCATCCATGCTGTAGCACGTGTCAGCACTTCATTCCTTTTTATGGCTGCAAAGTATTCCATTGTGAGGACATGTCATATTTTTCCATTCATCCACTGATTGGCATTTGGGTGCTTCCACCTTTTGACTATCATGAATAGCACCCCAATTTTTTTATTTACCACACTTTGCTGTATGATTATCCCCATTTTACACACGTAACAATGAGGCCAGAGCAATGGGAACTTCGGTCTCATCTTGTGACCTCCTCTGTCCAGTGGGTCAAGTTTATCTTAGGGAAGAGTAGCTGCTTGACCCTGAGAAAGCAAAAGATACGGGTTCCTCAGACCGAGGAGAGCCTGAGACACCTCTGTTCCTGGGAGGCTTGGCTGCTCACTCTTCACATTATGGAGTGCGAGGAACAGCAGCATATCTGTGTCAAGGATGCGTGACTCTAAGACCATTTCTTGGGCTTACTCAGGTGCAGCGGTGAGAGAGAGCTGAGTGGAATCCAGCGGGAGCTCGGTGGTTTCAGCAACTCGGGGCGTGCTGTAGGGGAGGGCGGGTTCGAGCCACAGCAAAGCCCTGGCCTGCCCTCCCTCTGATGTCCAGCGGAGTCCAGACTCCTGTTCTGAAGCCATGGGCCCCTTCCATCCTGCACCCTCAGCCATGACAAAGCTTGGCCTGTGGTGGCTCCTTCTGATCCCAGCAGGTGAGTGGGTCTCACCCCTAGGATATCATATCACACCTGCAAGCTCACACCTCATGGGGGAAACTCCTGTAGGTGGGATCATGGCAAATGCTGAAGCTGCAGGGGACTTGGAGTAGCTCATCCGACAGTGAGCAGATGGAGGGGCACACATGGCTCTGACATTGGCAGCTGTGTCACCTTGAACCTTTCTAAGCTTAAATGTTCCTTATCTGAAAGTATCAAACATGCTGTGAACCTCCCAGGGTTTTTATGAGAACTACATGAGATGGGAGTTTGTGACTATCACGTGGGATACAGCAGACTCTCAATACATGGCAACTATTGCTATTGTTACGCATTTCTGAATTTTAGAGCAGTAGTCTCTCCTTGCTTCAGAACCCTAAGAGGTGAAGCTGTTTGCAGAACATGGAAAAAACAGACATGACGTATTCCATCAGACAATTTGGGGACAATTTTGCCTAGCTAACAAGGAGCAAATGCCAGTGGTTTAAGAAAAAATGGGAGAGATGCTCAAAGTGGCAGAGGATTTCATGGTTATCATTAGGGGTTCATTGCTAAGTGGATGGGAACGGCAGGCTCACTGTAATACCTGAAAGCTCTTCTTCCTGCTGCTCACCCCACACAAACCAGACATCTCCCCCTCGTTGCCGCCTCCTTGGAGGCTCCTCAGTTGAAGTCTGAATTCCATCTCTAGGTCTGACTTCTTCCTCACTCCTCTTCCTCAGCACCCTGCCCCAGCACTTATTTTTAAGTCTTCTTATGGAATAATCACAGAGTAACCGACACTTCCTGAGCTCCAACCATGTCCTGGTTGCTTTGTTAAGCTCTCATAAACATTATCATATTTAATCCCCAACGGTGTTGCGAGACAGGTTCTGGATAGTGTCCTCACTTTACAGATGAGGAACCTGCGGCTTAGTGAAGTCGACTGGTTCTGATTTGATGGGAGCGGGGCAGAGCGCCCACCACCATGAACTTGGGAGACCCCTCTCTCCTCTCCTGTTCCACAGCGCAGGCGCAGCAAGCCCGCCCCATCCAAGCGGAGGACCGCCTCTTCAAACACCTCTTTAGGGGCTACAACCGCTGGGCACGGCCGGTGCCCAACACCTCAGACGTGGTCATCGTGCGCTTTGGGCTGTCCATCGCCCAGCTCATCGATGTGGTGTGTCTGTCTCACCACCCTTGGCACCCTGGGGATCAGCTCAGAGACCAAGGGCCTGTTTCCCGGTTCCTCCCTCCCTCCCCAGCTCCAGCCCCCCAGCTTCAGCCCCGCAATGCACCTCAACCAGAGTTTCCTTCCCACAAGCCCTGGAGACCCTTCTGGGAGGGCCCCGATTGGCAGCAGTGGGTTCTCTAGATGCTTTGCTTGTCCCACCGGACACAAGCCCAGAGGACCTGAGCAGCCTGTGCGATCCTGAGGAATCAGTAAGGCGGGCAGTATCAGGAAGGGGTCATGGGCGAGCTGGGCTTGCAGTATCATGTAAGAGGTTCTTCTGCCAAATCGGGGTCCCGAATCAGCCCATCCCATGCCACCCTGTCTTTGGGGGCGATTCTGTCACTCTGACTGCTCTTACTTCTCTCTCCCACTCCGCCTATGGGCCAGGATGAGAAGAACCAAATGATGACCACCAACGTCTGGCTAAAGCAGGTAACGGCTCCTCTCTGGACAGAGGCAGGAGCGGGGAGATGCTTTTCCTTTCCCACGTCTTCCAAGTGCTTCCAAGAACCATTCCTGTTTCCCCTCATTCCTCCCTGAATCCCCACCCAGGCTGATGCGTTTGTGTAAACATTACATTCCTAGAGGGGAAAGGCATCATGCATGGGGGGCCTTTCAGGGTGCCACACTGCACTATCAGTGCAAGCGCACAAAAGGAAAACGGCCCCTGGACTTAGGGCAGGCCTGGACTTTGGGAGGCAGGTATTCAAGTCCCAGTTCTGCCAGTTACTAGCAGCATATCTTCCATCTCACTTTCCTCACCCATATTTATAGGATTGTTATGAAGATTAGTACCCCTAACAAAGTTGCCTTTATAAATGGTAGTGGTTATTATTATAATTATTTTAGGCCCCTGGGAGACAAAGGACAGGATTGTGTGTCAGCACCAGTGATTATCTGTTAGGAATAGTTATTCCTTTTCAGGTACAGAGGCACATGCAAAACCCTCCCAGAAACAGGACTATACAGTTTTATAGTTTTATCATCGCTCGGATATTCATTTATTGAGCATCTACCAGGAGCCTGGTATTAGGGATGCAGGGTGGAAAAGATGTCCCTGGCTTCATGGGCCTTAAAGAGACAATAAACAAACAAACAAACAAACAAGCAAACAAACAAATAAGCAAGCAAATCCACATGTAATCGCCACTTGTGATAATGCCACAAAGGAACACTTGCAAGTGAAGAGTACTAATCTGGTGTGGGGGGAAAAACCTTCACTTGGACCTGCTGGTGGAAGCGCTGCTGGGACTCCGAGGTGCTCCTTTCTCATCTGTGTAATCCAGTCCTCAGTTTCCTTATCTGTTAAATGGGGAAATACTTCCACCCTCTGGTCATTCCCTGCCTGGTTCTCCTGTTGAGCTTCTTCCTAGACAGAGGGTATAAAAAAACTTTGTCAATTGTGATGCCCTAAAAAAGTGTTACTACAAATGAGTGAGGTGGCCCACCAGAGTCACCCAGCTAGGGAGTAGCAGAATGAGGACTAGGGTGACCTAACCACTAGCTGGCTGTGCCAGAGACTCTGAGCCCTAGAACTGGGGCAAAGCAAGAGCGCTGGCCAGTTTAATTCCCCGCTCTGAGCCCTTTCTGCCCCCTGCGGCTGGGAGGTGGTCGGGAGCTCTGCGGTCTTGAGTCCCGCTGCTGGGGCGTCCCCAAGCTGCCCTATGTTTGCCCGAGGCCCCTCCGGTGGCAGCGCCCTGCGATCTGACTCCTCTCCCCACGCGCAGGAGTGGAGCGACCACAAACTGCACTGGAACCCGGCTGATTTCGGCAACATCACATCCCTCCGGGTCCCGTCGGAGATGATCTGGATCCCCGACATTGTCCTCTACAACAAGTAGGTAATCGCCAGGTCCTGGGAAGGCTCCTGGGAGGGGCGGCTGGGTTGGGCCTGGGAAGTGCGCCCCCTTGTGTCTTGGCTTTGTTGCTTCCCTCTCAACTCTCGCTTTGTTAATACTAGCTAGCCTCCATCCCCGACCTTTTCTCTTGATTCCTCTATTTTTTTCATTTTTGTTCTCTCATTCATACGCTCAAATTTATTGAGCACCTACTATGTATCAGTACCTAGCACTGTGCTAGTGGGACACAGATTTGCGAACACTGAGTAGTATTTGAAAAACGTGTTTGGTGCAGGCTGGGAAAACAATGCCTAAGGACTGGAGATTTGCAGGATGGCAGCCTTGCCGGAAGAGACAAGCAACATAGGGGGGACACCCTCGAAGGCAGCAAGCTCACTTGGAACGGTTTTTAAAAAAATTATATTACTTATAGTTGCCTTGTATTCAAGACCAAAAAGGACCAGACCAGTCTTTGAGCATAATGACTAGAAGCCAATAAAAGTCAGGGAACTCTGAAGAGAGCCCCAGTGGGGTGGGAGTGGAGCGGGGCTGATAGAAGAAGTAGAAATCTATGTTTATTTATAGTGTTTGGTAGTAAGTAGTTCTTCATTTAGAAGTCAAGACCTTAAAATTAAAAGATATTTGACACTATGTTCATCTAAAATCTTTTCTAAAGTGGGGCCCTAAGGAATTCCTGGAGATATGAATAGGTATGAAAAACGGTCTTGTGGTCCAATAAATTCAGATAACATTACATGTAGCTGACCCTCCTGGTCCTTTGGAAAATGTCAGGACACCATAGCATTTATTTATTTATTTATTTAATAACAAATTATTGTATTTATTTATTTTATTTTATTTGTTTAAGTTTATTGGGATATCATTGATTGACACAATCATATAATTTTCAGGTGTACATTATAATTTGATATCTATATATTCTATTGTGTGATTACCACCCAGAGTCCAGTTTCCTTCAGCTACCATATATTCGGTCCCCTTTACTCACTTCGCCCTCCCCCATCCCTCTATATTTGACCCCCTTTACCCTATCTTCCTCTTCCCTCCTCCCCCATCCCCTACCCTCTGGTAACCACTAGTCCATTGTCTATGTCCCTGAGTCTGTTTGTCCTGTTCATTTGTTACTTTTAGGTTTATATATATATATCACATGTAAGTAATATCATGTGACTTTCTACTTTTTCAGTTTGGCTTATTTCACTTAGCACGATTATCTCGAGGTCCATCCATGTTGTTGCAAATGGCAGCATTTCATCTCTTCTTATGGCTGAGTAATTTTCCATTGTATATATTTACCATAGCTAGGACACCATAGTATTTAAATATTAGAAATCGTACAGCCAAGAAACCCATTTAGCCCAGCGTTTCCCAATTCATTTGACCCGAATTTGGAAAATTTATTTTTAAACAATAAAGTAAAGGGGAGAAGATCCACTTCTGGAGTTTTGATGCCTCCGGTTAATTCAGAGGGACATGACAGTGACTCCCTCCCGTCAGAGTCATCTCTGTAAACACACAGAGATGTCACTGTCAGAGTGAGTTACCTGGAAGGTCTCACACCACAGGTGTTTGCTGCTACCTTTGGAATCACAGACACCTCACCCCATATATCTGTGCCAGGGAGCAGGTGCCCTGGATCCTTCTAGTTTCTGCTTCCTGTGCATCTGGCAGAAGTCAGGAGCAAAGTCCTTAGCATCAGATATGACCTGGAGTTTTAGGATTGCCAGTAAGGATTTGGCCATGGTACCTAGATTTAACAGGAAATTCTTATGATAGGACAAAAGTCAAAACCCAATTTTTACATTTAAAGAAGGGTCTCCTCCATCCAAACACTCCACTGCAGGTTAACTGGAAGAGCGAGGAAATTGCACCTTTCCTTCCTCAAGACAGGCACATGTTGCCATCTACTGGTGATTATGTGTGATGACAAAAATACCTTTTTAAAAAGAATTTTTAAACTTTTGCCCTGATCAGTTTGTTACTCTCTTTCAAACTTCCTGTTTCCAACCTGCTTATATCTCTAGTCTGAAACTTCGCCATGTGAGAGATGAGAGATGTCCCTCTTCCTGTGTGCTCTCCTGATTCCCCTGCCTTGAGGATTGACCTTTGGAACTGGGGGAGGAGCAATGGCTCCTTAAGGACTAAGGCACAGGACTCACTGTGCCATCTTCCAGGCGGAATCAGGGGCCCAGGCTCCAGGAAGCCCTGCCTGACTAGTCACCACTAATCCACTGTCCCTAGAGCCCTTGTGGGCCCTTAGATGCTTAGCCCCATGACACTGCCAGCCTCATCTCCCACAGCCTCCTCATGCCCCGCCCCTCATGCCCTGCCCCCATGTCAGTTTTGTCTTTCTCCTCTGTTCCTTCTTCCAGAGGATGCTCTACTGATATCCTCTCCACCTCGACTCTCTGCCAAATTCTAATGTTGGTCAAGGCCTTGCTGAAAGACAGCCTTCATGGTCATCCTGCTCACTCCAGCCCGAAGAGAGTACCCTTCCCATAGTTCTTGGGGACGGGGCAGGGGCGGGTGGTGGTGTCGGGCAGCCTCAGCACTGTTACTAACATGCCTCCCTTGTGTGGTAGGTGTTTCGGCTACATCTCATTTCCTCCTGGCTCCTTAAAGACAGACTGAGTCTCACATTGCAAACCCCACCCCCCCCACCCCCCCCCTCCGCCGCCAACTCCCATGTAGGCCCTAGTGGATGAGGCTGGCTCAGAAATGCATGGTAAATAAATGGCATCAGGAGGTATTGTCCTTCACCAGCAAAGATGTTAGGTCTCTTCTGAGCAAGGAATGAAAGATCCCAAATGGAAAATCATGACCTCCAGCTGAAGGCCTTACCATCTGCTGGGGGAGAAAATATACTCACAAAATATCACTTAAAAATATTAACCGAATTCAAACAAACGACACATACTCCATGATCACAAATACGTAAAAATGTTATATATATGATGTATAGGACAACCAAACATATATACATGTAACATCAGAGTGTTAATAGTGGCTGTTTTTGAAATTCTTGGTTTTTATATTCTCCAAAATTTTTAGTTTTATCATTAAGAAGACAGTGTTTGAGAAGACGGCTCAGATAGCTATAAAACGTCAGTGTGTTGGGAGAGTATCACACGTTGGCCTAAATCCCGACAACTCGGCCAGGCCTGGCTTTGCTGGCATCCCCCTGCTGCCAGCTGTCCAGAGCCCCCTGGTTTGGGCAGCTGGGATGTACTGGGCCACCCAACTCCTCTTCTTTCCCCAGTGCAGATGGGGAGTTCGCGGTGACCCACATGACCAAGGCTCACCTTTTCTCCACGGGCGTCGTGCACTGGGTGCCCCCGGCCATCTACAAGAGCTCCTGCAGCATCGACGTCACCTTCTTCCCCTTCGACCAGCAGAACTGTAAGATGAAGTTCGGTTCCTGGACGTACGACAAGGCCAAGATCGACCTGGAGCAGATGGAGCAGACGGTGGACCTGAAGGACTACTGGGAGAGTGGCGAGTGGGCCATCATCAACGCCACGGGCACCTACAACACCAAGAAGTATGACTGCTGCACCGAGATCTACCCCGACGTCACGTACTACTTTGTCATCCGGCGCCTGCCTCTCTTCTACACCATCAACCTCATCATCCCCTGCCTGCTCATCTCCTGCCTGACCGTGCTCGTCTTCTACCTGCCCTCCGACTGTGGGGAGAAGATCACCCTGTGCATCTCCGTGCTGCTCTCGCTCACGGTCTTCCTCCTGCTTATCACCGAGATCATCCCTTCCACCTCCCTGGTCATCCCGCTCATCGGCGAGTACCTGCTCTTCACCATGATCTTCGTCACCCTGTCCATCGTCATCACGGTTTTTGTGCTCAATGTCCACCACCGCTCCCCCAGAACCCACAATATGCCACACTGGGTGAAGGTGGCCTTTCTCAGTTGTGTGCCCCGGTGGCTTCTGATGAACCGGCCCCTGCCCCCTTTGGAGCTCCATGACCCTCCAGATCTGAAGCTCAGCTCCTCCTACCACTGGCTGGAGACCAATGTGGATGCAGAGGAGAGGGAGGAGGAAGAGGAGGAGGAAGACAGATGGGTGACATCGCCCTCCATGGGTGTCCTCTACAGCCCCGGTGGTCTGCACCAAGGGGTCTCGGGTCCCAAGGTGGAGGCTCAGCTGCAGAAGGGTGGGCTGCTGCTGTCACCTCGCATGCTGAAGGCACTGGAAGGCGTGCACTATATTGCTGATCACCTGCGCTCTGAGGATGCTGACTCTTCGGTGAGTTGGGGCTGCGCTGCTTCCCTGGGTGGCTCTACCAGCCTCACAGGCAACCATCTTACCCCAGGGTGTTAGGTTGGGCCAAGCCAGTCCCCTTCATGAGGACCCCTCTCCCTCAGTCATGGCCTTTAGCAGTCTGGAAAAATAGCGATGGAGAATGTCTAGCTGGCAGTTCTTAAGACATGAATTGGCAGGTGGCAGAATGGCAGTCAGGAATGCCCCAGCCACCACTGAGAGACGGCAGGACAGAGAGGGAGGGATCTCAGACCAGGGACTTCCCACCCATCCTCACCCAGGCCGTTCCTCACCACTAACCTGATAGGGGGGCGAGAGAGCCGGAGGGTGTGTCAGGAGAGCCGTACATTAGGCTGCTGGGGTGTCAGCCTTTCTCCTTCCTCCTGACTATCTCCCCCCTTCTTCTTTGTGCTTGGGGGCCCTTGGCATTTTTTTTAACCTTTGGCATTTGTGAACTTCATTGTTCGCTCACAAATTCTGAGGCAGCTTGGTTGTGCCAGGTGGGCTCCCCTCCAGCGCCCCTGCCATGTCCATCAGGCCACTGCCCAGGATCACAAAATGCTTCTAACTCCTAGGGAAGGGTGAAAGGCCGAGAGGTTTATTGCTGGGTGGCCTTGTTGTGTAGATAAGAAAAATTAATCATTGTCGAATCCAGGAGCAGCCAGGAGTCCAGGCCCTCTTGCCTGGGCTGTGAGCCCACATTCCACAATACCCCAACCTTCCCTGGGCCGTGCCTACCCTCACCCACCTGGCCCTCTTTGCCTCCTGCCGTGAGTGGGTGAGTATGTGAGGAGGCAGCATCGGGGCAGCAAAGTCTTCACCGTTTTTGAACTGCTGGGTGTCACTTTGAAAGCACTGCAGGCCCTAGAGTGGTTCTAGAACCTCCTTGTGTCCCTCCAGCCCTTCTTAACCGGTACTTGTCAGCCTATGGGAGGGCTCTGGGCTGTGTCAGGGTGGGTTAGGGCGGGAATTGCTAAAGGGAGTGTTGAGTCTTGAGACAACTCTGTGCCACCCCGCACACCCTAGCTTCCCAAGGTCTCGGCGGGGGCCGTTGTGGCTCCTTGTCCTATCCTCACAGTGGCTGGGCGTGGAGGGGAACCTTCCCCTTTCCCAAGGCCTGACCTCTGTCACTGTGAGCCCACTTCATCTGCAGGTAAAGGAAGACTGGAAGTATGTGGCCATGGTCATTGACAGGATCTTCCTCTGGCTGTTTATCATCGTCTGCTTCCTGGGGACGGTGGGACTCTTTCTTCCTCCATATCTGGCTGGAATGATCTGACTTCACATCCTTTGCTTTGGCCCCAAGGTGGCACTGCTGATCATCTTTGCTGCTGCCTCTAGAGTCCGCCTTTGGAGTCAACACCATGTGACTGCAGGTGTCTCTCCGTGCAGTCCCTACACTGGCCCAGTCTTAGATGACTTCCTGGCACAATTCATTTGATGGTCTTGTTGGATATGCTGAGATTGTACTGGGCACGGGGCCCTGTTCTGGATGCTGAGGAGCTGGGAAAAGAAGAAACTTGCTCTGCAGAAGGTTATGACATGGTGGACAATAGGAAGTCAAATATGATCATCCTGTAGGAGCCACACAGACAATAAATGTCAGGAGGGCTGAGCAGGGGGAGCAGAGAGCAGGATGGGGCCAGGTGAGGAGGGACAGAACAGACCTCAAAGGAGGGGTGTGTAGGGAAGAGAGCAGAGGGTGCCGCAGGGGTCAGAAGGGCTATGAGCAACACGCAGGATTCAGGAACGGGCCTGAAGTGTCAGAACAGCCAGCCTGAGGTGGAGCTTCAGTGTGGGGAGCAGTGGAAGGAGGTTGGAAAGACAGTTTGGGGTGTCTTTGATGCAGGTAGAGAAAGAATTTCAAGGTCTGAGTCCACAGGTATAACAGAAGAGTAGTAAAGTCTTTCCCAGAGAAGACGAAGGGGAGCCAGGCCTCGAGTGGGGTGGAGGTGCAGGGTGGACCCTCGGGGCAAAGGAGGATGCATGGTTGGATGTGGGTAGCTGGGCCACCCCACCTACCTGGAAGCTATTATGAGCCCCCAGACCTTTAGTGCTGTTATCAGCTTTGCTGCTACAAGCTGGCTCCGCACCAGCCTGGCAGTGCTGATGGTCCCTGTATGCAGGGGCACCATCTGTCCTCAAACACAGGTGGACAAGCCACAAGGCCATCCTGAGCCGTTCCTGACCCAACTCAAGTTTGCAGCCTGCTCCCTCCCTCCCTTCCAGGGTGAGTGGAGGTCAGAACTTGGGACATGGGTTCTGAGTGACTGAGGGGAGTGGGTGCATTGCTTGGGATCCTGGGTCCACTGTGTAAATGCAAATGAGGCGGGATCCAGGACTGCTTCCCTCCCCAGCTGGCCCTCCCTGTCCTTCTCAAAACTCTGTCATGTGTCCGACCTACTCTGAACCCACCCCTCGGAATCTGAGTCCATGGCCTCAGCAGCAGCAGGAGCCCAGAGGAGCCGTGGCCCCTGGACTGGTCCTCGCCCCTGCCCCATCCAGCCCCGGAGGGCAGAACCTCAGCAGCTAGCACATGTGGACACTGGGGTCTCCAGACAGTGTGGGGACCCTGGAAAGAGAGCCAAGTAGGACGATCTTCCAGTTTTCCCTTTGGCCTTGGGGATCCCCTCCTTTCAAACCCCCACCTATCTCCCCATGACAGACTCAGAAAAAACCCACAACGCTCTGCCCCAGGCGTCTACTTCTCAGTTCTTGCCCAAGGCCCCCCATGTAGTGGCCCATTCTGGTTCCTGGATCCTCCTTGCTCCTATGCACACAGCCCCCCAGCCTCTCTCCTAGCTCTCCCGGATCGGATGTCCCCTCATGTTAGTCTTTCTCCCACCTTCCTTGCATGTGAGTAAAGAAATAAAATAAAACTGAAGCCATGGCTCTTTTAGCTGTGGGACCCTCTTCTGCAACCCCTGGACACGCCCCACGCTCTGCCGCCTCAAGCCCTGTTCGGATGCCAGCTGGGAGAGTGCCACCCCACATTCCTCATGTGGCTGTGGAGAGGGCTGTCCTCGGCCACTGCAGAGTGGCCCTCCGATTAAATGCAAGGGAAAGAGGTTGGGACACATACCTGACCCCACTGTGCGGGCATCACCAAAAGCCCTGGGGGTGAGCGCCAGTGTCAGCCCTTGATCTATGCCCAGCTGAGCACAATCAGTTTCTTCCAGAGCTGTGGCTTCAGGTCAATGTCACCCCACAAAGAGCAGGTCAAACAAACAAAGCAGTCAAACAACAAAGCAAATGGTACAGTTTTAATTCATTCACAAGTCAAATAGAAAGAACATAGAGTGTTCTGCAGAAATACCAGAGGAGGAGGGAGGGAGCTGAAGAGAAAGGGGGAGAGAAAAGGAGGAGGAGAAGAAAAGAGAAAAGAAGGAGGGGGCAAAGTAAGGAAAGAAAGAGAAAAGCACACATGAGGAAGAGAGCGGATTGTAGTCCAAGTTCTGTTTGGCCTCATCTCCCCTTCTCTTCGACAATGGCGTGTTGACAATATAGGGTCCTGTGCCCAGATTCTGAATAGCTTGTTGCTGGACTGTGTCCCAGGTCCCCCCTCAGGGGGGCACATGGCTGTCAGTCCAGACCAAACGCAAATTAAATAAATTCCAATATACACTGTACAAGAAAGCCAGCTCCATCCCTCATCTCACCAGCTTCCCATCCCCCCACTCCACAAAAGAAAGCCACTCCCTTCCCCTCTGCATCCGGGGACTTCTGTAGGTGGAAGAGGAAGGAGAAGAAATAGCTTGGTTCCCAAATGGCCTGCTATGTCTATGCATAAAGCCATCATGGCTGCTAGGGGCACCAGCATGACCCCCCTTGACAGGCAAGGCAGGTGTGAGGAGGGTGTGGTCAGTGGCAGCAGTGCTCCCTCTGAGCCCTCTTTGTCACCCCCTGGTGTCTACAGTCCTGAGTCCCCTTTGTCCAGCTGAAGCCTGAGCAGCACAGTCTGGGGGTCCGGGTGGGGAGAGGGGGTCGTGCAAAGTGGCAAGGAAGGACTCCCCTGGGCCTTCCCCCTCAGAAGACCCACATGACCGAAAGCAAGGCAGGGGCCGGGGGGAGGGGAGGTACACGACAGGCAGGGGTGGAAAACGTAGGCAGGTGGTGCCCACCCTCTGTCACTCTGCAGGTGGGTGGGCCAGGTTGGCCAGAACCTTGGCCTGGTCCACAGCATCGAGCAGGTTCTTGGCGTCCACAGCCAGGGTGTGAGAGGCTGTGAGCATCTGCCGCTTGCACTCCTCGCTCAGGGATGTCACGGCGTTTTGCTGGGCCAGTCGCATCTTATTGATGAGCTCTGCCAGGTCCTTGTTGAGCAGTTTCTGGGTCCCTTCAATCTGTAAGGAGAGTGCATAGGAGAGGCTGGGAGCCTGAGGGGCTGCAAAGTCTAGGTCAGCAGGATGGGGAAGCCACACAAGTGTCCACTTTGGCATTGGCTGAGGCAGTCAGAAGTTCTTGGGGGACATGTCAGATGCAGGCCAGGGCTGAGTCGAAGGCCACATGCTGGCTGGAGCCAAATCATCAAGGACAGACACTGCAGACATCCCAGACCCCAGCCCACCCCATGACAGCCCTGTCTGATTCAGCACCATGGGCCCCCCATTCATCGCAGCCATTCAAATGGATGGTTGGGGTCAAATGCATTTATTTATTCATTTGTTAGCCGTCTGCCGTCAAATCAAGAGCTTGGGGACTGTGGTTTGAGCTATAGGGGTTTGTTTACTGCCATGTGCCCAGTGCCTAGCACACTGCTGAGCACAGACTCAGCACACAAGAGATATTTATCAGATGAAACAAATGATTGGGCCGTGACACCGAAGGTAAGATGCTCTTATGTCAGACAGGACAGCCCGGCCTGGAGCTCCTCTATGGGCTGCTGCTGCCACCCCGAGGGAGGCTAAGAAATGCCCCCACCCCACCATCCCATCTAGAGTAGTCACAGGAGGTGGACAGTGGTGGGATATGGTGGTCACCTGTGCCACGTCGCTGACCACTGGGAGATGCTACGTCAAACCGCAGCCTGCCAGGGGCTGTGGCGTTTTGCAGGGGTTTGTGGCTGATTTCCAGACAGACAACCAATAACTGCGTGGAGGCACTGTATCTGTTTCCTATTGCTCCAGTGACAAAGCACCACAAACGTAGTGGCTGAAAACAACACAGCTTTATTCTCAAACAGTTCTGGAGGTTCGAAGGTTCAGAATGGGTACCACCGGGCTGAAGCCAAGGTGAGAGCTGGGCTGCGCTCCTTCTGCAGGCTCTACGGGAGAATCTGGTCCCCACCTTTTCCAGCTTCTAAAGGCTGCTGCTTTCCTTGGCCACTGGATCCTTCCAGCTCAACTTTGAAATCATTCCAAGCTCTTGCTTCTGTCATCACATCTCCTCTCTGACTCTTCCTTACAAAACCTCTGCTTCTGTCCCCTCCTTTAACGGCCTTTGTGCTTGTGACTACACTGAGTAATCCAGCATACTCTTCCTATCTCAAGGTCCGTAACTTAATTATATCTGCAAAGTCCCTTTTGCCATGTAAGGTAACGGTCACATGTTCTGGGGATTAGGACGAGGATATCTTTGAGGGGCTATTATTCTGCCTTCCAAGGCACGACCTCAGTATAGAGCACCAAGATTCCTATTTTGGCTTTCAGTGGCTGTTTCTCATTTAAATAAAGAAAATTAGATTAAGTGATCAATTAAAGAAACCTTAATTGCTATTTCAATAACATATTCACCTTAACTTTAACATGAAGGGTGACTGGATAAAGGATCACAGGAGGGGCCAAGGGAAGGTGTGTCCTCCTTCGCTTATCCTCACGCATTAAGAAGGCACTGCCACTGAGACCTAAACTAGGAATTTTGCTGGCTGAGTCCCTGGGTGCCTGCTCAGCCCCGCTGTGGGACCTGCTCAGATAGGCTCTGCAGAGCCACCTGCTGAAGGCTCAGCAGGCAGAAATGAGACTCCCAGGGTGGCCGTCGTGAGCCTCCTGTGTGAAACAGCTGGGGCAGGTGGAAGTGAAGGGGAGGAGTGACAGTCAGTGGCACTGTCTGGGATGAGGACACTCACCTCTGTCCGTGAAGATGATGGCAAGGAGGGCAGGAGATCGTCCACACTCCCGATGAGCTTCCGCAGGGTCAGGCCTACATTCTGAGAAAAGGGCAGGGTGACCATCACCTCTTGCTCCTGAAGAAAGCCATGTTTCCCTTGGGAAGAGGCCTCATGGGACCGTACCTGCCTTCCAAGGCTACCTGGGGCCAAATTCCCTTGCACCACCGAGCTCTAACAGGGGTCTTCCTGGGAAAAACACCACTGGGCACAACAGGAAGCTCTACCCCCTGCCCCCCTTTCCAGGACTAGGATGAGCAGCCTCCAGCTCCCTTGTGCTGGCTGCTGCCCCTGGCGCTCACCTTCACCACCACGACATAGGCCTCAGGAGGCAGCTGACAGAGCTCGTTCTTGAGGTCCAGCACGGCCCTTACCAGCTCCATGACATTGAGGTACACCAGGTCGTCGGTCCGATCCAGGTTGGCTGTGGGCTGGATGGACTGGGGAGGGGGGTCTCAAGTCAAGGGGATGCTACCATTTTTCCTGGGCATGCACTACTGGTGTCAACCCATCCACCAGCCTAATTTGAAAAGACTCTTCTCCAAAATAACAGTGCCCTGTCCTAGGGGAGCAGCCCTCCCTTTTTCTCTGGGGCACTGCTTCTCACGTTAGAACCTGCCAGAGAGCCTTAAAGAATACTGGTGGCTGGCTGACTTCACACCAGATCAACCGAACCATCACCTGGGCATGGGGGCCAGGTGGTTCTTGAAACTCCTTGGATTATTCTAAGGGACAGCCAAAGCTCAGAACCATTGTTACAGAGTGAGGAAAACCAGTCCGGGCTCAGGATATACTGTAAGAACACTGTGGGTGCTGGAAGCCAAGGGGGCAGGCTCCAGAGAGGTAGGGGGCCCCACCTCCTGCTCGTAGGGCAGGACCAATGAGCTTCCTCTAGGCCGCAGAGGGGGAATGGTGAAACAGGAGACAGGGCTTCCCCTTGCTTGTGCTTGGACTAGCTGTGTGGCCTTAGACAAAGCACTTCCCTCCTCTGAGCTGCAGCCATATCATGATAATGGACTTGATTATTTCTAAGGGCCTCTGAAATCCTTAGTCTTGTAGAGCCCTGATTCAAATGCATTACCAGCTTTAGCAGACCCAATACATACCTGGGCGCCTAACCGTGGTGGCTTCCGTGGGGGTGCTGTAAATTCCGCTGCAAAAGGGAGAAAGAGAGTGAGGGAAGTTCTCAGTTTCCAGGCCCTTCCATTTGTACCTAACTAATTACCAAGCCAAGCCCCTCTCCTTTACTATCAGAAGATCTGGGGGACTGAAACCCGAATTCCAGAAGACGGCACGGAAAATAACCTCTGGGCTCCCCGGTCCTCAGGGGCAAGCGCCATTGTCCATTGTATAGAAAGAAAAGCCGAAATCACAGCAGAGATGGGGTGACTGCAGAGGGTGTTCCAGCCCCTGCAGGCCTGTGTGCCTGGCCCTGGTGCACACGGGGCCCTGACAATCGTGAGGAAGAAGCTTTACTCTGAGGAGGCTGTGGCTGTGGAGTCCCCAGCCTGGTGCCACAGCAGCTACTGGGGTAGATTTGCGATGACTTCCAAATTGTCTCCTTGAGCGTTTTGGGGTTAAGGAAGTGAAACAGCAGAAGAAGCGTGCTATTCATGCTACACTATGATAAGCAGAGACACACACAAGCCCTGTGGAGCTGCTGGACCAGCGAGCCTTGGAGTGAAGCCAGAGGACCTGGTTCTACTCTCCCCACCACCACCAAAGAGCTGTGTGACGGTGGCTCATTTATACTCCTTGGGCTTTAATTTTCATCTGTCAAGTAAGAAGGTTGTTTAGGAGGTCCCTGAAGCCAAGTCTGCCTGAGCTCACATCTGAGCTCTGCTAATTAATAGCTGTGTGACTTTGGATAAGTCCCTCAATCTTCCTGTGCCTTGGTTTTGTGACCTTTGTTAAATGGGCACAATAACAAATTGTCCTATCTCATAGAATTGCTGTGAGATTAAAGAAGCTGACATTTGTAATTGACTTGGGCCCATGTTGTGACTGTTGTTATCATTACAGCTGTCACTGTCAACCTCACCATCATCCTCCCCACGCATCTAGGGTGATGAAGATGAGCCTGGCTAACTGCTGGCTCCTCCCCCTCTCCCTTCAGCAGAGGCCTCTGAAGGGACCCTGAGGGCTTGGCCATCCTCTTTCTCTGTTCCATCCCTTGGGCCCAGGGAAGATGAGCATCAGCTGGGAGAGGTGGGTACAGCTACCTCATTTTTCTCCACAAGAAGCCTCCACCAGAGTGAGTGGGGGTTAGGAAGGAAGAGAGAATTAACTGCAAATAAATGCAAGAGGAGATAAACTGGAAAGAGGACTGAGGACCCTGGGACAGAGAGAGAGAGAGAGAGGAGAAAAGGCGCTGGGCAGGGAGACCATGGAGAGACAGGCGGAGCGGAGGGGTAGATATCAGCTTCAAAACAACCCATCCACGCGCTCTGAATTAAAACAAGGCAGATGTTTCTTAAAATTGTAACTGGACTCTACTGCTCTCTGCAGTGGGTCAGGATGGTGACCTGACACAGCACATCAAGTGGAAACTCCCACCAAGCAGACTGGTATGAATACTTACTGTAACCGGCCTCCTTCTCTGGGGTCTGGAAGGAAGGAAAGAGAACACGTCACTAGAGTGGATCCGGGGACAACCCTGTGACCAGGTCCCCACCCCCTCGACTGTGCATTTGGAGGTTTCGAGGTCATAGCTTTGGTGGCGGGGGAGAGGTCTTGAGAGCTCCTGACCAGGAGTGACTTGGGACGGGGCCTCTCTTTTCTAAGAAGCTGAGGGGACTGGTGCAGAGCAAGGTGGTGCTAGGGCTGTAGATCAAGTGAGAGCCCCAAAAAAGGGCCTCGTAGAGATCAGAGAAAAGATGCATTCCTGAGGTGAGAGGTGGAAAGGAAGAGATGCAGGCCTGCGGCCCAGAGCTGGGGTCCCACTTTCTATGAGGACTTCCCACGCCTTCACTCTAAAGCAGAGACCTCTCCCAGCAACTCACCAGTGGGGACTTGTCGTTCATGTAAACCATGGGATCCTGCAGAGGAGGAAACCAAAGCAAAGCACTCAGAATTCCAGAACTAAAAACCCCAAGAATGCATGGGAAGCATTCTTGCTAGCTAGCTGGGGACACAAGATGGCATAATGGGACACAAGATACCAAAATGTCTTCAGCAGTGCTGCAGAGAATGGTGTCCCATCCCACCCACAGCTCAGCGGCTTCTCACCAAGGATTTCTCCTCCTGCCTCAGCCACTGGTAATCTTCCACCATCTGCTTCTGCTGCTTGTCCAGGATCTGCCGCATCTTGAGCCTCTCGGCCTCCCATAGCTGCTGGGCCTCTTCCCGGCTGCTGGGTCTGATAAAGTCCTCCTCCTGGGATGGAGCAGGGAGAGGGGAGAAGACACAATGAGCCCAGGCCCCAGAGTCAGAGGAGGGGCAATCCTCTGAAGAGCCCTGTGGGATTCACAAGCCTTGATCTTGCCAGCTGCTTTTTTCTTATAACATTGTTCTTAAATTCTTAGCCATGTATGCAGACAATTATTGGGTCCTCCAGCCCCAAGCACACGCCTGTATTATTACAGTGTGCCAAACCTGGAACATGGCATTTAACATGCATTGTATTCAGACGACTGTGTGACCTGTTATCTCTATTTTATTTTCAAATTAACTGCCCTAATATTATTTTCTCAGTTATTTTGTCAGGGTTCTGTCATGTAACAAGTTTAGAAGTGCTAAACCAGCCTTCTGGAAAGTCTTGGGCGTTCATCTCCACCTAAGCACCGTGGCAGTAGGTCTGGGGGCTTTGGGAAGCAGGGGCGCTGCCTGCAGCCCCGGGGCACACAGTCTTGCAAAGTGGGGCTCGCAGTCTCGCAAAGCAGGCCACGGCGGGGTGGAGCCTGAGGGAAGGAACGACAGCATGCACCCACCTGATCATGCCTTTTCATTAAAACACTCTTTATTAAGACAGTAGTTATGGTTATTTAACCAAAGGTTAAAAGAAATGCCTGAGCTAAGAGATAAAGAACAAAATTTAAAGAAATATAGACCTATAGATATGCAATAAATGCTTCCTCCTCTAGCATTATTAATCTAACCCTTGTTTTAACTCATTTGAGGAGCTTTGGACCTATTCATAGCTTTACTTGCTATTTCTTAAACGGAAGATACTGCATGTTTTCTTATTACTACTTTCCCCTCGATCTTCCCAGTATTCATTTATATAGTCATCTGCTCAGTCCCTTCACGCTGTTTGTTTTGCTTTTTCTTACTGTACACCTTGCACCTGGACTCATGAATTCATAGATGTTATTGTTATTCTTTGGATTTCACAAAGCCCAGAGTGGCCTCTGCCAGGGGCAGGAACTCTACGACATCCAGGCTAGCAGGCCCCTCAAATCCTTTCCTTTGAGGTGGTCATTTTACCTACAAGTCACTTGCATAAAATGCTAAAAATTATTCTCTATCCATTTTAGCAAATCATAATCTCTGCCAAGCCTCTAAAAATATTTTCCCTACTAACGTCTCTAAAACACACTTGAATGTAACAACAAAGTTTCAAAGTTATATTGGGATGTATTTCCTGGTGCTAATTGAGCTCCAATTACTACTCTAAATTTTTAACAATACTTCTCCCTACAACTTAGATTTCTTGCTGAAATAGTCTTTGTTCATTATCCTATTGAATAACTATTAGTTAAGCACCTACTCTGGCAGGCATACGAATGGGTGCTGGAAAGGCAGCGATGATAAAATACATGATGTCCCTGTTCTCGTGGGGCTGAGTAAACAACAGTCTGACCGGGTTTCTCATCCTCAGCACTATTGACATTTGGGGACAGATATTTCTTTGTTGGGGGAACATTTCCTGTACATCATAGGATGCTTAGCAGCAATACCATTCACTAGATGCCTACAGCACCTCCTCAGTTGTAACTAAAAGGCCGCTGGGTGTCACCAAATTTCCCCTCAGAAACAAAATCACCTCAGTTGAGAGCTACTGAGTTAGACCTTATTTTAAGAAAACAAATTGCAGAACATAAGAGTATTGTATAATCATAGAATTGGTTAAAAAATAAATAAGACTTAGTTCATAGAGGCTTATGTTCCAAAATGAGGGTGTTTTAAGGCTATAAATATCCTCAGTTCAATGTAAACACCTGAAAACACAATGGTACGGCTACCTCAGGCTACTAACTAATAGTAACAAACAGAAGCTAAGTGTCAAACATTTTGAATATAGAGTTAGAAATCCAGAGTTAAGAAAAATGTGTGAGCTTAGGAAGACAAGAGTTATTACTTACTGGTAGGGGACTTACCAGAGTCAAGAAAACACTATAAAAGAAGGGTCCCACCACTTAAGTGCCTAGTATGTTCCTGGCCTGATTAGCATCTTACAAAATATTTTAAAGTGTATTCAAAGATGTTTTCCTATGTCTTCCAAAATCATAATCAAATTCAAGGAGAAAATGAGATTTCTAAAAATTGAATCTCTTTTGGGACTACTTGTCTGAAATGTACCTCAGACATTCTTATCAGGCAATGGATACTTACATTGCTGGTCACCTTTAAAAGGGATTAGGTCCTTGTGGTGTTTTAAAATGACTCACAAGCTGCAAGAATTTGCTACCTACACACCACCAACCATCCTTATTCTTACCATGTCACACAGCCTTCCTCGTTCTAGCCAAAGAGCTCCTGCACTTGCTCTGTGGCTTCCCATCACTCAGTCTTGGCCTGCTGAGGCCTCTGCCTCCTTCAGTACCCCCATCCCAGTTTCTTCCTGTCCAAACCTTACTCATTCTTCAATGCACAGCTGAAAAGAAGAAGCTACAAGGAGTTGTTCTCCTCTTTGAACTGCCATTGCCCTTCTGATGCATCTCTGTGTACCGCTCATAGCTCTCTGGCTTGCACTGCAGGTAAGTGTGCACCTGGCCTGTTTTCTCAGGCCAGCTCTAGGCTCAGTGAAGGCAGAACAACCTTGGTCTCCCTTCAGCACCCAGGACAGCTCCCAGCAAACCATTCCTGCAAAGAGGTACTGTTTATCGACTTTTATTATTATTTTAAACCTCAATTGCAGGTCTTCAAGATGGAGATTGCTTCCATCCCGACTCTGGTGTGGAATCCCACCAATTCCCAAATGAATCAGGCAATACAGTCAGTCAGCAGAAAAACTGTTTTTATGGGAGAACCATCTCTGATTTTTGTTAAATGCTTTCAAATGCTTTGCAGGGAGCCCATTATACCCTTTCAGCATTGTACCTGAAAGAGCCTTTCTCAGTGTTTCTGTTATATACCATAAAATGGAGTTTATATTTTTAATCTTTTTTGATTTATTTTAAGAAATGCTTGTTATGTTCTTTTAGGCAGAATTTCCTTATGGAAAGTACTCCTAAACCCCTGACACAAAAGGCTGGGGTTTTTTTCCTGCTTTACACTCTGTCTTTATGGAACTGAACAAAGTCCTTCCAGTGAAGCAGGAATTAGACAAAGGTCTCAAACAGGCAAAACAGCTTCTTTATAAAAGGTCACATTTTAAAGCAAAACTCACTAAAACTCAATTAATTACAAATAAAGAATCAAGAGCAGGAGAGTAGAGGAACTGAATACTGCCTAAATTATAGTGCACACTTTAAAATGCAGTTTTATTATTGGTAAGTATATACTGAGATAGAGATTGGTTAAATTAATGTAAAAGAGAAAAATGAAGTAGGTCAGGGGAAAAATTATTCTACAATTGGTCTTGATTCCTAGAATTCTATATTACTCATTTCAAAATTTTATGAAATTAAGAATAATGGCACCAAATATATCAACATACACATCTTACTACATTTTCTAAATCTATTAGAATAATCATAATTTTTCCAAAAAATTTTAGACATGTATACTGAGCCTGAAATATCATGCATTTTTACAGAGTTAGAGCTTAAATAATAATGGCTTTAGTCTGTTTTGGCACATATTAAGACTTAGTTTAATAAAATATATTGTTTTCATGGCAACTGACCACAAAGGCTATTTGAACTGAACGACAAATGGGTGGTGACAAGTGACAAAAGGGCAAGCAAAGGTTTATATATATATTTATATATATGACTTGACAAGCAAATGCTAATCCATGAAGTACTTGGGCCTCATAGGCAGCTGGCAACAAAGAAGTGACTGGGGAGGGTGGCTTAGCCCTGCACTAGCCCCCAAGTTCCTTTCCATACAGCAGCAACTTTTACAAAAGCAGCAGTAACAGAAGCCACAAGGAAGCCTTTCCTTTGACTGAAGGTAGATTGAGCGACCAAAACAATCAGGCAGGAAGGGGAGAGCAGGGTGTAACCTCCAGGATCTTTTATCCTCTGGCACCTACAGGCTTGGGTGCCCTCTGTCTGCAAGACTCCTCCCTACACTGACGGCTCAGGAAAGGGGGAGAATTTGCATCGTTCACCACAGCACAGGGTATGAACAGGGGCAGGTCCGGGTCCAGACGGTACCCTCAGGAGCAGAGCCTGGTTTGGCCCCCAGTCTCCAGTGTTTGTAAAGGAGGGGGAGGCACAGAGCTGCTCTGTGGCCTGATTGGTGCATGGAGGCATGGAGGGCACTTCTGAACCTGAGCATGCAGGGTTCCCGGTGTCCAGGGTACCTCCCTCCATCAGCCTCCTCAGTCCAGGCCGGGACCCAGCATGCAGAGCCCTCTTACCCGCATGCTGTGGCGCTTGAAGACATTGTGCCGTTGGAGAGGTGGGGTGTGCAGCGAGTTTACAGGAGATGGGTACTCCATAGGGCTGGTGAGCGTAGGCGAGCTGGCACACAGACCCTCAGGGACCTATTCAGGAGAAGCAGAGAAGCACCGCACACAGGGACAAGGCAAGAAGGTGGACAATTAGCTGCTACAAACACAGAACAAAGAAACAACACATGAGCACCATGGGAGAAACAGGACTTGCTCCCCAGGAGTGAATAAAGAATGCAACGTGAGCAATGCATTGGCCCTGTTCAGGAGACATGGCAGAGCAACATACACAGCTCTTGGCTAGGAGTCAACACAGTCACTGTGGCCTCTCATTCGTCTAACAGACCCCCATGGCACTCTGCATGTGATGGGCCCCCGCACATCACTGATCTACTTAGTACATGTCTCTTTCTTCAGGACTCTTCAGGAAAGAGTTATATTTTATAGTCATGTTACAAACTGACAGATATGATTAGCACACAGATGTGTGTATGTATATGTATATATATATATATATATATATATACATATATATATACATATATATATTTAATAACTATTTAAATATCACAAATGGGCATGTTTCTTCTTAGCAACATTGCTTTTATCTTCTGCATCAAGAGTTTTTCTTCACATGAAGAACATTTAACTGTTGGTTCTTGGTTGGGCTTGTTTTGGCACTGGGCAGTGACTTGGCTGAGGGATGTAAGAGAAGAAAAGACAGGGGCTCCAGCTCCCCATGATCAAGATGCAAAAGAGATACAGAACAGAGACATTCTGAGACAGAGGTCTATAGCTAGGGAAGGTAATCCCATGGCTGGTAATGACAAAGGTGGATAAAAGCTCAGATGGATCCATTCTCTCTTTTCAGTGGCCACCTAGGTCCTGGCCAGAGCCTCTGTGGGCAGCTCCAGGGAGCAACTCCATTCCTTGGGGAACATTGACTGTCCTTAACTGCCTGGGACTCCTTCTCAGAAGGCTCTTCTCAGGGTAGGAGGCCAGGGAGGCTTTGGGCAAGAAATAGCTGTAGGCAGGCACACACAGCAGCAACGTGCACAAATGGTCTGGGCTTAAGGCACATTTTAGCTGAGCATGGCCCAGTAGAATTGCATTTTGATTCTTTTGATCTCTGGGTACTCTGTGTTCAAATTCTTTTCTGGGTACCATTTCCATTTCCTGAACAGGTGGCTGGCTGCTGCTCCTCAAAGGCATGAGAATGAAATTTCAGAAAGGTCCATGAAGAGGAATGGCCCTGAACTTTCCCATCTCTCTGGTTACATTTACCTGGAATTGCAGCTTGGGAGCCAGAAGGTTGGTCTGTGGAGGGGGTCTGTACTTGGGCCGGCTGGGCTGGAGAGGGAACAAGAAGATAAGTCAGTCCCTGTCACTCCCCTTGAGTGAGCACAGCTCACCGAGAGGAGTATTAGGTCAGAGACAGGTCTGGCTCATTCATAATGAAGAAGAGGGATAAAGTCGCCACTGCATCCACTGATTGGGCTGAGTGATGGGAAGGTACAAAGAGGCCATTCTCTCTGCCCTCCTGGGGGCCACTGATACTTGGGAGGGCTACTGATCTCCGTGTGTGTGGCCCTTCTGGATGTGAGAGCACCTTCCAAGAAGCAGTAAGAGCCACAGACACCAGAAGGAGTTCACGGAGGGCTCAGGCACTCCAGCAGCTTCATAGAGAAGATGAAAATGGAGCTGGCCCCTCACTGAGGGCAGGGGGAGGGCACACCAGGAAGGGAAACAGTGGGAAAAGGCCCCGGATCAGATAGGGCTTTGTTATAGACTGAACATCTGCGTCTCCCTTAAATCCGAATGCTGAAGCCCTACCCTCCAGTGTGACGGTATTTGAAAACAGAGCCTTTGGGAGGTAATTAGGGTTAGATGAGGTCATGAGGGTAGGGCTTCTATGGTGGGATTAGTGTTTTTATAATAAAAAGCAGAGATAGCAGAACTCTTGCTCTATCTGCCCTGTGATGACACAGCAAGGAGATGGCCATCAGGAAGGCAGAAAGAGTCCTCCCCGGACACTGGATCTGCCGGCACCTTATCATGCACTTACAACTGCCCGTGGCAACCTGAGCTGATTGTTACACATACGGTTCCTCACAGTGAGGTACTGGCTCCTGAGTCCAGAAATGCCATGGAGGGTACAAACACGAAGGCTGGACCTAAGGGGCCTGGGGACATGTCCCATTCATGTGCTCTCATGGGTACATAATTTGCCCCTAAAAAAACACCGGAAAGGAAAGTGCTGGAGCCTCTGGAGGGAAGTGTTTCCAGGGCAATCCTCTGCCCCCGCTGCCCCACGGGCATCTGCTGTCCTGCCGCCCCACCTGCTGGGGCACTGACGCGGTGGGGGCTGAGCTTGGTGCCTGGGGATGGTGGGGTCGAAGGGCTGGACGGACTGCAGGGGCGCATCCTGCCTACTCTGTGAGTGGGGACTTATATAGTCAGGACAGGAGTGAGCCAGTTGGGGACCCAGCTCTGCCATGATTCAGGAGACAGATGAGGCCAGGGCTTGGCTTACCTTGGGTGGGGGTTCCTGGAATGCTATGGGCTCCAAGATTTTGGGAGGACGGTAGCGAGCATTCCTCTCCTGCTCTATGGCAATGTCCTTCTCCATTTGATAAACGTCACTGCAAGGAAGTAAGGTCAGATAAGGAGAGAGAAACAAGGTCAAAACGCTCCCAGGGGCTCTCCTTTGCACTTCACCAGGGCCTGAGAGGCCCAGAGCATGACCGCAGATCACATTTCCATCTCCTCTGCAGCGTTGATTGGGGAGACCCCTCTGAAACAGGCTGGGACGGGGCCCCTGAGGCTGCCTCCACAGTGAGGTTGGGAGGATCACAGGAATGGCTGGATCCATGGCGAGAAAAAGTCCATGGAGAGCCAGTCCCAGCTCAGCTTGGCAGTGGAAGAGTGGCGTCTCCAGCTCACTGCCCATGCCTCTTGCCCTCCTGTGCTGCTATTGACACTGATCCTGTGTAGATTTCTGATATCTTAGCCAATGTCACGGCCAAGGCCTGGGTTCTACATCTCCCATTTTGCATCACTCATCGCCCTAGCACATGCCTGGTGTGTGTTGAGAAAGGGCCGTGGATCACTCCCATGCTGGCTATGTGCATGCTTCTCGCCTTTCTCACTCCATGCAGTGGTTTCCAACCTGGGAGTTACAGACCCCAGAGGATTCTGGAATGATTGCTGAGGTACACACTAACATGTGTACCATGCACTGTCTGTACACCAAGTATTATGTACTTTTGAAATAAATTTCTAGGCCCAAGACAGGGCCATTACAGGGTGCCCCATCAGCAAACCAAAGCTTAGATAGCTTTTGAGTCCCTTTAAGTGCTCTGCTTGACCAGAAACATAGTATAAACAGTCAGCCAATCCCCAAATGCTAAGACAACTCTGGGCTCTATACTTACTTCCTTGCTTCTTATTTTTCATCCTATGAAAGCTTCCTTTTTTCTGCCCCATTTTGTAGTTCTCTGGACCCTTGGGAACAGAGACTGCCCACTTTGTAGTGTCACCTAAATTGTCTTCTTTAATCATTTTTAACAGTATTACTAAATATACAATATTTGGTGTTGTGTTTTCAGATGTATATGTATTATATTGTGTGTAATAAAAAATTCATTAGACAGCTTACCACATGTTGTCAGTCAACAGATTCTAAAAGTGTAAGTGTCGTTACGTGGAGGAATTCTCAAACTTCTCATTCCCCAAAGACTAAGAGACACTCATTAGTTTCCTTCTTTCCTCTAAATGAGGATCACCAGGCTGCGGCTTGGGGAGGAGGAATCCTGGGGTCACTGGGGTCTTTGGGCACACTTCAGATCACACCTGGAAGGCCACTCCTAACCCTCTGTGGCTGGGCACTGGCCTGGTGCCTCTGACGAACGGGCACACCTCTCAGCCCAGGGAGAGGTGCCTTGTCACAGCATCCCGTGGCTCCCCAGCCCTAAAATGAACTGAGACCTCCTGCCTCACCACCCCAGAGCTTTTGTCCTCTTGGGTTACATATCATGAATACTTTTCTCCTGAAATCCTTTGGTTTCCCAAATCTTCCTTATGAGGGACAAACAGGTGAGTCTACGACCAACTGAGAGTGTCAGTAAAGGAACACACAAGAACAGAGTGGCCTTTTGAGCTGGGGCTCCTACACACTATTGGAGCCCCTGCCCCTACACACGAAGGCAGCATCCTTCCCCCCAACCCCGCCCTGAGGTATCCCCAGCACCCCACCCTGGGGGCCTCCAGGCTCTATTTTCTTGACCTAAAAATTGCCAGCATATTGACCACAGTGCTTGAAGTTGTGCCATTCAACTTGAACTAAGCACTAGACTCCCTAAAGCAGGGGCCAGTAAACCAAGTCTGGCCCCCACTTATTTTTGTATGGCCCCAAACTAAGAATGATTTTTAAATATTTTAACAATTAAAAAGAGAGAAGAAAAATATTTTATAATACGTAAAAATTATATGAAATTCATATTTCATGTCCCCAAATAAAGTCTGACTGGAACCCGGCTATACTCATTCATTACATACTGTCTGCAGCTGCTCTCAGCTCCAGCGGCAGGGATGAAGGGTTTCAACAGAGACTGCACAGTTTGCAAAGCACAAAGTATTTACTGCCTGGCCTGTTTCAGAAAAAAAATTGAAGATCCTGCCTTAAAAGACACTAAAAGAAGTCAGACCACCCAAGGAGAAGCTGATGGCAAGTGAGCAACCAAGGAAACAGTAGATCTTCAAAAATGTAAACAGAGCCCTTTGCTAGGAACCTCCCAGTCCCCAGGAAATAGACAGACTCTTTGGCATCTGAAAAGAATCGGACTCCCAGGCGGCAGATGCCCCATTGGGAAGGGAGAGGTCACATGTGGGTCACTCTGCACTGCCAAAACTGATCCCCCTGGACTTGGGAGGAGCCATCCAAGGCGCTGTGCTTCTGCTGGGCGGGGTCACCAATCTACCTGGACACGTGGCTGTGTTGGTCAGAGGGGAGGTCCCGGTGCAAGTCTCAGACCCACCCGTCACTGCCTCTGCGTCACTGGCCCTGAGACTGATTCTCTCATCCACAAGGTGGGAACAAGGATATCAGTGCGTCCTCTTTAAGGTAGTACATCATAAATCTCTAGTTGCTGCTGCAGAGAAGCTTGGCTCCCTGCGGGCCTTGTGTCCACAGCCCTCCGCCCCTGCTCTATACTTACCTGAGGCTACACACGAGCTCGGTGAAGCGGGGCCGCTCACTGGGGTCGTAGTCCCAGCAGCGGGTCATGAGGGTGTAGAGAACAGGTGGGCAGAGGTCAGGCTTGGGCAGCCGGTCGCCCTTCTCAAGCACCCCAATGACATCCTTGTTCTCCAGCCAGAAGAAGGGCTGCTTGCCAAAGCTCAGGATCTCCCACATGCACACGGCTGAGGGCAGGAGGAGCAGGTTTAGGGCCTGGGAGGGGGGACTCATGTTTGCAGATGCCCGTCCACTCTCTCCAGGAACCAGCGTGGCAGCCAGCACTCGGTCCACGTTGGAGAGCCTCACCAACCAGCATCCTGGGGTCCTGCCTGCCATGGTGGTCCTCTGACAGACCAGTCACCTGTATCTGTAAGGGAGCTAAGGCCCCCCTGTCTGTGCCCTCCACAGGGAGCTACTGGAGTTCTGTGAGATGAGGAGGAGGAGTGAGAGGCACATCGTTAGAACCACTGGTGCCTTATCTTAGGAGGGAATGACTCCTCTATCAGAAAACCAGGGTTGAAGCTGATCCTTGCTGCCCATGTGACCAAGGGCAAGGTCCTTGTCTGGAGATTTTACTAGTTGGCTGTAGAGAGCTGAGAGAGGTGACCCACGAGCTTCTGTGCTGTGTAAGGGTCGTCTGCCTATCGCCTGGTTTTGTCCTCCCCTTTCCCTGCACCTCTCCCTCAAAACAAACAAAACCTCAGAGTTGGCATTTGAGGACCCCCACCACGGTGTCCCCACGCAGTCCCTGGGCTGCTTGCTGGAGCACATTCTGAAGGGCTTTTCCAGGAATATTACCCAATACTGCCCATGCCGGCCCCTTAGCCCCTATCACCCCAACCCACCTCTGGCCTCTCACTTCTGACAGTTTTTGGTGGCTGCAGGAAAACAGGACCCTGACAACCTGACAGTGGGAGTGCAGACCTTGCACCTCCTCTTAGCTTGGTCACAGAGGTGAGAATCAAAACTCGTATCCACACCTTCCCGAAACTCAACTCACCAAACATCCAGACGTCACTGGCTGTGGTGAAGCGGCGGAAGTTAATGGACTCTGGTGACATCCATTTGATGGGTAGACGAGTCACAGAGGCTTTGGGCAGGCAAAGAGGTTTACAGGAGATATTTAGGGAAGAAAGATCCCATATCATCCCAAAACACAACCTATTCCCTGGAGAACCAAGGACCTTCGGACACTGAACCACAGCCTTTTTTTCTGGGACTTTGACTTCAGCGACCCCTCCAGGGGCAAAGCAGTGGCCAGAATGCCCCCCTCACCTTTGTAATAGTCCTCCTCCTCAATGTATCGGGACAGGCCAAAGTCTCCCAGCTTCACACACTCAGCGGAGGCCACCAGGATGTTTCGGACAGCGATGTCCCTGGAAGAAGAATACAAAGATATGGTGAGGTGATTCAGAATGCTTCAGAGAGACAGACAGAAAGGTGAACAGAGTGATGGACAGAGAGACAAAGAAGAGTGCTGGGCAGGAGCCCAGTCTCTGATGCACAGTAAGGCAGCTTCTGTCAGCCCTTCCCTGACCCACGGAATCATCTCATGTGGGAGCCTGGGTGACCATCCGATACTCACCACGGGCCCTCTGTTGCCTCCCATCACCCTTCCTCATGTGTCTCCAATGTGTCTTGAGTTTTGGGTTCCCAGGACTTGCTCCCTATACTCTCCTGCCTGATTGCCTACATTCTTCCCCTTGCCAGGGAAGCTGTCACCCTGCTGACTTCCCAAAGAATTGTGATAACTTCCCTGGTCACAATTATTCTCTCCTCGTTTTGCAGCTCCACAGGACTGTGCAGGCTTTTGTCATGGCTCAGAGTAGCAGCGGCTTGTAGCTAACTTGGACGGAGTGCCAGGAGAGCCCGGAGCAGCCAAGTGCTTTATGCACTCCTGAGTCGTCACACAGAGACCCTTGGAACTCTCTGGTACAGAGGAAGAGACTGGCACAGAGAGCTGGAGGAACTTGCCCAGCACATTACTGGTGGGAAAGGGGTCAGCCCAGGCTGCCCAGCTCCAGAGCTGTACTCTCACCCTCCTAGGGCAGCACTTTCACATGCAAGCTCACTCCCTGTCATTTGTTATTATTACTGAAAAGATGACTTTAAAGTATGACAATGTCACACAAAGGAAACAAGTCTATTATCCTACCACCTTCGCCCCATAACTACCTACAGCTCGCATTTTACCCATGTGCTGGGAAGTAAGCTCCACAAGGAAAAGATTTTTGTCCGTTTTGATTATGACTTTATCCCAGATCCTAGGACGGCGCCTGAAGGCACAGGGTGGGAGTTCCATAATATTTGTTGAATGAGTGAACAAATGAATGTCTATATCCCCCAACATTGCTTTGCATAGTATCACGCACGGGGTCACAAGCTGACATCAGTGGTGCTGAATGGAAGACTTCACCTGTATGCCCACTGTCTCCTACAAGGAGTCATGTCTCCCGTGGCAGGGACTTCTTTTCAGGAAATGGGAATAAATCCAGGTGAAAGGGGCATGCTCCACAGCTGGAAGGAGGACTGAACTGGCAGCCTGGGGGTGCTGGAGACTGGAGCTGTGCCAGCTGCTCTGGTTGGAAGGGCCTGGACCCCAAGATCTTCCCAGCACTGCCCGAGCTCAGGCCCTCCTGCCTGGGCCATGTGCCACCAAATGGGCTAGTGGGAGAAGAGCAAGCTAAGAGTAAGTGGGAAGCCATTTCCTGGAACCCAAGAGGGCAAGCTGGAATGCAGAGTTATAGCAGGCACTTAGGACTGTAGATTCACCATTATAACATTCCTGTGAGGTACATATCACTATTTCTGCTTTTCAGATGAGAAAATGGGTTCATGGAAAGTGCTCAAGTTGTCACAATAGGTAGGACCGAAGATGGAGTTTCGATCCTGTGTCTGTGGGACACCTCAGCCCTGCTTCGCCCCAACCTCCCCAGGATCAGTTTGAGGGCCCAGCTTCCTCCTCAGCTGCACCTGTGGACACAGTTGATGCTTTCCAGGTAGGCCATGGCCTTGCAAATCTGCAGCGAGTACAGGACGAGAGTGAGCACCTTCATAGAGTTCTTGTTCCTCTCCAGGTAGTGTCCCAGCTGCAGGAAGAAGAAAGGTGCCATCAGACCTGGCAGGGCCACAGCATGAGCCAGAGAGCCATCCACAGGGAGTGGGTGGTGTGCGGGAGAGGGTAAACCAAGGCTAGCAAAACAAGGTGGTCCAGCAATTTCCTCAACTAACAGTCTCTGGATTGTTTCTGCTGAACACAGAAGGCAGAAAGCTGGGAGTTAAGGGCCCCTCTCTCTAAAAGCATCCCATCCAGAAGCCTTGCTCAGCTGTCCCAGCTGTCATTCCAGGGTTTTTCTTCTGCCAGGTCCAGCTCACCTCCCCGTAGGAATACAATTCCATGATGATCCAGGTGGGCTCCTCTTCGATAATGCCTATCAGCTTCACAATATGCGGGTGGTCCAGGTTCTTCATAATCACTGAAATTGGGGGCGAGAGGGACAGGCCGGAGCAGCTCTAAGGTCCAACACGAGAAAGAGCTTTGCTGTCCCAAGCGAGGAGCCGCACCCCTCCTCTTCCTGAGTTCCCGCCCCTCTCCCAACCTGGAGGTCTGTGTCTTCTCAGGGTCTTCTCCAGCTCGTGGGGCTTGGGTCCCTTCTCAGGGACACCTACCTGCCTCACTCATGAACTTCTCCTTGTTGTCGAGAGTGCAGTCTTTCTTACAGGTCTTCACAGCTACATTGATTTTCTCTCCTTTCTGCAATGAGAGTGTGTTCAGGGCCCCTCGGTCTGGCCCAGTGCCCACAAATAAGTGTCCCTTCCTGGTGTCACCATGGTCTTCCCACAGGCTTCGCTGCCACCGAAAGGTGACATCTGCTCTCTGGGTCTCTGCAGAGCACATTCTTCCCCCTTTCTTCCTCTTTTCATTCCTTCTCCTCTCTTCTCTGCCCTTTCTCTCTCCCCTACTCCCTTCTTGATCAGGGTATATTAAGACTGGAAAGAACTTTGTTAGTTTTTACATGTTTCCTGCCCCTTTCCTTTGGCTCTGCCTTTTCCCCAGCCTGGTGGCAGCATAACCACAAAGGCAAACCTTGTCCCGCCCCATCGGGGCTACCTCAAGACTAACTCCTGCCTCAGATCCTCCCTTCCTTTTCTTAGAACTATAAGTCCCATTTGTATTCCCCCGCCAAGAGTCGGTCACCCCTCTCCTGGTGCTGTCTCTATTTTGATCCCCGGCATCATTATCCTTCTTGGAAATGACCCTCGTTTCCATCACTCCCTGGGTATTTCATAATCATTGCAAATGCCAAGTGCATGAAGACTCGTTCATTATGGCCACCACATCCAGCCCTGGAAGAGTCACATTTCTCTCTCATCCTACAGGAAGCGGAAGGGGCATGTCTGGGAAGCGTCTGGAACTCACATGGTTTGTGTAGACACCTTCATAGACTTCCCCAAAAAAGCCTTCGCCGAGAATACGATTCAGAACCACATCTTCCCGGGCGATGCCATACTGTGGGCCTGCAGAAAGTTCCAGAGTTCAGAACCTGGTAGGCACCCCTGAAACTTGAGTGTCCACAGGCCAGGCTCTGCTCCCCTCCTACCCTGGTGTTACCAGACTTCCAGCCAAGAGTCAGGGGCTGGGCTGGGAAAAGAGTCTAGAATGTTCCATTGTTTCAGATCCAGGGAACAGCCACCACCCCATTCCCTCTGAAAGCTAGCCCCACATTCTTAGGATCCTCATATAACCACGGGTACAGGAAAGGACAACAGAATACAGATAAAAGAATAATCTCAGCTTTCAAATCAAACCAAAGGTGTCTAGCTAGGGTTTGTCTCTGCTGGAGTCAAACATAAGAGATGACAAAGGAAGAAAAGGAAGTCCCCCTGTGGTGTCACATGTGTCCCCATAATGTCACTTCGTGGGGCCCTGGCTGTGGCCAGCTTGGTGGGGTCGAGAATCTACCTCCTGGCCTTCGCAGAGTCTCATCAGGGATCTCAGCATAGATGTCTGATTCTGCAAAGACAGGAAGAGGACATTCTGTGGGTGAGATGCCCTCCACGGGCACCACCAGGAACCAGATGTGTGGCTCCCATGTCAGGCCAGTGGAACCGAGGCTGACATCACGGGGAGGGGAGCTCCCGTCCCAGGTTTCAGAGTGGCCCCAAGGCCCAGGGTACCTCGGCTAGGTCCCCGCTTGCTACTGCCTGGTTGCATTATTTAGGGCAGCTTGGTTAATTGGATTCGGGGGAATATCCTAAAGATTGAGGAAAATAATGCCTGTTATGTATTTAACAGTTACAGACTAAATGTTTGTGATCCCCCCAAATTCAAACATTGAAGCCCTGACCTCCAGTGTGATGATATTTGGAGGCAGGTCCTTTGGAAGGTGATTAAATTTAGATGAGGTCATGAAGGTGGGGTCCCCATGATGGGACAGATGCCCTCGTAAGAAGAGATCAGAACTCTATATTTCTCCACCATGTGAAGACACAGAGAGGCGGCTCTCTGTGAGCCAGGAAGAGTCTTCATCGGGATGTAACCACACTGGCACCTTGACCTTAGACGTCCAGTCTCTAGAACTGTGAGAAATCAATGTCTGTGTTTTAAATCACCCACTCTGTGGCATTCTGTTACGGCAGCCTGAGCCGACTAAGACAAATGTGGTGCCACATGCTAACTACGCAATACATGGTAGTTATTATAATTAATGATATTTAGGCCATTGTTGAGACGTTGTAGGGGAAGTTTGTTTTTCTGTAATTTTTAGGGGTCTGTGACAATGTCACAAGAACAGGAAGAAGAGAGGCTCTGGGCACAGGCAGAGGACAGCAGACAGATAGGCTTACCTATGCTGCAGCTTTCTGAGAGGTGGGGCCGCTGAACCTCCACATTTCTGCAGGAGGAGATGAGAGGGCAGGAGCCAAGTGAGCCCAGAGCCTAGCAATGCTCCCCTGGGGCAGCCTTGGCCCACCCTCTTCCACACCCCCACTTGGAGGGCCAGCTGTGCTGTGTCCCCTGCCTGCCCAGAGAACGAGCCTGTTCTGATGCCAATAACCAGGGAGCATGGCTGAGGCTGCCAGGGAGCAGGAGGAAGGGGATGACAGCAATCCCCCTAAGACGATGCCAGGTGGCATTAGGACATTGGAATATCCCTGTGAGAATTACTAAGAGAATTTTACTGGTGAAAAATCACCACTTATGAAATGCTGGGGTTTCGGTGTTCTCCTCTGAGGCCCAGAAACCACAAACCATGGAACTGGAGGTTCCCTGTTAGGTCTGGCTTCTTTGGGGAAGGCTGAGCACAGGGCCTATTCCCTGCCCTCTGCTTATACTCACAGCGTGGGGATCTGGGGCAGGCTGTTCCGTTTCTCACCATCTAGGGAGAGAGGACGAAGATAGGGAGCTGGAGCCGGGGGCACAAAGTCCTGGGTGGATGGCTGACCTCCCTTCTATGAGCCAATGCAAAGAAGACCCCTCCCTGCCATTCTGTGCTCTCTGAAAGTTGGGGTGGAAGCTGGGTAGCCTTTGGCCTGAATGAGAATCTTCTTTGTAGAAGGAATTCTTAGGCTTCCTCCTGCCTCCATCCACAGGTTGCCCTGACCCCTGCTTCCTCATCCCATCTCCAAACAGACACACCCACACAGGAGAGACCAGACACGATCTAGCAATAGCTTTGATCTTCTTGGGGCTACACACATCTCTCCTTCAGAAGCTGGCCCCCAGGCCTCTTTTGACCAGTAGGGCCAGGGCCTGTAGCTTGGCACCCACGATGAGACCACAGAGAGTGTCCTGCAGGGCTGGGTGAGCACCTCTGCATACTACCGAAGCCACTTCATTCACATATTGGTCAAAGCTTAGCTTCCCGTGCTCTGTCTTGGGGACTTGGCTCAGCTGTGTGGCCATCTGCCCATTGGGAAGTTTGCCTGTAAGTGGAAACCCACCTTTCTTGGGATGAATGATGAGAGAGCCTTTGTGCTCCCCCTGCAACCGGCAGTAACCGTCTATGAGGTCAGCCATGTTCTCGGCCTCTGCCAGAGAGGAAGTTTTGATGGACAAGGACTGCAGAAAAGAGACCAGCTGAGGATGAGACCCCAGAACCTTGGCTAGAGTTTATCCTACACGTGACTAAAGAAGAAACTGTGTACTTGAAGGAGCAGGACCTGCTATCCACCCCCAACATAGAACCCACCCCACCCCTCTCCTGGGGTTCGGCTTGAATGTGCTACAGCCACCAGGGGGCGCGCTTGTCATCCTTCCCAACTGACTGCCTTAAACTCTAGGCAAACTAATTCCAGGTCTGACTTATTTTGAGAGCATAACATGATGCCTTGTACCTTCTAGGTACACAAAATACAGGAGCAGAAACTGAGAAAAGGGAAGAGGGAGGGCACAGGGTAGGGGACAGACAAATGAAAAGAGAGATAAACAATCTATTTGTAGTCTGAGGTCTCTGACTCTTACAAAAAAGTCCCAGGTCCCTGAGGTCTTGCTTCTGAGTCATTATTCACTTATTCAAAGTTAGGCCTTTGATTTGTATCTCAGTTTTGGTCACCTTTACCCACCTCCCCCCGACCCCACCCCCCACCCCCAGCCAAAAAACTCCCCTAACTTTTTTCTTGACATTTTGTTTTAAAACAGCTTTGTTTCCTAAGATATCTTCCTTATAATTTATTATTATCCTGGTACTTTGTCTAAGAACTAAGTACAGTGTTTCAACAAGATCTTAGAAGTCAGGGAACCCCTGGCTTCCTGCCCGCCTGAGTGAGAACACGCAACCTGCAGTTGCATCCCCTTGTTTCAGAGCTTCCAGGGGCCCAGAGACACTCACCTGTGGGGCGCCTTCGATGCCCAGCTGCAGAACCGCCTGGCCCTCCTCCAGCAGGAGGCACCTGATGGATTTGATCTGCTTGAACTCGGCCAGGCAGGTGGGCTGTGAAAAAAGGGGGGCCCTTTAGACCATCTCACTCCTGAGATCAGGCCATGCACATTGATCAGTATGGGGGGAGGCATAAGGAAAAAGTGGGAACTGGGAATCTCTCAGGGAGATCAAGAGAGAATCAAAGACTATTAGGGCTGGAAGGATCACTTAGTCCAAACCCTTCACTTTGCAGAAGAGAAAATGTGTCTGGAGAGAGCCAGGACATGCCCAAGGTCATATGCCAAGTTGGTGGTAAAGCCAGGACTGGACCCAAGTCTTTTGACTCCCAGGGGAGTGATGGCCCATCTTGCCACTGAAAGAACTCTTTTATCTGAACAGGAAAGGCAGTAATAGTGGCCTTCCCGATCCTCCTCCCTGCAAACCACTCCTGCCCCCCAGCCTCTGTGCAGCGGATAGTCACAGGGAGTAAAGAACCATCATCCCCACACTATTATTCCAAACACTCTCTCTACAGCTGCTCATACCAAGAGCCTCTCTGTTCTCAGCAATGGGGCAGGGAGAACTGATGGAGCAGGCAAGGGCAGGCGCAGCCCGGGCTGAGAGGGTAAACTGCTCAGCCCGGGGTTAGGTGGGACCTGCCTCCAGTCTCTCTCTACCTTTGCATCTTGACTTGTCAGCTGGCGGATGCCTTTAGGGCCAATGACCAGGTCCACAGTGATGTTCCATCCTTGCTGGAATAAAAGGAGAGAGGGGACCGTTTGCCCTGAGCTCTGCTCTCTGCATATTTCAGAAAAATGTTCAAAGCCTACCAAGCTAGACACAGGCCACTGTTTCCTGGGCTCTTGAATGGCTCTTCAGGTCCTTCCACCCTACTCCCCTGCCATACAGATGACCCCCTTCCCAACATCCTGTCCACCTCCCAGAGCTGGAACCAAGATTTCACAGTTCCCTTCCTGAGGCAAGAAGATCCATGTTAGTTGCATTTTAGGGCAGGTCAGCACAAGCAAGCAAAACCCCGTCCTGGTCCCACTTGATGGCCTTGTGGTCCCCTTTCCCAAGAGGACTGAGATTCAGGTCTGGGAGAGAATATCAGGTTGTGTCATTACAATGAGTTCACAGCGATAGGTCTCCTGGTCGATGTTGGCAAAGCCCGCGAGGGTGTTGAAGAACTTCATGACACACTCCTCCTCCCTGAGTGAGGCGTACTGCTGGAAGGTCTGCTGGATCATCTTCCGGAACTGCTTGGGCTGGGGTCGGGGGGGCGGGGAGGGGAAGATGGGCAGGGTGAGCAGACTCCTCCGAGCTCTGATTCCTTCCCTTAGAATCTCACCAAAAGCCTGCCTGCTGCTTCTGCCATGAGAGCAGCAGCAACCTCTTACCTAAAGCATATACCTGTTGCCTTAAGGGAGGCTCACCATGGCCCTGGGACACGGTGTCCCCAGTGCTCAGGCCACATACCTAACTGGCCTCCAATGTGGAACTGGAACCAGGTTTCCTGACTCCTAGCCATGGAAAGGGCCCACTGGATGCATTTTGTGTGCCTATGTCCCGATGGCCCTAAGTAGCACAGACACCTTGGTTGCATGCCTGAGTATCCCCAGCCCACTCCCTTCAGCTCTAGTCCTGGAGCACGGCATGAGGAGGGTCTTTCTGGGCCCCTTGCCCAATGCTTCCCTTACCTTTAAGTTCTCCTGCATCTGCTTTGGGAAAAACAGGTCCAGCCCCACTTCTTTCCTGAAAGAAGAAGAAAAAAAATATAATTTGACTCCCCGTCATACCTAGCCTAGGACTTCTAGCCAATCAGGGCGAGGTGAAAGGGCTTGAGGACCAGGGAGATGGGTCTTGCCTGGCTCTGGTCTGGGGGTGAGTGGAGTAGGGGGTAATTAGGAAAAGCAAGGCAGCAAGAAAGGAAGAGAAGAGAGGCTGGGGCTGGTCCCAGGACTTACTCCAGGAGCTCGAAGTTGGATTTTTTGTCAAGTGCATTGTGGGGCATGTCCTTGAAGAACCGCCTAGAGAGACAGAGAAAAGTCAAGCAGAGGCCGATGGCTAGAGAACGAGGCCATCACAGCCAGGCTACCCAGTGACCATGTGTTGGCCTAGAAGCCCCCTTCCCCTGCCAGATGGGGATCACTGAACAACTAAAAGACATAAAAAATAACAGCAACTTTTGAATGATTAAAGATGTGGTGAATGGGAAAATGTTTAATTAGAAAAAACAGGTAATTCAGGTAACATACCTTGGTCATTTCAATTTCTTGAAATCCAGCTCATTCCCTATATCATTGATTGCCCTTCTCTTATACACAGAAGATCGGTCATTATGTTACTTCTGACAAAGGTGCCCAGTCACTCAAGTGTGCCATGATCTCTGTGTTTCTAACATCTGGAGCTGTTAAACATCAGTGGGATGTCTGGGAGAACAAGTCACCACTGCTAATCACATGTACTGCTTTCCCCAGATACTGTGCTTCACAATCTTCCGGGCTCAGCCCCATCTCAGCTGCTGTCTGTGAGCAGCCAGTGATTCTCAACCTGCCCCAACTACTATCACTAAATGAAGCTACATCAGCTAGGAGTGCCCTCTAGTGCCTGGTGGTTCTCTTCAGCCCAGGTCTGCTGTTTTGACCAGCTAATACCAGGTGGGCAGAGGTCCATGACAGTTACCCAGCTAATGACAGCAGAAAGTATAGAAACATCTTTGCAAAAACCAGTTGGTTTTGTTTTTCTTCTAAAAAGCAATAGAAATAGTAACTCATCATCAACATTTTTAAACTATTAGACAAAATGCTTTTTGAAGCCAGCCAAGTGTTCTTTCTCTAATCTTTAGCTATTATCAGTTCCTACTTAACTACTATTGGGTAACATGCTCATTCTGAGATTTTAGGTCAGAGTTTTCTGGGGCTCTTCTGGGGGTAGGCAATGGTCATCACATTTTAACTTACTGGAGGGACATGTAGGTGAAATAATGTATTTGGCATTTATAAAGCACCTCCAATCAATCAGTAAAATTTGATTAGGCATGATTCCAACAATATGACATTCTGAAGACAGTGAAAATATCAGTGGTTGCCAGGGGTTGGGGAGAGGGACGGATGACTAGGTGGAGTAAGGAAGATTGTTGGGGCAGTGAAACTATTTTGGATGATACTGTAACAGTGGATACAGGTCATTATATACTTGTCAAGACCCAAGAATGTACACCACCGCCGAGAGTGAGCCCTAATGTGAACTATGGACTTAAGGTGGTAATGACATGTCAATGTAGGTTCACCGATTGTAACAAAAGTCCCACTCTGGTGGGTATGTTGATGGCGGGGGAGACTGTGCCTGTGTGGGGGCAGGGAGTACACGGGCAATCTCTCTACCTCCCAGGCATGAACCTAAAATTGCTCCAGAAAATAAAGCCTATTAAAAATAAATTAAAAATAAAAAAAGTAAGGATAAAAAGAAATAGTACAAATAATGAATAATTATTGAATACTTTGGTCCCTATTGTTCTAAGTACTTTAAATAATTAACTCATTTATTCTTCATAATAATATTATAAGGTTGTTACTATATTTTCATTCTCATTTTACACATGAAGGAACTGAGGCACAGAGAGCTGAAGTGACCTGCCCAGTAAATGCAAGAGCTGACGCCTTCCAGGCAGCCCAGCTCCAGACCCATTACCCTTCATCATTACGCCCAGTTGCTCCTTGATATGAATTGAGTCCACTGAGGATCCATTTGCTAATCCCATATCTTGTGCATATATCATACTTCTTTTTTGATCTGGGAAAGAATACTTTTTTTTTTTTCCTGGAGACACATGTCTGTAGGTGATACAATCAATAATGTTAACAGGACAAGGGACTTCTGCCCATGTCTGTAGGTAGACTGCACTCTAGAAACTTTTCAGGGGAAAAAAACAAAAACAAAAAGCACAGCCCTGGAAACTTCTGCTTTATGGCTCAATTTGCAGAAATGTATCCATGTCTCTCGGTGAGAAATAGTTATCATTTGACTTTAAAATAGTCCATGGTAGTGTATAGCTTTGTATTCAACTTTAAAAAATCATAGGCTTGAGCAATCTTCTATTATGCCTACAGAACACATGTTTTCCACATCCTCTGCCTAATATCATGTAACCTGTACCTCAGAGGTCAGCTAGCAAGAGTAGGACCATTTATCTGACTCTGTTCCTCAGACCTGGGAGATGTGAAACAATGCTTCCCTGTCATAAAACAAGCACAGGCTCTGGAATAAGCCTGAGCTGATAAGATGGCAGACACCTGACAAGACTGTAAACAGAGCCACGTCGGAGGAGGGCCCCATCGTGTCCCATCGCATTCAGCACCGTGCCTGGTGCTAAATGATAATAGTTATTATTATACCAATAATAGTTTGGGGATAATTTGAGGGAATAAGAACATGAAATTTAATGTTAAAGGGTCTTCTATGCTGCTATTTTGCTACCAAGAGATGATATTTTGACAGGTGACTTAAATGATCAGAGTCTCAAAGTGGTACTAGTGTCCCAGGTATGAGAGCTACAAATAAAAAGGGAAGAGTAAGCTTTTCTGAGGCATCAAATTTCAGAGGAGAAGATAAGACTGTGGAAGATGCAATTCAGATTATAGGAGCTGTGGTGGTTTTGGAAGGCAGAAAAGGGCTCTTGTAATAAAGTAAACTTCACAGACAACCTCCGACCCGCAAGCAGCGGACATCAGGACCAGGACCACCTGCAGCGAGGCGGGCTGTCTTCCAACTGGCATCACTGGCTGCAGACTTCCTCTGCACAGGGGACCATAATGTCCCCTTGTTTTTTGAGACAGAGTCACCAAGTGGAAAAGCAAAGAAGAGTGTTCCGAGGAGCCTTCTGTCTTTGACCTATTCTGTCACAAATGCCAACAGTCTCAGAGGTTGAGATAAAAGTGGAACCTCCCTATCCCATGCCATGGCTCTCCCTGAGGGACCTCTCAGCACTCTCCTTGAGACCTACGATGGGAACCGGTGTTCCTCAGTGGCCCACACCTCTGCAGAAGCAGCAGCGGGGTCTACTCCCTGGGACTTTAAGGTCGCAGTTAGGGTCAAGACTTCCTGGTATCACATTTCCAACCAACCAAAAGTAACCCCTAACCAAAGTTTTCCCTAACAACGGTGCTGAGAGTCCTTCCACCAACTCATGAGGCTAACTGCATCCAAACTGTCTGGAGGACTTATCAAATTGCATACCCTATAGTCCCACCCAGCTCTATAAAACCATCATTTCCAAGGATGGGGTTAGTATTGTTCCAATTTAATAAGCTCTCAGGTGATTATAGTTTGTAAGTGGATTTTAGAATCAAAATCTGGTTCTAAGATAGATAAGGGGTACATAAAAAGCGATGGGAGGGTAGAATTGGCAGATGGATGGTGATGGATGGTGAAGCTGAATGTGCTGCTTTGGTTGAGAAAGTGCTAGAGCAGGTTTAAACATGTCACCCTTCTTGGCCCAACAGCCAAGAATAAGACCTATTTCTTAGACTGTCATTCAGAGTCTTCCACCATCAGCCCCAACTTACCCCTCCAACCTCATGTCACACTATCATCCAGTCTGTTCCTTTTCTTCCACTGCTCCCTGGGCCCGGAATGTATACACCCCTCCCCTCAACTCCCCCAATATCTATGGACAGAAGTCTCTGGCCTCCTTCCTGAAGCAGTTCAAAACACCTCTTCCCAAAGCCCTGAGGCAGGGTTAATGGCTCCTATATGTACATCTGTTTGGAATGTATTTCTTCCTGCCTTGTGTTATGATCCATTGTAGACATACCTGTCATCTCCCAAACACTAAGTTTGAGGGCCTCTCTGGATGATTAACTAATTCTGTAATATGTACTAGTGCCTACTGGAGCTGGGGACCAGCAGCAAACAATGCAGATGGAAATCCCAACATTCCAATACCTCCCATAATCTTGCCTGAGGCTCAAAGAAACCTTTACTAAATCAGGCATCAGCAGTGGCAGACAACGGGAAGGGGACACCAACCAGAGAGGACCTGATACTCCTATCCCAAGACGGTGAATACCTCAGGGTCTAACCCTTGGTTGGCCACCACTTGTCTCCTCCCAGCTCTCACATACCCACTCTTGCTTCCCACCCTGGAGGAAAATTGAGCTGGCCAGGAGGGAAGGCACAGGCGCAGTCCCTGGAGAGGCCTCGAGGCCACATACCTGAGCTCCAGACAGCCCAGCTGCAGGGCCATCCCCTCGCTGACCTTGCTGGCATAGCGCTGCATGTAGTCATTCCGGAGCTGTTGGAAGAAAGGCCAAGGTTGAGCCTCCCACCCTCTTTCCCCGTTTTCCTGAGCAGAGGCCCCAGGAGCTGGTGGGTGCCTTGAAATCAGTCCTGCCACCCTGTGCTGTCTTTCTCATGCATCCCATCATGCACACGCTTGGAGAAGAGGATGAAGAGCAGAAGGCGGAAGCTCACCCTCCGCTCTGCCCTGCCTCCCTCCAGAACCCCGGGCAGTGCTGATCATGCCTCCACAGGCTGAGGCTGTCAGGTTTTCAATGTGCTTTAGACATGTTCCCACTGGCTCCATGAGGCAGGAAGTTCAGGTTCCCCTCCTCAACTCCCCATTCTGGAGCTGCGAAAACTAGGATTTCAGAAGAGGAGTAAATAATTTCTCCAAAGACTTGCTGGTAAGCAGTGACAGATGTCATCTACTGTACAAGAAAAGTCTGGCTTTGTCTCCAGAAAACCAGGAGAGACATTTAGGAAGGAGCTAAAAACGGAACTATGGTAATTCACATTTACTTGGCATTCATTCTGTGCCAGGTCTTGTGCTAGGCACTTTACATGCACTATAGTTGGTGGTGTGTTGGAGCGACTCCAAACAGCTCATGAAAACCAGTTATTAAATTTTCAGAAAATTTTGAGAGCTGGCTGATATCATACTGGTAGCTTGCAACTGGCCTATTTACACCACGGAAATTGGCAAGTTTTTTTTTTTTTTTCAGGGAACTGGTTTACCAGTACACTGCTAATGATATCATTTAGTCCTCACAACAACCCTATAAAGCAAGTATTGTTATTATTATCATCCCCATTCTATACCTGCTTCATGCAGGTAAATTAAACCCCTGGGGGTACCAAGTTAGTAAGTGGCAGAGCTAGACTAGAAAGCAGATGTGTCAGAAGGCAGAGCCTGCGTGTCTAAGATGACGCCTTCTCCTTGGACCTGCTCTGCTTGCTTCACCAGATCTCCTGGGTAGGAAACAGCCACTAGGAAAGTCCAGGAGGAATGGCGAACATATGGGGCATGGTTAGCCAACACTTAGTTAACTGTGAGAAAGGCAGAGTTGGAAAGCTGACCAAGGGCCAAGGAATGTCCCCATTAGAAGTTTCCTAGACTGGGACCTCCAAAATCTGGGCTTTGTCCTTCCATCTCCCTAGGAGAGGATGGGTAATACTTGGCATTTAAGCTATAATAGATCCCTGGCTGGGGTAAAAAAGATAAAGTACTCTCACCTGTTGGTAAAAATAAAGCAGTGTGGTCCTGTCTTTTTTCAGGCTCTCCATGAAGTCCTCCGGCAAGTAGCGGATTTGAAGGTCATACCTGGGACAGGAAATTCAGACGCTCTGGTATGTAAAAAAGGGGCAAGGCTCGCCCAGGGCAGAGCAACCTCATCCCCCACATGCAAGGGGCTGCCCAAGAGGCTCCTGGACCCCCATTCAGGATGTCTGGTTGAGTGGAGGGCCACAGAAGACAGAGGGGCGGCCAACAGGTAGCTGAGCACTAGTCCTGACTCTCCACTCCTCTCCTTCATGGCAACCATTTTCCCTGGACCAGCCTGTGGTCTGGCTCATTCTCCTCCTTATACTTCTGTTCCTTCTTCACAGCACCAGTAGCATCCCGTGAGGATGTTTCTTGATATCTGCCCTGGGACGAGGAGGTGCTGTGAACTCATGTTAAGCCTTGGCGAATATATGTATTGGAAGCGGCAGGAGGACTAAGCCTAACATGACACTTGGATTTTCTAGAAGATTCTCAGAGGCTAGGAAGTCTTTCAAGGAAGAATGCCCAGGGCCTCCCCGCTCCCCACTCATTTTCTGCCATTCCAGAGCTCTGGGCTCTTCTCCTACCTCCACTCAGCTTCCACATGTAGACACTCGTACTTGTCCTGCACCTCACCCACTGTCATTTGCGGGTGCAGCCAGTGGATCTCATCCGACTTCATGTGCTTCAGCCTCAGCCCATAGCACTCAGCCAGCTGGATGTTGGGCCCGATCCGCCCGCTCAGCAGGATGGAGGCAATGACCTCCTGCAGAGGAGAAGAGAGGGACGCGGCTCAGAGGGGCCTCTGTCTAGGCTCCCACAGTCCTCATGTAGCCCTGGAAACGTGATTCTCCAGGGTGAGGTCCCGTCTTAATGTTTTATTCGTCTTTGATGCTCCAGTACTTGGTGCAAGGCCAGATACACAGTGGGCTCTATTTGATAAATGAACAAACTGGAGAAATGAAGCAGAGACAAAGGAGCTGAGTGGAGAGAGCAGAAGTAAAGGAGAAAATGCAGCAAGGCAAAGAGCATGGATTCTGTGCTTCTGCATTTCATTCCAACCAAAGCAATGAATAATTACTGAGCATCCGCCATGTAAAAAGCACCCTCTGAGTGGCTTCCAATTTAGCCAGCATTACTCAGGGTCTGTGGTAGGCATTTCTAGGCATTTAAATCCATGATTTCATTGAACCCATACAACACCGAGAAGTAGGTGTTACAACCCATCTGGCTGATGAGAAAACTGGTGGAGGTCATGCAGCTCTTGGCATTAAGCTGGGATTTTGAACCCTGTGCCCCTGGACTCTGAGGATTTCTACTAGACTAAGCTGCTTTGTGGGATGGTGCGGCTGGGCAAGACAGAAGGACAGAACTCACATTAAGGGATTGAGTGGTACAGCTCCCACACAAGAAGCATGGCTACAGGGAACAGAGTGTTGACAAGAAATTAGGCACCCTCCTTATTCCAGCTTTCTTGACCATAAGTCAGCCTGCCCCACATCTTGATGAATGAACAAAGGAGTAAATATATTGAGGATAATGACAAATGGGTTTCATCCTGTTGGAGAAAGTACTCTTGAAATGTGGAGAGGGGAAGACAAGAGAGTACCTTTGATGAGGAATTGGAATTTGAAGTATTGGTGAGAACTTATAGTGTGTGTGTGTGTGTGTGTGTGAGAGAGAGAGAGAGAGAGAGAGAGAGAGAGAGCGCACGCAAGCATATCAGCACTCAGCACTTTTTTTTTTATTGAAAGAGTTTAGGATCAGTGACATCCTGATAGTCATTTGCATACCAAACACCCAGTCTTAGCTTCCAAATATCTTTCTCCACTAAAAGGATCTAGGGCTCCTTGAAGAAATGGCTGATTCCAGGGCTGGAGCAAAGAAAGTATAAGATGAGCCTAGGATAAATATCTTTTTGTGCTAGGAAAAAAGAAGTGTTAAGAGAATGTTGGGGCTATGCAACAAAAGAAAAAGTATCAGCTTGAAGGGGCTGGCTGGCACTGGCCAAATCTAAGAATTAAAACATATAATGATAGAAATAGGTTACACTGCACTGAATAAAATAGAATCTGAGATAAATAAGTAAATACATGGGAAGAGGGAATGTTCTTCCTTATAGTGGAATGCCAACTAGTAAACGTAGAAGAAGAAATGGAAACAGAAAGCCACCATTTGGCAGCAAAGTCAGCATTGGTTGGTTTAGGCATGATTCATCAATGATGATAAAGCAGGAGGGCGGAGGTCTGATGATGAATAGGATATTGACATTGTCTCAGCATATCTTCCCTCAGACACTAATCATACACCAAGGAAAAGCTGGCAGACACAAATGACCGGGTCATCCAGGTTAGCATCATCATTAGTAGGAGAGGTAAACAGGGCACATCCCTCACCTTGATACATCCAGAAGAGCATAGCATCATTTTGGAGCTATTCCTGCCATGGATTCGTAGCTAAGTCTAGTCATGAGTCCTAGGGTAAGGGTTCTTCTCAGAGACCGACAGAATAAAAGGCCTATACTTTTTCAGATTGATGAGCTCTTCCAGACTGAAGGAGACAACTGAATACAACTGTATTCCTGGACCTGAGGGGCTGGCTGGAATCCTGAAATTTGTAGCCAGTTGGTCAGAAGTGTGAGTGGCCTGGGAATCCCAGTGTTTGAGACTGGAGTCTGAGGAGAAATGTCTTGTAGGGGACTGTGCCCTCAATCTGTGAAGTCGGTGCCAGCTCCAAAATTGCACTGTGTCAGAACTACATTGCAAAGCATGCCAATCCTTCAGGTGTGCCCAGGGAGAAATGACGTTGACCACTACAGGTGACAGAGGGAGCACTCTGTCACTCCCTTTCAAGCCATACAAATCCAGGGTCTGACCCCAGTTCTGACATGTACTTCGAGAATGACAAACTCCTGGAGCCACAGTCTCCTTCGCACTGTCCCTACCCTTGTCACGTGAAACTGCAGAATGGGTCCTTCATGCAATCCATCAGCAATGATCTAGACATCCTCACTGTGCAAAGCATTGTTAGGAGCCCCGTTAAGCACACAGACCCCTCACCTCAGGGAGCTTTTATTTAGTGGGTGAACGAAGAAAGTAGCTCAAATTGAGGGAGTCTCAGAATGGGGTAAGGAACCAGTTTACAAGAAGAAAAAAACGTTGAGGTTTGACATGATCTCACTGTGGATCAGCCCCGCCTCCTTCATCCTTTATTGCCTCTTCCCAAATCTTTACACAGCTCCTCAAGCAAACGGTGGGAACAGCAAACTCAGCTCTCTGCCCACAGCCCATAGATTGTCATTAATGAGTCAATATTTCTTTTTCTATTAATAAATCACTTTTTAAAAACAACTACGTCTACCTACTCACTAAATTGCCCTATGTAAGATGATAGAAAAAAAGAAAAAGCTGTCTTAATTTTATCAGTTGCTATTTAGATAAGACCAGGATTCTTTTTTTTTTTTTGCTACAGAAAAACCTTTACTTCCACCTACATGAAGGTTACTGAAAAGCAGGCCCTCAGGCCTCCCATGGCTCACAGCTTCTGATACTTTCTTGCAAACAGTGAGATATCTATAGCTTTTCTTTCTGCTTGGCTACCATTGATTTATTTGTTTTAACAAATAGCGTGAAGACCCCAAATAGGGAGAGAGCCTTTGCCTCTCTCCCTATTCTCTGGCATTTCTCTTATAGGTCAGAAACAAAGAAGGGAAAGGACTGGATGATTGTCCCTTTGTCCACGATAATTTCTTTCCCAAAAGAAAAAGTTCACCCAAGCAATTAGTTACTCAATCCACTTTCTCTCTCCTTTATTGGTACTCAGTCACATTTTTTCCCATTAGAAATTGATTTTTTGTGTATAGCATGAGGTATGGCTTAAAATTAATTTGTTTTCACAAGGATGTCTAACATTAGGTGACTATATGTGTGGGGCTGTGTCTCTTCTCTTTTTCTGTTCCTTTGATTCAATAGTCTATTCTTGTCCCTCAGTCACATTTTATAACTTCTTTAATAATCTCTAATCTCACAATTTTCTTAGGTTTATCTTTTTAAAAAAATAAAAACCAAACAAACAAAACCCCCCTAATCTTCTGTTTTCCTGAATTTATGAAACATATTTCATGTTAGTGGCTGAGTTTTTGAAAACATCGTGACAACTGAGACCCCCACCACCCTCCATCAGAATTGGCCACGTCTTGCCGAATGTCACACCTCTTACTGGAGGCAGCCTGCATCCAGTGACTGGTCACTTCAGGGTGTAAAGCCTGTCCTTCCATGCCAGTTTGGGACAGCTCTGCTGGGCCATCCCCGCTCTAGAGCTTCCTGAGCTGTGACAACATCAAAGCTCAACTTCTCCCTCTGCCTGTCCTACGGTCCTCACCCGCCAGGGCAGTTTCACAAGGGTACTCATGACACAGGGTACTGCATGCAAACCTCCTTCTCAGGGTCTGCTTTTCTGGACTCGAGGTGCTGGCCTTCAGATTGCTTTCTAGGCTTGCTATAACTCACCCTCCTTACTTTTCGCTCTGTGAAGACAAAATTCTCCTCTTTTTAGAGATAACCGAATTTAAAATTTTAAATTAGAAAAAAAGTATTGCCTGAATTCTACCAAAAAAGATGTCAGTTTGAGATTAAGGACCTTTTCAAACAGGTGGCTTTTGTTGAAAACCCTCATTGGCTCCTTACTTTCTACATGCTAGGAGATGGCCCAAACTCCTCAGTATGAGGCAAAAAAGATCCTTTGGAATTTCCCTCCACGTGTTCTTTCCAGTCTCATCTCCCACTCTCACCATGCTGTGCTCTTAGCTCCAGACTCCCAGATTTACTCTCTTTCTTCTCCAATCATAGCAAGCTCTTCTTGCCTGCGGGATTACTGTTTCCCTCTTCCTCCTGACCTTTCGTCCTGGTGAGCTTCCAGTTAGCACTGTGAGGTCCCTTGGGAAGCCCTCCCTGAGTCACCATGAAGGGTTTGTTCCTTCTTGAGTCACCATGAACGGTTTGTTCCCAAAGACCTCTGCATATACATTTTATAAGATCACTGCTCTGGGTTGGATTCTATCTCTCTAAAAAAGATATGTCAAAGTCCTATCAGCCAGCATCTTAGAAATATGGTCTTTAGAGACTAATAAAGTTAAAACGAGGTCACTAAGGTGGGCCCTTATCCAATATGACTGACGTCCTTATAAAAATGAAGAAAACCTGAACATGGAGGGAGCCATGCACACAGAGAGAATGTCACGTGAAGATGGAGGATTTGAGAGCTATATCTATAAGCCAAGAAATGTCAAAGATTGCCAGCAAACCACTAGCAGCTAGGAAGAGACAAGGAAGGATCCTTCTACAGCATTCAGAGGGAGCATGGCCCTCTGGACACTTTGATCTTGAACTTCTAGCCTCCAGGACTGTAAGGCAACGAATTTCTGTTGTTTTGAGCCACCCCATTGTGGTATTTTGTATGGAATCCCTAAAAAATTAACAGACATATACCAACTAGAACTAAAACAACTGTCTATGGTTATCTTTCTATCCTTTCAAATCAAGGTCAGAAGCCAAACCTCATATACAATATAATCCGATTCCAAATCCAGTGCCTGACATAGAGAGGGTCCTTAAATATTTAGAGAAGTGAATAGTGACCAACTCTCCAGATAACAAGTTGGTGTTATGAAGGATACTGACCCACCATGAAAAACATTCAAGAGGTCAGGTGTGTGAGGACTAACAATGCCACGGGCTTTGTGGTTGACAGGCTTTGGGCACCTAACCTCCGTTTCCCCATCTGTAAAGTAGGGAACATACCCCTTCCATTATGGGGTTTTGGGTGGGATTAGATAACATGTGGTATAAATAAAAAGAGCAGATATTAATTTATAAGCATGTGACATGGTCTTCCCCCCTCCGTCTTCTAAGGTGCTTCCATGTGTCACTCAACTCTTGGTTTCTTGCTTCTATTAAAATGAGATATGTAGGATATAAAATCATATACAAAGTAAGATAGTGATGGAAGCAGAAACAAACAAATCCAGAATGAAATATCTCAAAATGTAAACAGTGCTGTCTTGGGGTACTGTAATTATACATATGTATATTTTTATTCTTCTGGGTTTCCTGTGTTTGAACTTCTGTATGTAATGTAGTAGTTAAGGGAATGACCTTGGAGTTAGAAACTGTTTCATCTCTGATGTGCTTTGTGACTTTGGGCAAATTAACTTCTTTGCTTTGTTCTCACGTGTAAAATGTGAAAGTATTCCTATCTCATTGAGTGCTTGAATGGATTAAATGAAATGATATAGGTAAAGAACTTAGCAGAGTGCCCTGAGCATAATAGTGTTAAATTAAATGAATTATTATTATTGAATGACCATGTATTCATTTTTATATACTATTTGATTTGATTCAATAATATTTTATCGAGGATTTTTGCATCTATGTTTATTAGAGATACTGGTCTCTAGTTATCCTTCCATGTACATCATTCATATACTCATTTTATAAATGTAAAAAATCTCTTTAAAAATAAACATTTAAGTTTAGCTATTATAATAGGCTTGATTTTGCAAATTAGAGGTAAATAATTCATAGTGAATTGATAGGAGCAAATATTATCTTTCAGCTTGAGACACATGCCATAGCTTATGCTTATGTGCTTGGCTCATGTGCTATCAGGGGATCTCACACCCTACTGATAGGCTTAGCTTTTTAAGAGATGAAAAAACTCCCTGTAAAATATAGAACTCTAAAATTAAAATGCTGATAAGACAGTAAACATCACAGGGCCAAAGAGAAAAAGAATGGCCAAATTCACTCAGGTCTTAATGAAAGTTTAACAGATATTTTACCTCCTAGATCCTAGAAGCTCATATGTGAAAGCAGACCTCACTGATGTAGGCACAAAAATAAAATCTACAAGTCTACAGATACTCAAACATCAAATGTTTATCCAGCTCACAAAACTTAGGCTGGAATTGTAGAGCCTTAAGTAAATTTAGAAATCACTTAATTTGACTCTTTTAAACAAAGAGACCCAGGGAGGGTAAGTGATTTGGCCAAGGATATATAGGGAATTCTATTTTAAACCAGCTGAAATTCTCTTAACCCTCCTACACGTCCTTGTTTATGAATGCCAATCTTTCTTCCAGTCAACTTCCAATTTTGTCTTTATATCAAGTAATCCAAGAGATTACTGGTCTCATTCCAGTACTGTCTAGGCATCAGTTCATTCATTTGTTCATTCTTTCATTCTGCAAACATCAACTGTGTATCTATTTTGAGTTAGGCTCTATACAGGCATCGGGGATGCAGCAGTGAACAAGACACAGCCTCTACTCTCTAGGAGAGCACTTCTGTTTAGAGACTGACAAGAGGCAGTTGCTATGCAGCCTGTCAGTCACTAAGATGGGGAAAATGAGACCGCTATGGTACCATATCCAACCAACTGATGTACATCTACAGACTTCCTCTTTCCTTCTGTCCCATCCAGCCCTCTCCTGTCACCCTTTCATAGACCCTTGCTGACTCAGTATCTTGTGAGTTCTCAGACTCTGTTACCAATGACCTCATTCCTTAGGGTCCCCACCATCTGTGTGATTGCTGATCATCCTTCCCCAGGGAGTGTGACACAGCTGGGTATCCTGCAGACAGGGTCCTGCATGTCTTTTGAGGCAGTGGTGGGTCTCAGAACCCCTGAGATTCTGATTCAGTAAATTTGGGATGGGATTTGAACATTTAGTATTTTAGAAACTCTCCAATGACTCAGATCATCTGCCTCATCTGGGAAGACTAACATAGTGGTTACATGAACCCATCCATCTGCCTGCCCTATGGACCACAGTTCTTAGGTAATTGCTGCCACAGACCCAAGATGCCACTCCCTGTTCACACCAAGTCAATCAGAAATTCTTTCTTCCCTGCTGGAATTTGGAATTGAGACGTAGAATTCTAGTCAGCTTCTGCTGGCTTTATAACTGGAATCCTTCTACCCATCCAATATCCATCCATTCATCAACGATCCATCCATCCTTAAATAATTACTCATTAATGAATTTAGCAAATTAGGAGAACAAATGGGAAGTTCCCTCTCATGAGGCTTATTTTCTATTGGAGAATAAACAATAAACAAATAAGTATAATAGCATCTCCGATAAGTGCTAAGAGGACACACGAAGCCAGTTAGGGCACCAGGGGGCTGCTATTTTACATGAGGTGGCCAGCAAAGTCCTCTCTACTAAAGGGGCATTTGCATAGATCCCCAAAGGAAGTAAAGGAGAGAGGAGTGACCTTGTAGGGGAAGAGTCTTCCAGGCAAAGGGACCAGAGAGCACAGAAGCTCCACGATGGTGTCTGTGAGGCCTCAGTGTACTTGGTATATTTGAGTGACTGTGAAGAGGCCAGTGGGGCAGTGGGGAAAAGGGCATGAAGAAAAGTGATAAGAGAAAAGGTCAGGGAGGGCTAGGCCAGGCTTGGCAAATATTTTCTGTAAAGGGCCAGGTAGTAAATATTTTAGGCTTTGTGGCCATATGGCTTCTGTTACAACTACTCAATTCTGCTGTTATAGCTCAAAAGCAGCCATAGATAATACACAAGCAAGTGAACGTGGCTGTGTTCCGATAAAATTTTATTCATAACAATGGGTAGTGGGCCATATTTGACCTGCAGGTGGTTGCTTGCTGACCCCTATTGTAGGCCAAGGTAAGGACTTTGGATTTTGAGTGAGACAGGCAGCCATTGAAGTATTTAAAGTAGAACAGTGATGTGATCTAAGTTATACCTTAAATATATCCCTCTAGCTGACCTGTGTTTTGAAAATTCACCATGGCTGCTACCTATAAAATGAACTGCAAGGGGACAGGAGCAGAAGCAGTTAGGAGGTGACAGGTAAGACATGCTGATGATCTATACCAGGCTAGAGGCAGAGGAGGTGGTGAAGGAAGTGGTCAGAATCTGGATATATTTTGATGGTGATGCTGCCAGGATTTCATGATGGATTAAATACAGAGTGTGAGAGAAAAAGAATTCAAGAATGACCCTGAGGTCTATAGCTTGAGACACAATTAACTGTGAGAATAGAGCTGCTATTAATGGAGCTGGGAAAGACTGGAAGAGAAGTAGAGCTTTAGGAGAGGATTGTGAGGAGTTTGATTCTTCACGTAGAAGTTAGACATCCCAAAGAGATGGCAGGCAAGTGGATTGAGCTGGAGTTGTGGGAGGAAATTGGATCCAGTATCATATATTTGAGCTCCGTTGGTTAAAATTAGAATTTTAAGCTGACTAGATGAGATTACCTGAGGAGTGACAAGGCACCAGCATGTGGCATCACAGAGCCTGACAGCGTCACAGGAAACATCACTCCAGGGTACAAGCAGGCTACAGGCTACCTGGCAACCAAGAATCCTCAGCAACAGTGTGGGAAAGAGATAGACTTTCATCAGCCCATGCTCCTTGGTCATCTCCTGACATTTAACCTGGCTTCAGTGTAGGGGTGCATATGTGTGCAGACTGCTTGTGCTCACCAGCATACTGTATACACAGATTTGTGTCCATGTGAATGGCGGCACCAGCAATAAACATGATGGCTGCCGTGCACTGCCGTACACTGAATGGGGGCCCCCAAAAGATATGTCCACTCCCCAACCCCTGGAACCTTTGATGTGACCTTATTTGGAAAAACAGTCTTTATAGATAAGTTAAGGATCTCAAGATGAGATCATTCTGGGCTATCTTATCTGAGTGGCTCCTAAATCTAATGGTAGGTCCTTATAAAAGGCACTCAGGGAGACACAGAGAGAAGGGGAGAGAGGGATGTGAAGACAGAGGCAGAGATTAGAGCTATGCAGCCATCAGCCAAGGAAGCCTGAAGCCACCAGAAGCTGGAAGAGGCAAGGGAGGACCCTCCCTTAGAGCCTTCGGAGTGAGCACAGCCTGCCAGCCTGTCCACGTGGGACATCCAGCCTCCGGAACCGTGAGAAAATACGTGTCTTGTTTTAAGCCACCATGTTTCTAGTAATTAGTTACAGCAGCTCTAGGAAACAAATATAATAGCCATACAGGTTATTAGTTCTCAACATACCTAAGGGATAATTTTTAAAAAGCGATGAATAAAATCATAAAGGTTAGCATGACTTGTTCCACTGTGGAAGCATTCATTCTGATGTGATAAAAACCTCTATCTAACAAGGACATTCAGCAATACAAACGCCAGATTAAAAATAGACATGTAAGCACGGGCACCTGACTGCTAATTTGTCGATATAATAAATCTAGTCACACAGATCAATAAAGAGAGGCGCAGAACTCTGTGTTTGCCTCGTGCTCCCCACTGCAGGTGCCTGAGGGTAAGTGGGCTGGCATGCTGAGCACACACAGGAAATGGGGGGGGGGTGCAGAAAGGAGGGGGTCCTCGTGAATGTACCTCTTTTTATATCACTGTGAGTCTCTGTGGTATCGGTTTGTGGTTTCCTGGCTGAACCCTTCCTTTTCAGGTTTTCAGGACTGTTCTCATGTATAATGGGCTGGTCTCGTGCAGCTTCTTATTGTCTTTAGGGCAACCTTTCTTTTAGAAAGAGCGACTTTGCAGCACAGGTAATCATGCCTTCCCTTCCTCTCACACCTCAGCCTTGTGGTCTTGCTCCTAGACATGTATGAAGGATGGCAATAGGGATTGTTCTGGAAACAAAGAACCTGAGCGGATGAATCGTGGGCTGGAGACTGCTCCTCTGATCACATGGAACAGCTGGCCCTGTGCCTTTGTTCGAGCGGCCATAACAGAGCACCAGAGACTGGGTGGCCTAAATGACATTTATTTCTCACAGTTCAAGAGGCTGTGAAGTCTCAGATCAAGGTGCCAGCAGATCTGGCTCTCAGTGAAGGCACTCACTCTTCCTGGTTTGTGGACAGCCACCTTCTCACTTGCCCTCACATGGCAAGGAGAGAGATCTGGTCTCTTCATCTTCTTACAAGGACACTAATCCCATCATGGGAGCCCTCATAACCTTATCTAAACCTAATCGCCTTCCACAAGCCCCACTTCCTGATGCTATCACACTGGGGGCTAGAACTTCAACACATGAATTTGGGGTTGGGTGACACAAACATCCAGTCCACAACATCCTATGTCTGGTTAAGTGATAGGTTTAAACTTGAAACTAACTGGTATGATTGGCTGATGATTGGCTGATGAGGAAAGAATGATCACAATTTCTGAAATCTGCCTCTCTAGGAATATTCTGGAATGTACTGTGTGACCACTGAACTTACAGGAGAGGGCAGTGAGTACAAGTATGGGCAGAGCAGGCTGCATTTGGGATTGGACTCTGCCCTCCTCACACATCAGGCTAGCAGTACCTGCCAACTAACCCTGCAGGCTGGGAGCCCTGCTGTGATGGAGGGGATGCACCTGGACGTGGCTGGAGGGCACAGGATGTCTCAGTCAGGGATGTAAATGCAGATTCTCAGTGGGGTAATGGTTCAAGACAAAACAAAGATGAATGCTGAATGTGGCTTTTCAGCATGGTAGAAGATGGCTAACAGAGAGTCTTGGTGTGGGGGCCACGCCTGCATCCTCAGAACCACACCGTATTACAGACAAGTGCCTATTTTTATGCTTAAGATCCTCCAGTATGAGACATAGATAGTCCAGTGATGGATAGAGATGGGCCCAGGCAAAGAGTGGGTCAGCCAGAGAAAGAAAACGCCATGGGCCAGCAAGTCAGGGTGAGGCAGAGAGAAGACCAAATGTTGCACTTAGAAGTAGGTGACCATATAATTTATTCTCCAAATCATAATGCTCTTTAAGATTGGCAGGGGCACTGTCAAAAGTCTTCCTGGTCAATGTGTGTAAACTAGAACTGTCTGAGACAAACCAGGATATATGCTCAACCTACCCAACTTACCCCAGAAGAGAGTGTGAGAAGAGGAGCAGGAGGAAGGAGAGGTGGGGGGCAGGAAGGGAGGGGCAGAAAGAGAGACAGTGGGAGGGGAGAGAGAGAGAGAGAGAGAGAGAGAGAGAGAGAGAGAGAGAGAGAGAGAGAGAGAAGAGCAGGGAGGGAGAGAATAGAAACGAGAGAGAGGCGGTAAGCGTCAGAGAGATGCCCTGTGTGGGCATGTCTAGGTGGCACTCTGCTAGTTGTTTACAAAGTGTTATCTTAACCCCTTTCCCAGACAAGCAAATTAGCATGTTAGAGAAATATATAATAACATAAGCCTCCACTTGCTCCAGAGATTCAGAGCTTCCAAACAAACACAATTTCCAATGAATATCAAACAAAAGAAATGGAAAATCAAGAAGAGCAAAATGCATTTCTCATTTGGCACGTTGCTCAGTTCTCTTCAACACCTGTCTAATTTCTTTTGCGTCCTAAGTACAAAGGCCAGTGTTTATTCACACAGCTTTTAACAGCACAGACAAAGCATCATGAGGCTATTACGTTCGCACAGAAAGAAGTTGAGAACAAAAAGAAAAACGTGAAATCAGCAAGTATGCATGGAATAACTATGTTTTGGAAATGTGCTACCACGTGGATGGTGCTGGGATGATTCTCAATTGCTTCTTTTAGGTCAGACGGAGCTAGACAGTGGGAGGAGAGAGTCTTAGGCCAGGAAACTGGACTCAGTATCCACAAACAGGCCCTGAATAGCAAAGCTGTTCCTCGACGTTTGGGCTGAGCTCTTTTGTATTTCATACTCGCAAAGAACCTCTCTTCCTGTCAGAGTACTTGCCTCCACTTGTAAAGGTTCATTCATTAGCGTGACTCTACATCAGGTTCACCCTTGGCCTGGAAGGCCCATGAAAGCAGGGAGTGCATCTGTGTTTTGAGCCATGATGATATTCCCCAGGTCATAACAAGCATGGTTCAGGTACATAGGAATGGATGATGAAATTATTCAGAACTCTTTTGTTAATGATCTCACCCACAGCCATGGTTTCGACTACCACGCAGAGGCTGACAACACTCAAATGCCTATCTCCAGCCCAGTTCTCTCCTCCAGAATCATGAATCAAACAATCTACTCAACATTTTCATGTAAACATGTTAGAACATCTCAACTGCACTTGACAGGTCCAATAATGAACATGTGAACTCCTTAGTCCCCTTAGTTTCTCCTCAAGTGTTCATTTTAGGGAGCGAGACCCTGTCTACCTGAACCAGGGCTGCCATTCTTGACACTTCCCTCTTCTTCATTTCTACATCTCCTGCCCATCAACAAAACTTTTCATTCCCATCTCCGAAATTCTCTGCATTACAGTTACTTCTCTCCATAGACCACGGTGGTTAAGGGTGCAGGTTCTGGAAGTGGGTTTGCTGGGTTTGAAAATATGTTCCACCACTTGCTAGCAATTTGTGTAACTCCTCTAGACCTTATTTCCTTATATACAAAATAGAGATGATAGCTCTATGCTTGATAGGGTTCTTTTGAGGATTCAATAGGATAATGCATATGCTGTGCTTTCAAAAGTGCTAGCTATCATCACCACTACCAATTATACCTTCAGCAGGAGCACTGCCATCCCTATCATCATCATCACCATCAGCTCTATCATCATCATCACCACCATCACCATCAACACCACCACTATCACTCTTACCATCATCATCATTATCATCACCATCAATACCATCACAAACATTATTATTATTACCACCATCATTACCATCAACATTATCATCACCATGGCTACAATCCTAATCTAAGCTCCATTATCTCTCACCTGAATCACTGCAATAGCCACCTTATACTTCCCCATATGCATTCAAGCCTTCCTCAATCTATTTTCCACTATGTAACCCAAGTGATCTTTTAAAAATGCAATGTCATGTCATTCAAATGCTTAAACCGTTATCAATGACTTCCCACAAGAGATGGGGTGAAGTCCAAAATCGTTAATGTGGTTCAAATCACCAAACTTTGCTATTCTTTAGCCTCAAACCTGCCATGTGCCTTCCCACTTCAGAACCTTCACGCACGCTGTTCCCTCTGCCAGTAACACTGTTTCTCGTGCCTTCTCCTCTTACCTTCTCTTCATAATCAAAACCTCCCTGAAATATTGCTTATACTCATTGTCTTCATTCTCCAACCCACTGCACAATGGTTTCTGCCCCCATCTTTCCACTGAAACCGTCCAGCAAAGGTCATTATGGCACCTGTTTCTGAAGCCAATGAACCTATGTTCAGCCTTCACTGACTTGACCTTTCTGAGTGTCTGACACTGCTAACCACTTCTTCCTCTGTTTTCTTTGTCTTTGTCTCCCCTGTCTATTCTTTTGGTTCTTTTTATCATTCTCTGGATGATTCATCTTTTCCCTTCATTTGCTTCTCTCTCTCTATCAAACCCTAGAAGTTGATTTCCCATGGTTTCCTAATTGGAACTCTTTTTGTCTCACTCTGTTCTTCCTCTGTGGGTGATCCAATTCATTTGCATGGTATCCATTGCATAATGACTCCCAAATCCTCATCTTTAGGTCCTTTATCCCTCCTGAGCTCCAGGCCCACGTTCTTCCCTGTGGGTGTTTCATACACACAACACATGTAAAGCTAAAATCTCAGAACGCCTTTTCTTTCTCTGTTGGTAGCTCAATGAATGGTACCAACACAATTCAGTTGCCCAAGCAAAAACTTGAGTCATCCTTGCCTCCTTCCTTTCTCTCCCTCCCTACATTTGTTAATCATCAATTTCTTTTGACTCTGCCTTCTTAGATGCTCTCAGATTTGTTCACTTGTCTTTGTTCTCAATGCCACTTCCTTACTTCGTTCAGGCCCTCATCATTTCCCACCTGCAATGTGGCCACAGCTTCCTAATCCATCTTCCTTTCACTGGCCTTTTCATAGCCTGTACCACTGTCAAAGTTTATGGCAAAGTGATCGCTACATGATTTTCCAGAGAACTAGTGGTCCAACTTTTAAAAGAAGGATTTCTTAGGCAATTAAGCAATAGATTACTTAATGAAACATCCTTTCTGTATCCTTTTCTTAGTGATCCATCAAGCATATCTGCATATTTAAGGTTCTGAGAAGTCCTGTTGTAAAGAAATCTGTTCAGAATTGTTTAAATAAGTATTCTTCAAAATTCTTTGACCATAAAACCCCTCCTCCAGGACACACTTCTTAACATCTTACAGGATATTATGTACTGTTTCAAAACACAGATCCGATCATCTTCTCTATTTAAAAATATGACAGATAAGTGTACAAACACTAAAAGAAGACAGTTTGAACTTTATTCTATGGGCAATTAGAAACCCTTGGAGTGTCCTAAGCCAGGTAATGATCTAATACCCTTACAATCAATAGCTTCTAATGATTGAGCTCCTACTATATGTAGGCGCTTCTCATCTATCATCTCTAATCTTATAATAAATAAGACCACAGGTGGGCATGATCCCCAAGTGAGGAGATTGAAACCAGGTTGGTTAAGTCCTGGGTCTAAGGCCATATAACTAATATTAGGGGAGCATCATTTGGCTCAAGGTCTAGGTGGCTTTAAAGCCATGGCTGTTTGAAATAAATAGGTGGCATTTTGCCTGCAGGACAGATTGGAAACAGAAAAAACCAGGAGGCTTGGACATAAATTCTTAGAAGGCCACCACTTCTTTTTGTTATTCTTCTCCACCTCTGTTCTCACATTCCTCCAGATAATGCCTCTGTGCTAGTCACTCCTCTTAAACTTGGGTCTCATTGCCCTTTGTGTAGATCTGTTGTATTTTCTCCCCTTAAGCACTCAGCAAGACATCAGATGGCTCCAGCAAAGCCTCTCCCATGCTTAAAATCTGTGTGTTCTCCCTAATGGTTGAACAGCTCCAAACTCCTCAGCCTGATAGTCTAGGCCTTCCCTTATTTGCCACCAACTTTTCCTTTCTGATCTTGACTTTAGACACTTTTCTAAATACAATCTATGCTCCAGCCTAACCAAACTACTCGCTGTTCAGCAGCCTCCCTGCCTTTGTTCTTGCTGTTCGTTCCTCACAGAAAGCCCTCTGCTCTCCTCAGTGCTGCTGCTTCAAATCTACCTATCCTTGAGGTCTCTTTTCACTGTGACTCCACAGAACACATCCTGATCCAGACCAACCAGATACTTTCAGATTTTCAGCACAAAAGGACAGGGGCATGCCCCCAAATTTGGAGATCAGGTTAACTTCTGAAAATTACACTAATGAAACCTACGGTGAATGGCATCAGGTATCTGTAAAGATGATAAATCCAAAAGGAAGACTCAAGAAATAGTTAAGGAGATACAAAAACATCATCCTGGAAGACGGCGCCCAGAGTTTGCTCTCAGGACACAATTGTACCCACAGATCTGGAACCATGAGATGAGCAAGCAAAACCCTAATCAAATCAGTCACAGGAAACAGAAGAATAACCAAACCATAATCTATTGTGATAACTGGCCAAGGCAGTGACCTAATCAATTACATTCTGCTCTGGTGTATTGAAGCATAGCATGTGCTGTAATAGATGGAAAGCAGCCAAGGAGACAGACATGCACAGGCCGCTGCCAGCGCTGAGCAGAAGAGACACTCACTGAGTTTGGGGGATACTAACTTTTAGAATGGGAGAGGGATTGATAAATAAGAGGATTGGAGATAGTTCATCTGATTTTCTCAGGCCTGGTTAGTTGTCCCTAAAGTCTCCTGATTCCTTTGTTTGAATTACCAACCCACCAAAAAACCTTTTGAGAACCAATTTGGCTTTCTTTTGCATTATCAGAAAGAAATATTCTTGGCAGTGGAAAGGGAGGTCCTCATTATATTATGGGGATGTTGGGAGGATTCAGTGAGACCATGTATGTAGAGGAATTGACCCAGGCTATCCACAATAATTAATAAATGTAGGTGTTTAAAATCAATCAATATATTGTGACTCTGCTTCTGATGACAATTTCTTATACATTTAAGGTGAACTGGCTGCCTGGTGTCTAGGTGCCTGATAATGGTGGGCACTTGGACTTCTAAAACAGATTCTGTGACCCTGGATGAGAATGAGCCAACTGAAATACTGCTTCAGAAAGGGCCTGCCAACCATCCACCTGGTCTAGGGCACCTCTAGTTCAGTATCATCCTGTAAATGTCCCACCAGTTTCCATGTCTAAGCACCCAGCACATCTTATACAATTTTTGTTCAATTTTCAAGGCCTTCACTTGTCTAATTCCAGTTCCACCACAATATAAATAAACTCTTTGCAGGTGGGGGCTCTTATGACCCTTGTAGTTACTCAAATATCATAAATATTTAATGAGTTGAATCAAAGACCAAGTAAATACATGACCTGAGGTTCAGAATAAGACTATAAAATCTGCCCTCAGGCTAATGAGGAAGTAGTAGTCTGGCAAGGAGGCCTGGAGCTGCAAGCTGAGAATTTCTCTCCTGGTGCCCCCAACCCATAGGCAGATAGAAGAGGGCCTGTTAGGCTGAAGAGGGGCTGCTCAGCTGCCCAGGAAGGCGACAGAGAGAAAGACAAATGGAAGGAGCAGGCACCGCCCACCACACTCACCCGGATCTCAGTCTGCACAGTGCATTTAACCAGTTTGAAGTTCTTCCCAGGATTGAAGCTGTTGCTATAGAAGCAGACCTTGAGTATCCGCACATCTTCCTTTTCCACGTCTATTGGCACCACCATGGGCTCTGGGGGGCCTTCCGGCCGCCGTAACGTGCCCACCTTCACTCGGCTCAGGGGCTCGGACACCCCAGACATCCTCTCAGAGGGCAACTAGGACCAGCACATCGCAGTCCTGTGGAGACAGCAGAGGGACAGCCCTGAAGCGAGTCTGCATAGGCCCATATGCCTCACCCCCGAGGGACAGCACCCACCAAGCTGAGGCCCACACAAACAATGCATTCTCCCATTCCCAAAAACTTCCCTTAAAGGCATCAGGATTTATTGACTGGGGGAAACTGAAGCACAAAGGAACACTTTGCATAAATATCCGGGTACGAAACCCAGACTTGGAACTCCCAGGCTGTGAGCTCCCTCTTCTAGAAGCCCCCTTTCTCCATTCCTTTTCTCCTCCCACACTGGCTCCTAGGCAAGGGGCCCACACTTTGCAAACACAGCTGTGAGAGGAGGCGGCCGCAGCATGGTTCCAAGGCACAGCTAAGCAGAAAAAGTGAGGAGAAGGACAGGAGAAAATAGCAGGAGGAAGCAGGGACAAGGAGAAAAACAGAAGAAACAGAACTGGAGAATAGGTGGCCTGGAGGGCACTGGAACAGAGAAGGCAGGAAAGGGCCCAGGTAGGGGCCCAGGGTATAGGCTGATGGTGTGGTCTGCCCCACCCAAAGCCACCGAACTTTCTGGGCCAGAAGACCCAGTCCCACAGAAACTCAATGGACAGCACATCGTTCACTGCATACAGGAGAATTCAAGCGGGACAGCATTCAAGCAGCCCAGTTTGGGAGGTCTTTCTGCTGGGCCCTTAGAAAGCCCACCCAGTTCTGATGACAGTTCGGCTGACACTTATATGGACAATTAGAATCCTAAGAATCTTTACTTCACCCTGAATCTCAGCAAAATCGGTCCTCCCAATTCAACACAACAATGGTGGCTTTACTCCCTTCTGGTCTAAAGCAGGAGTGCATGAAGGAAGCAGTAGAAATTCTATACCCAGACCGGTGGTGTCATCTCGGCTCCACACTAAGATCCTATGGGAAGGTTTTAAGAAAGCCTAAATCCAGGCCCTGTGTTTGAAGTTTGCCACTGAGTTGGTCTGTGGGGAGGCCTGGAGTTGATATTTCAAAGTTTCTAAGGATTTTTCCAATATTCAGCCTGGGTTGGGAACCACGGTACTAGACAAAGCTTTGCTCTTATCCTGAACCCATCCTTACAGAAAGATATCTCTCTTCTAACAAGAAAATGGGATTTTAGAGGGACATTCCTAGGACAGGAGTTGGGAGCAAAAGGCTAGAGTTACAAATATTACAATGCAAATGTGGAATCAAATAGTTTAGATGTGGAATCAAAGTCTGTGTTTGTGCATTCACACTCTACTGAGCACCAGAAAGGAAGACACAATCATTAGCTTCAAAGTCATTCCCTTCAAAAAGCCAGTGTGTATTTTGAGACATGTAAGAGATGCTATGAGGATGAGGAAAGGAGCAGGGTATGTCCCTTCCATCGGGGGCAGGCAGACAATAGGCAGAGCACCAGACTGAGTCCACAGGGCAGCTAGAATTTGGGACAAGACAGGTGGAGAAAAGAATATCCAGTCTGCTTCATTTAATATGAATACTCTAGAAGTATCTATGCATTCTCAACAAATATCTACTAAGCATGTCCTGTGTGCCAACATTCTGCTATGTGAGGAAATCCACTAGAGGAATGGGAAATGTGTGACAGCGAAAGGAAGACAGCCAAAGGAGGGTTATCGACTGAGTTATCATCACTTAGGCAACTGCAGCGAAATTCTGCAAAACTACCTCTCCCAGGGAGGAAGGGGCCTGGGCATACATACACTGCTTCTTACAGACATCGTTCCCATGGTTCAGCCAGTTCTGCATAAGAGCAGAGTGGGCTTGGGAGGCAGAGAAAGTCCTCAGGCACAAAGATGCAGATGTTGGCAGGTAGAAGAAAGCAGGAGAATACTGAAATGATAAGGCCCAAGGGGATATCAGAGTGGACAATGACAGCTTTGCTACAGGATATGAAGATGACACAAGGGTGCCTTGCCCCTACAGAGCTTATACTCATAGAGACAAACCTTTATTTACATACACATAAGTAAATAATACATATAGATCAGGATCTACCGTGTCTACTGAGCCAAGGGCCCCATGGCCCCTGGGCATCTGTTTGCATAAACTAACTTTCAGGTAGGAGTTTCATGAGGTGGCTTTGCGAAACAGGTGTCTGAGGTAGAAAGGAAGTGGAGTGGCATATGGTGTCTGTTCCCAGGGACTAGATCCTACTATTGGAAGCCAGAGGACCTATGTTCCAAAGGCCATTTGGAAACCAGGGGCACAGTCAGTGCTTTCATGTTGGCCGGTGGTGACATGGACACAGAGCTGGAAAGAAGGGCATTATACCCACATCTCAGGTTATACCCCATGGCTTCTGGGCACCCAAATGAAGGGATGGTGCTATGCCCTCTGGCCCAGGCAGTATTCTCACCCAAAAGGTGCTGGTGCCAGCAAGGACACAGGAGGCACCCCAAAGATTCCCGGAAGTATCAGGAAAGAGTTTGAGAGAGAATTTTAAATGCAAGAGATCTGGCTGGTGCAATCTAGGAAACTCCATTTTCACATGCTATGAGTGTCATTGGCTAAAGGGAAGAGTGAAAGAATAAGCCCTCCCTGAAAGGCAGGATACGAGAGCCTGGGACAGAGAGTAGGGCAAAGTCTGGTGGTAGTGGTCGTGGTGGTGGTGGAGGGTGTTAGACCTCGCACAGTGCTTTTAAACTTGTGCAGCTACAGCCAATAGTACAGTGAAATGTGCATTTACACTGGAGGGGCCAAGAGGATATAAACACGTAAGGAGGATGTGGAGCAACAGGAACTCTCACCCGTTGCTGGTGCAAACTCGGGAAGACAGTTGTACAGTTTCTTACAAAACTAAACATACCCTTATCATACAATCAAGCAATCATGCTTCTTAGCATTTACCCAAAGGAGCTGAAAACTTTTGTCCACACAGAAACCTGCACATGGTTGTTTACAGAAGCTTTATTCATAACTGTCTCAACTCAGAAGCAACCAGCATGTCCTTTGGAAGGTGAATGGATAAATAAACTATAACACATCCATAAATAAACTATGGAATATTATTCACAAGTAAAAAGATATGCCCTATTAAGGTATGAAAAGACATGGAGGATCCTTAAATACATATAACTAAGTGAAAGAAGCTAATCTGAAAAGGCTGGTACTCTGTGATTCTAACTGTATGACATTGTGGAAAAAGCGTAACTATGGAGACAGTTAAAAGATCAGTAGTTGCCAAGGTTTGGGAAAAAGAAGGATGGATAGGGAAAGCACAGAGGATTTTCAGGACAATGAAAATACTCTGTATGATACTGTAATGGTGGATACATGCCATCACACATTTGTCCAAACTCATAGAATGTACAGCACCAAGAGTGAACCCTAGTGTAACCTATGGGTTTTGAGTGACGTGTCAGTGTAGGTTCATCAGCTGTAACAAATGTACTACTCTGGTGGTGGATATCAGTATGGGAAAGGCTGTGTAGGTATGGGGGCAATGAGGTATGCAGGAAATCTCTGTACCTTCCTTTTAGTTTTGCTATGCCCCTAAAACTGTTCTAAAAAATAAAGTCTATCAGGAAAAAAAAAAAAAAAAAAACGCAAGGCTGAGAACACAGACTGAGAGTTGGCCCCTGTGCCCAGTCTGACTGGGCACTTGTCTAGCCCACTCAGGAGCTAGCCCTACCCCCACGCTGACCAAAGAGAAATATTCATAGTCTGCATCTGACTGAGCATGGCCCACCCAGAGTGATGCCTGGAGGATACTGCTTCCTCATCTTCAGCAGTCTTCCCTGGCCCTTGAAGGAGCTGTCGTTCACAGTAGTCAACATGGCTCCAGTTGAAATATTTTAGCAAAGACATTTCAGTCACTCAGGATTTTCCTTTACTTTCAGCTTGATGACAGTACCTCAGGTCTGTCTTTGGTCTCATGGAGCAGTAACCTCGGGCTATTTATTTCTAAAATACTTACAATTAAAAAACTTTAAAAGAAACATAAGTGCTTTGCACAATAGTCCTGGGAGATGGGTATGGATGATAATACTTATTTACAGATAAGAAAACATAAACATATTCAGAAAGGTTTAAGCTATCTTTCCAGAGTTCAGGCTTCTTAAATAGCAAACTTGGATCTCAAAGTAGCTTAGAATCCAAGTTCAAAGTTTTTTCCACTTTCAAACCTGACTTTGAAGAAGGTAGTACCTCTTGATACTACTGAGGTTGGCACAAACTCCATGCAAGAAGAAATTGATTATCCCAGCACTGAATATTCCCAGTCTATGAAGAACCCTCAGCATTCACCCTCTCCAAGCTAGGACTTGGTCATGTGATCCCCAAATCCTCTGACTCTCAACTTGTGAGCCAAAAGCCCTGTCCCTTTCTGCAGTCCAGACCTGGATCCCAGACTGGCAATCCTTGCTCCCTGCATCCTGGCCTGTCCCAGACCCCATGAGCAGTGTCAGAGGAGAGAATGTCCCAACATACTAGCAAAAATACTGGCTCTGAGCCATCGTGGGCTCCAGCTTGCCTTCCAACCCCCAGATCTGCCCAAGTCAACATCAAAGAATAACAAACACAAGGAAATGGGCTCAAATTAAAACAGGAAAAGTTTTGATTGGCTACAAGAATGTCTTGGCCCAAACTGGCAAAGTGTACTAAGGGAGGCTGTACAATCTCTGAGTCCCTTAATTCTTCAGGAAGAAAATAAATGACACTCTTCCTGAACAGCAAGACATTTACCTGCCTGAAGGAGGGGGGACTGAAGCAGGATTCGAGTCCCTTCAGGGCGTCTGTACCTGGGGCTGTGTTCCTGGCATGGGAAAGAAGTCAGGGTTACAGGGGTCAACATCCCAGAAAAATATAATCTTATACTTGAGGACACTGGAGTGTAATGTTACTTCTTACTGAACACATTCTGTGTGCCGGGGAGTTTATGTAGGCAATCTCTGAGTCTCTAGAAAAATTCTACAGGATAGGCAGTGTTAGCCTTAGACCTTAGGAGAGGACACTGAGGCCTAGAGAGGTGACCTTGTCTAGACCATACGTTTGTTAAGTGTTGGAGACTGAAAGCCACCATGTTGCCTAACTCGGAAGTCCATTGTGAGTAACATCCCACAGTTGTGTGGCATGGCAGCCCCGAGGACACGAGTTTTCAACCCAGGTTTGATGAGTCAGATGTGTGCATACCTTCTGACATCATGCCACCTTCCTGACTAATGGTTCCCTTTCCACACTCCCCCAAATCTTGGGCAGAACTTTCAATTCTCAATACAATGCATTTTACCCTCGGGACTCCCAGCATCTGCTTTCAGCTCTGGTTTCCCAAGAGGCCAAGCTTCAATGTCAATTGCCAAAGACCAGAGGGCTGGTGTCAGGCTGTCCTGCCACTGTGAATAGGAGTGAGTGCCCAGCTCTGCCACTGGTTAGCTCTGATGCCTTGAGACATCAGGGCCAAATGAGTCAGAGTCCCCAAATAGCAGCTGGTAGGTAGATGATGGCCTTTGATAGTTACTCATGTCCATGGCAAAACGTGAAAAATAAGGACGTTGTAGAGAATTTATTACAAATCTCAATGTACTCCATTTGAAGGGCAGTCTTTTATTCTAGCAGTATGTCTTCTTACACTTTGGGGGTGTTCCAATACCTCATTTACTTATGAAATGACAAGGACAGTCTTTGGCAAATGACAGCAAAGCTTGACCTCTCTGGGAACCAGAAATGAGAACAGATACTGGGAGCTGGAGGCTAAAGTGCATTGTCTCCAGGATTGAATGTTCTGCCACTTACCAGTGGTGTGATCTGGACAAGTCACCTCACTAGGCCTACGTTTCTTCTCTTGAGGCTTGAGGCTAACATTACCTATCCTTCAGAATTGTCTGGAGAATCAGAGATTACTTATGTCAACCCTCTGGCACATGTATTTTTTTAAGGTCTATGACTTAGCAGAAGAAAAAATCAGAAACCCAATACTAGTCCCTACTTGTAAAAAATTAAACTGGCCAGTAAGTCCAGGACCAGGTAGTGTGGCAGCCGCTTCTGTCTTCAGTGCTCTGAGGCTGCCTTTCTACCAACACCCACCTGCCTCCATCCACCTGCCTACCTGAAAAGATCACCCCTATGCCTTAGTCTTTGCTCACACATAGGGCCATCATCTGTCCTTAGAACACCACAGAAGCATGGAAAGAGGCCTCATGGGAGACTTGAAAACGCCAGCCCTTTGGATCTCACAGAAGCCAGAATGTCACAAGACATACTTTATTTCCACTCTGTCTCTGAGTCACTTCCTCCTGCCAGTTTCCACATCAACAGAATGGGGAACACATGGCTTTCCTCCGCAAAGGTCTGCTGAGAGCAGCTATTTAACTAATTGGCAGTGACCTTGCAGTCTCGGGGAGCCAGGCCTGTGTTTCTGGGCAAGCTGGGTCCTCCCCAGCCCCAAGCCCTTTCAGCCCCCCAGTTCCTTCACCAGCATTCTGTCTGCTACAGGGCTGCCTAATCCATCATTTGACTAATCCCTTCCCCTCCTCTCCAGGCATCCCTTCCTATTACCTTGCACAAGAAGGAACCGAAAAGGTTGTGATTTAGCTATAATTCAATGTAATTCAAAAACATTTATTGAGACTCTATCACACTTTCAGCCTTCCACCCCCCCCCCCACCCCACATTATCTACACAGGATCATTCTGTTGCCAGTACCTGCCAACTGAAGGCCAGCTGACTTGGGACTGGCTCTTGGGGGGTCAGGAGGGAAGCAAGAGGGATGCCTTATCTGTCCGTCCTTGTTATCAGAACCTCTGTTCTCCTCACTAGTTCAAGGATTCTGGCCCCCGCAACTGGGCAGATTTTTCTTACCTCCTTTGTGACCTCTGGGCTCCACTGCTTCCCCAGTCCTTCGAAAGTTCACCCAGCTTACTCCTTATTTGCCAGTTCATGAGTGATTTTGATGACCTGTTTTTCTCTCTCCTTCCTTCTTTCCTTCTCCCTCCCTCCCTCCTCACTCCTTCCCTCCCTCTCTCCCTCCTTCCTTCTTCTCCCTTTCTCCACCTTCCTCTCCCATGCCTTCCTTTCCCCACCCCCATGTCTCCAGTGGTACACATGATTCTGGACATACCAAGAGAAACAGAGGAGAGAAGGTCTCTGTCCACCAAAGACTCATGACCAGTAGAGGAAAAAGATGAAAAATAAAACAGCCAGAGCATGATAGGGGCTCTAACAGGGTCTAAGCTTGGTGCCAGAGGAGCACAGAAAAGGACTTGTAGGGGCGTGGGAAACTCGGGCAAAGGCGACAGAGCAAGAAGGGGAAATCACAGGAAGTGACGTAAAGCTGGCAAGGAGGATGGTAAGGAGTTGTTGGGAAATGAAACAAGACAGTGGCAACGTGCTAAGAAATCTGAATTTCACCCTGTGGAAAAGCAGATTTTCATTTTAAAAACATAAGTCTAGCCACAAGTGGAAGCACAGGTATGAGGCAGGAGGCAGTGGGAGCAGTTTGGATGAGGCTCTGGCACGTGTTTCACAGCTGGCAATCTGGGGGAGACACGACTTGATTTGTAGCATTTGCCAACACCTCTGGTGTAAATGCTTCCATCATGGCTGACGTGAGCTACCGATGTGACCTCACTGAAAGCGGCTTGGGGAGAAACAGGTGCTGCCAGCCTGCGAGAGCTGCTTCCAGCACACTGCTGTCCAAGGTGAAAGACCCCAGGGGAGGAAAGCCTGCCTCTGACCCGGATAGCACCTGGTCCCAGCAGGATCACCACCCAGCACTTCAGGGCAGCGAGAGTCAAGGTGCACAGAGCACAGAACTGAAGATACACACGCACCTTCCTCCAAGGAGCTTCTGTTACTTTCCAGTCTCCTAAAAGTCGTAATTTTCAAAACCACACTCTGTCATCTCTTACCCCAAACTAAACTCTCCAACCTTTCCCCTGTGAGTTGCAGTCTCTGACTTTTCTTTCTTTCCCAGCCTTCGACCTCAGCGAAACCCACTTCCCTATCTGTGTACGTTACAGAGTTGGCTGTTGAGCAGGGAACTTTGGTACCATGACAAATCAACACTGCAGTTGGGTGGTTAGCTGACTTCTTTCCAACTTTCTTGAGAGATTAATGAGGAGGCCAGATGACAAGGTCATAAATTTGTAATTGGTCAAATGGCTTTCCCCTCGGGTGCTGATCAACTGTCTGTATTAACACAGGACTGTTGTCCCCAGGACTGTTGTTTTAATTGGCCCTTGTCCTCACCTTTTAATCTGGCATTAAGGAGTTTGTGGTTATCAGGTAAGAAGCACCATGTCAGCACAGGACTGGGAGAAATGATGACTTTTATTACAGGCCACCAATGACCCCGGGATCTATATAGGCTGGCAAGACATGCCAAGGGTAACAAAATGCAACTGGTGAAATGGGATAAATGTGAAGTTCTTCATGGAGATTAAAAACAAAAATTTCTCCAGTCTGGGATGAGAAAGGTGTGCTTTAGCAACAACATGGATTAAAAAAAAAAAATGGGGTTTAAGCTAACTGTGAACTCACAGCTAATCACTACGATATGGCTGGCAAAAAAGTTCATGCAGTGTTAGGGTTACCAGCACATTCCTAAGATAAGGACCATGACTTCCCCCAGGGCTCTGCATAGGGGTGACCACATCTACACACAGCCAGCCCAGGGCTCAGTGGCTGAAGAGGCTATGCTCTGGGGTGAGGACATTCAAAGTCCTTGGAGCCTGGAGACTTTGTCACATAATGCAGACCCCAAAAGCTAAAGGGAGAGGGGAGTCCTGCGAAGTGATGACAGGATTGGTGGTTTCAAATGGTTTTAGGGCTGCCATGAAAAAGACAGACTTGATGCCTTCATCCAAGTCACAGGAGAGAAGAGGGTCTCTTTTTGCATCTCTTTCCAGTGTGTAGGCACTCCTGCTATCTTGCTGATATCTCCCAGGGCAGATGCCACTCCCAATTGAAAGATGCTGAAAAGTGACTGAGCCACTTGCCTAGAGTCACTTCCGTTAAGTGGTGGAGGTAAGACAAGACTCAGATTTCCCAGCTAAACCCAACAAACACAGCCTACAGCCCATGTTCCATCAGCAAGCCCACCACTCAGGGCTCTGTCTCCACACAGCAAGGTTATTTCTGTGCCAAAGAGAATAGCTCAGAACCCTGCTTTCCTGATGTGGCCCCCAGAATTCTGTCCAGACAGAAACTTACATATAACTCATCAGTTTCTAGCCATGTAGCACTAAAAGGAATACTAGCCTTTTGAGATATTAATGTGTATAATAATAATGGTAATGTAGAATTTGATTATCTTTTATGATATGTCTAATAAGCAGAAAGTACAAGCCCAAGTCTAACAGTACAGGTGTTGTCCCCTCATCTATCATCGCCATAAAAACAACTAAACCATCTTCTCGAACAAGCTTCTCTACCTGCCAATCCCCAATCTGCTAATCTTTGCAAATCCAGTGTACTCTACGAATTTGCTTTATGTAAACAGATATCAAAACTATTAAATGTGATAATATCCCCCATCTGAATACTGCAGTAATCAGCTTTCATTTTAATGAGAGTTGGGTGAAACAGCAATTTCGATGCCCCATCAACCAAACAAGATGCCACCTGTGTGTGAAAACATTTGGGAAAATTAAAAATAAATGGAAAAATCCTCAGCAGTTAAAAATGCTAAGGAAAACAACTCTGAGGTTCCAGTATAAGCCTATTAAACAAGCCAAGATAATAAGAGGATAGTAATAAAATCTGATGTTTATGAGCTTGAAATAAAATGGGTTAAATGGCTGGTTGGTTCAGAGGTGACTTTCTGAAGAGCAAGTTAGTTAAATATAAAATAACTCACATGTATTGACCTGGTCACCCAACTTTAGGAAATGCCCTTCCACATAGATGTCTAAAGGGGCGGGCATGGACTATTTGCACAGAGATGTTCAGAGCTATACTATTTATAATAGTGAGATAGTGAAATTAGAACAAAATACTCAGGAAGAATACTAAGCAATATCGAAAATGATAAACTCTATGATAACAATAGGAGCAGTGGTAATACATGAAAATATTTATATAAAAATGTTAAATGACAGAGAATGGCATTAACATATTGATTGTAACTACATAAAAATGCCTCTACATTTAGAATTACACACAGTTAAAGATCTTAAGTTCTTTTACTGTTAACACTGGTTAAATACATATTTATTTCTGCCTTCTTTCTGTCATTTCCCTCAGCTCCCCCTCGGACACAGAGAACCCCGGGATACAGAAAGTTATCCTCATCTCTAGGCCTTCCTCCAAGAGACCAGAACGACCAGCAGTTCCTCCGGGGTACCTTTGCCCCACTGTGACCTGGAATTCTCACCATCTCTGACACCCTGAGCACAAGTCCCCCTTCTTCCTCCACACCTGCACTTCTGAGAGATAACAGCAGTTAACACAGAACCCTTCCTTTTACTGACCCTGGGCCAGCACTTCACATGCATGGTGAGCCCGTTTGGTCCTAATGACAAAGTAGGCGCTGTTATCATCCGTTTCAGGTGAGGCAACTGAGGCTGTGCAGAGATACTTCCAGAAAGTCATGCAGCAAATAGAGAAGCAGCCTGTGGTTCAAGCGGGAGTCCGAGGGGTGCCAGGCGTGGTCGTGACTGCCACACCCTGTAATAATCTAGAGTCTAAGACTGCCCCTGAAGGAGGCCTCGCCCACAGACACCCCCAGGGGAACGTCTTCTGGGCTCTGGATTCTCAGGGGAAGAAGAATGAACTATTGGACCTGAAACATCACCTCGACCAGCGTTTGGTCCTGTTGCGTCTTCACTCTGGCCATATGCACATAAGTCAACACAGATACTGACAAAGATTCTCTCCTGGACCAAATTTCCATCAGTTTCCTCTGAGCCCTCTGTTTCACTAGGCGCGAACCTCAGCTTCCGTCTCTGTCCTTGTAGAGTCCAACTTTAGCAAAAGTCCTGCTCAGTGGGTTTAGCCAGAATTCTCCAACTTCTATAACTGATTACTCTTGATATCCAATCAAATTTCTCACTGTCCCCCACCCCCAGCCCCTGGGTAATATCTGAACACTTTGGCATGCCTTCAGCCAGAATAGTTTAGGTTAATTTTAAAAAGAATTATCTTACCCTCTCAGTAATTTGCCGTCTGTCTACCCTCGCCCTGCTCCTTGGCTGTAAACCCCAACTTTCCTCCACCTTTTCTTTTTTCATTTTTTTTTCAATTTTCTTTTAATTTCTTTCCCCTATTGTAAAATCCCATTGTAGTAGCCCGTGAATGAAGTCTGCTTTACTGTTGTTAACAAGTGACTGAATAATTTTAAATTAACAATACATACTTATGTATGTGCATATCTCAAGCCTTATTGCCACTCTAATGAATGGAGATCTCTGAGGCTGGGGCCCAGTCATCTGTATTTTTAAATTAACATCCCAGGTGATTCTGACACTTACCCAGGGAGGGTGCAGAACAGCTGGTTTGGCCCTTGTCTCACTGGAGAGCACTGCATTTCAGAGAGACCGAGATGCAAAGACTTTTGGCTGCACCCCAGACCTCCCACCCCTAGGATGTTGTTCGACAAACACTTGGTGTAGCGACAGGTCTCAGTTGAGTTATGTAAGATTCTTAAATGCAGGGCCTTCCTGGGTGTCTCCAAATCTCTTATTTCAGAGCACAGTAGTGGTTTCTGTTTTAATTTCTTGTTACCCAAGCCCATTATGGGGAAATGGACAGAAAGAGAAGAAACAGGTGGTTTCAGTTATTCAGAGCTCAGAAAATCAGAAAATTTGGGGGAATCCTGGTCATTTAAAATACCAGTCATGGTAGTTCCAAGGTAAGGGAGCCCTGAATGTGGTGGTAAGAAATTCCCCAGCTCCTGGCTTTTCTTTCACAATCTTCCCAACCACTATTCAAAATATGCTAGGACTTTTTTGTTCCCTGGTTAGAAAAACAGAATAAAACGCAAAGGGAAAACCCAACCCAAAATTTCCTAAGCCTGAAAGGTAGCAAAATTAGATATCTTTTTAAAAGAACTATGAAAGAGAAAGGTCTCACAGACTCAAAGTCAGGCATACAAACTCAGAGCCAAGTGGCCAGGCCAGGCTGGGAAGGAACTGACTCTTAGGGTCTCTTGTGGGTCACAGTTTGAGGGGGAGGCCTTGAAACCGGGAGTTTAACAGGAGAGAGCTCGGAACTGTGTCACGAAAAGAAAGGAAAGAAAAGAAAGAAAAGAAAGAATGAAAACGAAAGAACGAAAACGAAAGAACGAAAGAACGAAAGAACAAACGAAAGAAAGAACGAACGAACGAACGAACGAACGAACGAACGAACGAACGAACGAACGAACGAACGAAAGAAAGAAAGAAAGAAAGAAAGAAAGAAAGAAAGAAAGGGAGAGAGTGGATAAGGAAAAGAGAAAGAAAAGAAAAGAAAAAGCATATGGTTCCCCCATAGTTCTGTCCTCACCCACGTGTAGAACTTCCCTCATAAATTAATTTTTCTGTCCTAAAGGTAACAGTTAAGGAGACTACTTAGGCATATGTGATTAACGTAATATAAACACTCCAAAGATTATATGCACATTTGCTACACAAATATACTCCCATGGTTACAACTCAGTTGCATGCAGAAAAGGAGATACAGGATAGTGAAATACTTGTAGTTGGGAGGTAATTAAGTTTTCCTTATAACGGGTTTGGTTTCAGTGACAAACACTTCTCAAGAATCAGTTTGGCTACCTCTAGAGATACATTTGACCCAAGTGTGAGAACAACCAGGGCCCCACCACCTACCCTCAGCCTCAAACATTTATATTCCTCAGCAGCCAAGTAGGGAAGAGGGAGGTGTCAGAATCTTGGGCTTTAGTTCTATAAAAATCATGACTCCAGCTCCCCTCGTGTCCGATATAAGTCTGTGTTTGACATAGTGGTCCCTGGCCCTTGCTTCCTTTCACACAGCTCTTCTTTCATTGAGGTTTCTGAAGCACACAGAAAGTCTGAAAAAATGAACACCTACCTGTTTCTCTACAACTTCACCACAGATACCAGGCAGGAGGGAGAGAGGACATAGAAGAATCCAGAAAGTGCCCTGTGACAGAGGAGAGGCTAAGGGAATCGTGTGCTGGTGGGCCCTCCCTGCGCCATGGGAGCAAGCAGAATGGGTGAGAAGGCAGTGTGGGGGTGAGGTCCATATCCGGGTGTTCAAAAGCCCTCAGAGGAATCTCATTCTATTACTTCTCTCCTTCTGTAGACGGAGAGTTCTCTGGTTACCTCATGTACACATACCCAATTTTTTGAATTTAAATTCTTTTGAATCACATCCAACTTCAATTCCAAAAAGATACTTAGTTAACTTGACCAAGTCACCTCACCTGTCCGGATCTCAGTTTTCTCATCTAAAAAGTGAGGGGATTAACTGAGAGGAACAGGTTCCAACAAAATCTTGAGTATGACTATTTCAAACTGTTAAAAGTGATAGCCTGGTTCCTGAGGTGGTTTAATTCTTCATTGTTTTGCTGAAAATTCTTCATTGTTTGCAGAACCCCACAAAACACCTGTCAGTGGCCCTGTATTCAGATTAGAGATGCTGGCCCAGATTAGATGCTTCCAAAATTGTCCTCTTTGATCTAAAATTCTGGGAGCTAAAATCATTAGTAACAAAGAGAGATCCTGGGTCCTTGAGGGAGAAATGAGAGCTCTGAGAAAAAAAAAAAAAGTGAGAGATGGAGAAGTAGTTAGGAAGAAAACAAAAAAAAAGGATGTGGGAAAAAAATATAACCAAGATGACAAACTCACTGGAGGTGAGAACCAGAGCTGAAGGGACTTATAAATAATCTATTTTTGGCTCCTCTGTTTTATAGATGAGGAAACTGAGATGTAAGTGGAAATCTCGATTGTGGGAAACAGAGAGGACCCTTGGATGTGGTGTAGCCCAGAACTAAAGGACCCGAGTCTTTGTGAGGAGGCCCATCTCACCCAAAGAATCACCTGGTAGGTGCTCGAGTCCAGGGGATCCCTGTGGACTGGCTGCACAGTTGATGCTAAGAACAGAGTCAGACAGAAAAGGAGGCCTCTGTCTTCTAGAACCTTCCACACCTGCATCCAACACCTCCCTGGTCTTTACCTCACCCCGCCCACTGAGACTGCTGTCTTGGGAGAGGCTTCTGCCAGCCTGAACCAATGTGCTCGCCTGCCCAGAAAGGGAGCCTACATTTTAATGTTGACCTAAAGTAGAAACACTTTCCCGTCACACATGCAGTAACAAGTGACAGTTCACAAAACACTTGCCCTTTCTCCTTCCTCCTCACTCTGGAGGTGCTGTTGGTCCTTTTACAGGCGAGGGGACACTGGCTGAGAAAGGCACAGGTCATTCTATACCAGGATCACCTACTACTCAAACACATTTTAATGCCAACCTCAGAAGCCCATAGTAAGTAGTGAGGATGAGCTATGCTGACCCCAGTGGTAACCAGACTCCTTCAGAGGCCACTCAGTCTCCAGCAGGGGCACTGGGAGGGTGGTCAAGCCCCCAGGGACTGCCCAGACTTGCATGGCCAGAGCCTGCCCTACAGCTCTCAGCTCTCTGGGTCTAGACTTAGGCTCTTGAGGATTTTAGAGCTGCATGTGAGCTTTGAAGTTCACACGTCCCTGGACATTCTCCCATGGCCTTGCAGTCACAGCTGTGGCTCCTGTTGGATGCTCAGTCCAAATTCTGGACCCTGCTCAGCCTTGAGCTGAGGTGGCAACCACATCCCCCTTTGTCCCACAGCACTGGTTGAGCAGACAAACCTCCCACTTGTGGGTTCTATTCTGGGCTGTCAGCATCGCCATCACATTTGCCATCATTTGTCAAGTGCCTAATTGCACATGGCTGTGTGCCAGGTGAGGGGAATAAAGAACCCAGAACATAGGCTTCCCTGTTTGCTGCTGCGGCCCACGGCCCTTCTGGGAACAAACAGGTCATATGGGCAGAATACTGAACCACACATGGATGGTCACGGTGATCTTACAAAGGTGGGGAGCAAGGCCAAATGAATAAATGGGGAAGGGAGAAAAGGCCACCATGGGAGAGGCATGCAGAGCAGAGGGAAGAACACAGCCCAGGAGGCAGGGGCATGTGCTTCCTACGTTGAAGCCCTGACTCTCAGGACCTCAGACGTGACTGCATCGGGAGAGGGGACCTTTAAAGTTGTGATCGAGGTAAAATGAGGCCGTTAGGGTGGGTCCTGATCCAATCTGACTGGTGTCCTTAAAAAAGAGGAAATTTGGATACACAAAGAGATACCAGCTGCATGCAGAGAAAAGACCGTGTGAGAACACAGTGAGACGGCAGCTGGGTGTGAGCAAAAGGAAGTCTCAGAAGAAACCAGCCCTGCTGACACCTTGTTCTTGGACTCCAGCCTCAAGAACTGTGGGAAATTAATGTCTGCTGTTTGAGCCACCCTGTCTGTGCTATCTTGTTATAGTAGCCTGAGCAGACTGTCACAGGCAGAAGATCTGGGTTCTGATTCCCACCCCTCCCCTACCTAGTAGCTGTGACCGTAAGAAGTCATTTCAGCTCTCTGGTCTCTCCCCTACTGCCTCTGTGGTGTGGTGCTAATGATTACCCACATGGACCAGCCCAGATGATCAGAACATTGTCGGATTCGGCATCAGAGGAGGTTTCTGTGATCACCCAGCCTGATAGTTTCCAAAACCTGAATGCCCCTCAGAGGCAGACTGTTAAAAATACAGCCAGCCTGCTCTAGGGTAGAATGAGCAGGTGGGGCAAAGGAATAAAAGTCTTTAACAGGCAGGATGACATACAGCAGGTTGGGGATGACTGGGTCACTGTCGGAAGGCTGGTACCACAGAGGTAAACAAGCTGCCCAAGTCGGACACTTGGCACAGGGCAAACAAAGCTGGAGCCTTTGCAAGGCTTCCTCATCCCAGGCTGTGTCCGGCTCTAAGACTCGGCTTCTAAGCCTTTCTTGTGTGTCCAAGGCAGAGGAGGGGGAGTCAGGCGAGCTGGTCTGGTAGGGACTGCACTTCTGGCTCCCCCAACTCTGTCTTTCTACTGCCTGGGAACCCCAGAGGCTGCAGGTGGAGGCATCTCCCAGGCCGTGTTATCTCATCACGGCTCTCATGGATGAAGACCCCCCACGCCTGCTCCTTCCAGTCTATTCTAACTGCACGAAATGGCCCAAAGAGCACTAGGTTCCGGGCCCTGCTCTGCACTTAACTCTGAGCCTTTGACCAAGTTGGTTCACCTCTCTGAGCTCAGAGTCCCCTCTGTACAAAGAGGGAGTAAAGCTGGATACTGGGTTGTTTCCAGCTCAGATGTGCAATGTGGTTACAGCACATCAGGGCTGGAAGATACATAGACATCATCCTATACTGCGTCTTCCTCCTGGTGCAAGTGGAGAAGTGGATCTCCCCAATCCTCAGATGTGTGGCCAGGACCTTGGAATAACCATGTTTTCTAGTTTCTATATTTGGTGCTTTGACCTCTTGGACCTTCCTAACTCTAGAGGAACTGACCTCCTCCCTGTGCTAGCCAGTTCTTGATAGGGTGCCTTCATATGCAAATCAGCCAGTCCAGAGCTCACACTCCCTCATCACCTCCTTCATCAGCTCTCACCCCCTAGGCCACTATTCTCCTGTCCTGATCACCCCCGGGCCACCAGATACCAGACCAGTAGGGACAGACGCTGTGCCCTAAGACATGCTGAAATTATCTAAACTAGCCTTTTTACCCTGCCTTGCCCATTCCTCCTCCAAAAATGCACATTAAAGCCTCTTGCCCACATTTCCCCCTCACTCCTCTGCTTCCTGAGTGACCCCGGTGTCTCCCCATGTGGCCCTGCTTGGTGTCACATGCCAACCATTTCTAGGAACCTGAGAGTATAATCTGCTTCCTTCATGACAGTTGTCCCCAAGTCTGCGTGTCTTACCATACCTGCTGAAAACAAATCCCAGGTCCTCTCAAACAGGCCTGCCACGGCCTGAACCTCTGGGTCGGTGTGCAGCCCCTTTGAGGGGGTTCAAACCCATTCCAGTCTACCTATATCTTCATTGTCTACGTGCACCACACACACAAAAGGTTTGGAAACCCTAATCCAATCTCCATGCCTGTATAATAACTGAGTCCCCACTCTAGCACCGCTGCCTCCTAGGCCGTGGGGCCTTCCTGCCTTACGCACCAGGACTTTCCACCTCTAAGGCACTGTCACCGCTGAGGAGTCTGCATTATGCTCCCCATGGAGCAGTCTTCTCGGGGCTGTTGGTCCCTGGGTAGACTTCTGCCCTCTGGGTCTCATATACATTTCAGAACTGGTTCCATCCCACTTCAACACGGCATCCCTTCGGCTATTTAAAAGCAGCTCTTGGTCCCCCTAGAGGCATTTCTTCTCCTGTCTAGACACCCCCAGTTCCTTCACCATGCCTCAGAAGTCAAGAGGCATGCTTTTCATGATGCTGTGGTTCCAGAGGTTTCCATCCCAAGGCCCATGTCTGAGTGTCGATGTGAAGGAAAAGAAAAGACACCCTGGCTTGACCACTTCCATGCAACCACTTCTAGTTTTTCATGAGATTCTGAAAGTGAAATCTCTCATTTTTAAATTTTAAATATTACAGAACATGGTAAGGAGGGAGAAGCTCCCTCCTGGCTGCTCCTCCCCTAGCCACTCACCCAAGACTAATGGCCGAGTTATTCCTTAGGTGGAGGGGACAGTTCGCCACACACATGCACATACATTCTATTGGGTCTGTTACTCTGGGAAACCTTGACTAATAGAGTCTCCGTAATCAAAAGAAAGCTACAAATCTGAAGAAGCTGAATATTTTGTGGAGTAAAAACACCTTTTTTTGGTTCTCTGCCTGACCATTTATACCATATTTTTAGTGTCGAATATAATAGCAACTACCATTATCAAGCATTTTTTGTGCATCAGCATGATATTAAATAATGTTTTATATATTACTTAACACACACACACACACACACACACACAAACACCCCTTCTTATTTATCCCACGACACACTGTTTTCTCATCAAAACACATGAGTATCACAAGGACAGGGGCTATATCAGTCCTTCCCACTGCTGTATGCTTGTGCCAGGACCAGTGCTTGGCAAGGAGGAAACACTCAATAAATTATGCCTTGAATTAAAGAATGGACTGTTCTTTAAAATGGATACTGATAATATCCCCATAGTACAGATGAGGAAATGAAATCTCAGAGACACTTAAATAACTAGTCCAAGGTCACAGGGCTAAGAAATGGTGGAGCTGAGACACAACCCCAAGTTTATCTGAATTCAAAACTCACATTCCTGATCCCCTGCCCCCTCCCGTGGCACAAGGAAGAGCCAGGCCCAGCTCCAGTGTCTGACCTTGACATTCACACCTACAACTCTCTCAGCCAATGGAGGTGTGTGGCTCTTACATAGCTCAACACCCCTCACCCACCCCTGCAAAGATAGCTCTGTTAGTAGGCCGCACACTGAGGTTTCTAAAGACTGATTTGAGAGTCTAACCACAGTTTAATCTTTAAAAATAAAATAAAAGCAAAAGAGAAAATATGCTCAGGGGCCTTGGCCCCTTCTCTCAGAGTTACTTTAGGTAATGGAGAAACCCAGCTGTTCTGATGCCCGGGCTGAGGCCAGACCACAGAGCGACTGAAGTGAGGCTGACCATCATGGCCCTGGGTAGAAAGGTTTTGAGAAAATGTGTACAATTTCTAGAAAATACCACCTCCTTACCTTCTGCCTCTGTAACCCAATGTGGGTCAAGCTGCAAAGCAGATGGTGGATGCAGGCCTGGTAGTGAGTGGAGTCAGGGAGAGCTCACAAAGGGGAAAATGCAAAGAGACAGGAGAGGAGAAAGGGTGAAGTCAGTGATGGAGGGGCTCCAGGCAGACTAGAACAGAGGTAAGAGGCTTGTACAATCATGGATGCACTGTCAGACTGAGTAGGAGATACAGTAAGAGATGATTAGTAATTTGGTCTCGAATGTGGCCACATAACATGAGTCTTCACTTTTTCCTTACTGACCAGACCCTCCAACTTCCAGGTAACCAGAAAATATCCCTGATTTTCTTGATCTCTCAAGAAAGCCATTTCTGTTCATAAATACACTGGGTACCCCATATCCACTGTGTCCAAAACAATAGTCTGATTTTTCTTCCTGTCTCTGCAGCATCAAGCTTCCATTTCAATGATTTGAGTACAACCTGGCCATTCCGATAATGACATAAAAAGGTACGAGGAAAACTGCTCAGTCAAAGTGTTATAACTCCTACCTTAACCCCCAGGATCTTTGAGCCCCTGAAATCTCAGTTGCTTTATCTAAGCACAAGGGGCAGACCGGCTCTAATATTCTTTAGCTTAAGTCTTGAATATATAAACTCTTGTGTCACTTGACACTGAGTTCTCTGCGGAAGCCCCCAAGCCTACCAAGGGCCTACCCATAGCAGGGCCCACACATGCCAGGGAGGGGAGCCTGTGATTATAAGATGGTAGAAGAAGAGCTACAGGGCAGAGAGTGAGGTAGAAAGGGTCTTAGGGCAAGGCCTTTAAGAAGGCAGAAGTGGAGGTTAGAAAACATTGGGAAGAGGGAGGGCATAAAGGGGAGATGATATTCCTTTCTTCTTTTATCCCAATATCACGGCTCTGTTTATTCTGAGAAGCAACCAGCTGCAGCTCCAAAATAGATATGCCAAGAAACGCCTCTAATGACAGAGAGAGCTTTTGCAAGAACCGAGGTTAGAACGGCCCTTTTCAAGGGATGGGGGCAGAGAAGAGCCTGGAAGGGAGACACTCCTGGGTGCCCTTCCCACTCCCGCTCTGCTGGCACCCCTCCCAGCCCAAGGCAGTAGTGGTTCTTTCTGGAGTCTCCAGGGCACAGAGCTGACCTACTACAGAGCAGAGCATGGCCCTGAGGTCATCTGCAGGCCCCAGTGAGAGTGATCAACTCTCCCCTGACAAGGGGGGTCCCGTGGCCAGGTGACAGATGGCTTTCTTCTCTCCAGACCTGGATATCTTTTCCCAGAAGCTTTCCTGAGCACAGAAGAGATAATGAGACAACCCAGTAGAATCAGGACGACTGTTAAGCATGCTGTGTTAAGAGTTTGTGTGTGTGCACACGCAGGAACGAGGGAAAATAATATTGGATGGAGTTAAATGGGCAACGAAAGCTTTATTCAAGACGACTAAAATAGGGGAGAGAGCTTGAACTCACTTCCAGATACACCAGGGACAGCTGGGGGTTTCTAGCCAATGGGCAAGGTGAGGGAATCAGAGGATGGAAACCATTGAAGAAACTTGGTTAGGTATCCAAGGTGAGGGTATTCTTACTGAACGGAGCCTTTTGGGCCAAAGACAGCAGGCCAAGGATGAGGCCTGGTTAAGAAGAGGGCTCAGGGAGCCTACCTAAAGTTTGGTCAAGGAGAGCATCTTTATCACTGGAAGGGCAGCAGAGAGATCAGTAGTTTGGGAAAAGAGCTGCTCTCCTCCCTCATCTTCCTCAGAAACAACTCAACATGAGCATCCTTAAAGAGAAAACCACAGGCCCAAAGTGGCATCGCTTGTGCTAAAAGCCCATGAAAACAAACATCGACTTATTTCATACCTGATCTAACTGCAGTATCAACCTCTCCCAGAAACTAATCTTAATCAATCAGTCTGGAATATTCTGGTCAACTCCACGGACCTCATCTGTGGCTTGGGCCCTCTCAGTTCATCCGAAGAACATGGAATCTGCATGATAAAAGCCCTTTCTGTTCTCTTTCCCTAAAAAAGATGCCCTTTGCTCCAAGCAATCCTTTCTTTTCTTTTGTTAACAATGCTCTTGCCCCTCCCTTTTTCCTATAAAAACGTTCCATTTTGTACAGCCCCTCAGAGCACCCTTCCAGTTGCTGGATGAGATGCTGCCCGATTCATGAATCACTTAATAAAGCCAATTAGAACTTCGAATTTACTCAGTTAAATTTTGTCCTTTAACACTCCAAAGCCAAAAGGCCACCTGCCTCGGGTTTCACAGCACAAGGGCCCTTGACATTATTTCTAAGTGAGTCCACTCAATAAGTCTCTGTTTGTGTGTGTGTGTGTGTGTGTGTGTGTGTGTGTGTGTGTGTGTGTGTGTGTGTGTTTTAAGCTTTTAATTGGTGGAAGTAATACATTTAAAATATATATTTGTTGCCCTGTTTTGATATTTCTTCTTCTTTTAATCCAGAGAGCCTCCAAAAATGAAAGAGGCCCAGACCTTTCTAGAACTCTAAAGACCCTGTTGTGAAGGACATTCTACCACCTCAAACTGAGGATTAAGTACCAGGTAAGCCAGCGTACAGCCTCCTCTTCTCTCCTCTCCACCCCTTGCTGTTCCTCAGGCTGCCCAACAATCCCTCTGCACAGTCCCCACCCTGTCCCACCCAGCATCACCCACTGCTCTCCGCACACACAGACACCCTCATACACAAACACCCCCTGACAAATATGAGCTGGAGCCCCTGAGCGGGCAGAGTCCTCTCCTAGCCTCTGTTCTGTGTGCTCAGACGTTTCAGACAGGACTTCCTGCCTGCCTCAGGGATACAGACCAGGTCACAAGCAATTTGTGTGTTGCAAAGCTGACCTTGCACTGGAACCCTACACAGGAACTGCCTCCCCAAGAACACGAGTTTAGGCAGTGAGGGACGAATGCAGGAGGCTGGAGGCCTCCTCCATTGCCAGAAGCCTGCTCTGATCTTGGCCCAGAATAGACTCCACAGGATTTCTGGCCGACTGTGATCGAGCCAACTGAAAGACTTCCTAAACTGAACTAGATAAAGGCCAGCCTACTACCATAAGACCCTGGGTGCACAAAACTGGAAGCCGGAGGTTGCCTGGAGAGAATGTGCTGTTTGTACATGAAACAAACTAGGTTACTGTAAACTTACGGAGCTGACAAGAAGGACAGATGGGAATTAGTGCAAAGCCTTGAATGCAGTTTAAGACATCTCAGGTGTTCTGCCCTCCACGAGCAGAACACCTGAGATGATGTCTTAAACTATTTAGGCTGTTAAAACAAAATGCCACAGTCTGGGTGGCTTAGAAACAACAGAAATTTATTTTACAGTTGGGACTGGAAATCAGAGATCACCAGCATGGTCAGGTGAGGACCCTCTTCCAGGTGACATATTTCTCACTGTATTCTCACATGGTAGAAGGGGAGAGAGAGGGCTTTCCAGGGTCTCATTTATCAGGGCACTGATCCCATTGATTAGGGCCCTACCCTCATGACCTTATCACCTCCCAAAGGCCCCACCTCCTAATACCATCATGTTGGGAGGCAAGTTTCAACGTGTGTATGTGTGGGGAGACACATTCAGATCATAGCAGATGATGAAATTGAGGAGGTGGGAGATGCTAAGGGGGGTGTCTGTCCTCAGAGAGATTGAACTAATGCTAGGATCAGAGATGTGATAGAGTCCCCTGAGATTTTCTAGAATGTGACTTGTGTCACCCTAAGAAAGACTCAAGTTCCTAGCCATAATTTGTCTGTCTGGGTTTTACATTTCCTGCTGATCACAGGAAGGAAGTGGGTTATCCGGTGGGTCGTTGTCCTATTTGAAAGAGAAGCTGAGAAGTTCCATTAAAACATCTGGACTTGACAGAGTAAGAAGAGGTGAGGGATGTTGTCAGGACTGACAGCCAGAGGGCTCATATTTCTGGGGCAATGTCAATGGGAAACTGTAAAAATAATCAGGCATGACTGGTGTTGTTTGAAATCCTCCCAGGACTAGCAAGTCTGCAGTCTCTCATTACCTAGCCTCACATCTGAACCCTCCGGCGGTCCTCTTGTGGCCTTAGACAGGAAGCAAGTTTCCAACCACAAGCCCCAATAGTTCCATCGCTAAGGGCATCTCTTCAGATGTGTGCCTCTTCCCTTTTAGGTGAGTAGTTGAGGGAAAGGTTGTTAGTAGTAATAACTTTAAAATAATAGACATACATTGAGTATTTTTAATGTGTCAGTAATAAATACAAGTATCTCCCAAATTTTGAAAGTTTGTGTTTATGCCACTTTGCTTTTATAAAGGACCTACATTCCTACCTGTTTTCACTAACCTGAAAGAAATCCACAGAGGATGTTCACTTTTCCAAAATAAGGCAAAAAGCGAAAATAGTGTCCAGCTTTTGTTACAGAGTCGGTGTGCCCCGGAGCAGCGGGAGTGGCCCCAAGGTTTATGCAGGCTGTGTATTTATCATATCGTTCCTGCTTTCACTTCATATTGGTGTTATTTTATGTGTTATTTTAGGTTTTATGTGTTATTTGATATAATCTGGTTGGTTACATTTTGGGACTGAAAATGTTCAACATTTTTTTCTGTATAAATTAACGGTAGTTGCTTTCTTGCTTTACAACATTTCAGTTTACGAAAGGTTTCATAGGCACACTCTACTTTCAGTGGGAGAAATCCATATTAACTTAGTCTTGAAACAAAGCAAAGAGGTTAGTCTCCTGCCACGTCACATGTGGGGAAACTGAGGCATTGAGAGGTTAAAGTAACTCTTCCCAAGTCACAGAGGTAGAGAATGGCAGATCTTATTTCTGTAACAAGTGCACCACACCATCTCTACAGGAAATATACAGGACTCTGTCTTGTGTGGAGGAAAGCAGCCAGTGCTGGGAAGTTCCCTGTTTTGCTAAATTGTTTCTTTTCCCATAGATAGCAGGTGCTGCCTTGCACCAAGGTTAAGTTAGGTGGGCAGCTGCTTTTCCAGGGTCTCCTCTGCCCGCCCTCAGCCTGGGGCTGACTACAGGGCTGTGCTTACAGCAGACACTACTGAGTCCCCACCAAGAGAGTGGGCAGGAGAGGATACAACGGAAGCCAAGCGTGGTGTGGAAACTTAAAACCAAGCTCACAGCAGACGTGTCCACAGATTAATTTCACACAGTGAAGTGTGCTAAGTGCTACCAGAGAGGCACAAATCAGATTATAGCCAGGGAACAATCAAAGAGAAGGCGTTAACTTCACCTGATCAGGAAGGGTAGTCTCTGAGCTGGGTCTTCAAGGATGGATAAGTTTTAAATAGAGGAGGTGAAGGGGAAAAATGAATGAATGAACTTAGAATGAATGTGGGCAAGACAACAGGAAAGTGAAGGCTTGTTCAGCATTCAGCCAAAGTGCCAGGGTCTATGAAGGTGACCCCACCCAAAAGCTATGCACAGGACTGACATGCAAGGGAAGACCTGGGGCAGCAGTTTGGCCAACCAACACACTGATCGAGGCAAGAATTAGAGTCTCACCCAGGGTGGGCGACAGGAGGGATGGATAAGGGAGATTTCTAGAATCCACAGGAATTGGTAGCCGATTGGAAGAGAAGCTCACATCATCTACAACCTTCTCTAGTCCCTGGGACTGTGGTGAGTCTATTCAGCAAATCAGAGGAGAAGAAGGTTGGGCTGGAAAGTTCAGTGTGAGACTGGGCCCATCCATGAAGAGAAAATGGGAGGGCCGATCATACTTGCTTAACGGTAATCGAAGAATTCATGAGCCCAATTCTGTTTGGTCCCAGTGCCATTGAATGCAATGTCTCCCATCTCTGTGCCCCTGTATATCTACCCATCTAAGGCTCCTTTTTTTGCAAAGCCTACTTCCAGTCCCATCTCGGTCATGAAGCTTTCCTTCCTGTCTTTCTATAGATGAGTTCTTGCTTCCTATTAGGCACATCTTGCTTGTTGTAAACATGCTAGGCTCACTCTTCTGTACCACAGGTTTCTCATAAACCGAGAATAGTACTTTATATAGTTGTATTTAGCACAGGACCTTAAATATGTGGAGTAGGCCATCATTCCAGAGTACGGGACTGAATGGCCTCCTGGGGTACGTGTTTGCAGCTGCATGGGGGCCCCTTCCTTGCATGCCCATGGATGTCCCTTGCAGCTCCTGGTGGAACAGCTAGCAGCATAGCTCTTTCCCTGAGAAGCTGTGTCCTAGATACAGTTCTGGCTTTTCTGAGCCTTGCATTTCTCTCTCTGTAAAATGGTACAAAAATGCAGCTGTCTCAGAGCTGCCATAAGGATTTAACTCAAGGCTGTACACAGGCTGCATGGACAGTGCAGAAACTGGCACACAGGCTCTCCATGAATGGTGTCGGGAAAAGGAGGGCGGGCTCTTGGTCTAATCTTAGCTCTGCAGTGGCCTGGGTATTTCCTTACTTCCTCATCTGCAGCATGAAGCAGAGTAATCTTGACCCACAGGACTAGGGGTGGGTGAGATGACCAGTAAGAATTCACAAAAACATGCAACAGAAACGTTTAGTGACTGTACCAGTTCAGCACATGGCAGACGTTTCTGGGGCTTCTGCCAAGAGCTGTCACACAGCCCACCCAAAGCACAGGCACTGGCCAGACCGTGTACCACTGCCTTGCTCAGGAGAGAAGGCCTGTGATGAGAAAAATGGAGCTAGGGTGCGGGAGCATTGTGGAGTTGGAAGAAGAGGGCAGGGCTAGATCCGAATCAGACACCAGCAAAGACTCCGAGTATGAAGAGCTGTCAGAGATGATGCAGTCCAAACTTTAGCCCAGTGCAGAGTTCCCTTTTGTCTGCCTATTGCTTAAATTTTTTCAGCAATAAAGAACTCACTACTTCAAAATTTTAGCAGATTGTTCCACTGCTCAGAGCTCTGATGATAAGAAAGCCTTCCTTTATATTCAGGCCAGATACACGGAACTTCCCGGGTCTGCCTTCTGGACATACACATAATAGAACGCATCTCACTTCCACCTAACAGCCATTTAATATTAGAAAACAGCTCACCTGCACCTCCAGGTTCTCTCCAGTTTAAACTTCTTCAAGTCCTTCAAATAGTCTCACAAGACACGATCTTCAGATCCTCCCTAATAGATACTCCCACTAAGCTCTTTCCCACTCATTCACAACTGAGTTCAAGACCACAGAAGTACCATGGCCAGATATGATGAGCTGGCCCTCTTCCTAGTCCCTACCTCAACAGAGAGATTTTCTCAGGCCCAGTGGGATACCTGTATGTTTTCTTATTTTCCACCATGAGGGAAGCAGGAGTGGCTGCTATCCTTGGAAAACCTGACTCAGGAGCCAATATCACGAGAATCCCAAGCCGACCCTGGCCAAGTGGACATCATGGGTGTCCCTTGTTACAAAGAAGTGAGACAATGCTGACAGAGCAGTTTTGACAATGCGATCACTTACTGAAACTCCTTTCACCCAGTGGTTTTAAATTTCACATGGGAACAGCTCTTTCCCTGTGCGCTGACTCTCTCACCCCGGTCTGACAGAGAAGCACTACCCAGGGTGGCCAGTGATGGACTTGCGGGGCTGGGTCCCTCCAGCCCAGTCACAGGGCTCAGCATCACCCCCAATAGCCTCTCCAGGCTGCTGCCAAGCGGCTTCCGAAAAGGCCAAAGGGTCCCAAGGAGGTAGGAAAGCAGAACAGTGGTGGGGGTGGGGTCTGAGGTAAGGGTGGGCTTGGGGGTCAGGGTGGCAGAGAACTGGATGAAACAGACTGTCCAAGGCCCCTGCCTCTCCCAAACATCTCTCAGTGAAAACACAGAAAGCCTCCCACAGGGGATAAATTCACCCCAATAATAAATCCTTGCAAGAATGCTGCCGTGGGCTTGAGGGGCCAAACCTTTCAGTCCTTTTCAGTCAGACTAAACCAGTCATGGGGCAGAGGGCACTACAGGCCTGGGTCTCACCAGCATAAGGAAATGACACATACCTGCCATGCTGAGAGAGAGCCTCTGGTGAGTCACTCCCAGGAAATGAAAAGGGGAGAACAGGTTGTCCCAGAGGAGGGTGGGGAAAGGGGAGGAGAGACGATGTCCTGGGCAGTGTGAGCTCCTGGCGCTGCCATAGGCGATAACTTTTCTCTAACTTTTCAACTCCATTGGCCCTGCCTCCAGGGTTATGAACTGGGTCAGCAAAACGACAAGAGGCTCAGGGCCAGACCTGGATTAGAACAGGCCTGCCTGGGAGTGGTCAGCCATCTGTGCCCATAAAAGGCAGTTCTGAGGGAGAGCAGGGCCTCCCCTTCCCACCACCCAGACTCGGGCAGGTTGGTAAACACCAAGGAGGCACACACTCAGCTCCTGGGTTCATGACGCAGAGATTGTGTTTTCTTGGTACACCTGGGCAAAGCTGGCTGTACAGATGAATTTGAGGATGAGAAATATTCCTGAGGGAGTATGCTGGATCATTCGGTTATCAATGACTGGAAGTGAGGGTGGGGAGGTGCAGGGAGGCTGCTCCAAAGCCCAGGGAATCTTGGTATAGAGGCCCAAGGGACTGTAACTCACTGGAAACCCCAGAAATGCAAGGCAGCTGAGGCCCCGGCAGTACCCCATCTCCTCCAGGAAACCATCGCAGATACCAGAGATAGAAGGGTCCTTCCAGCTCCCTTAGTGTAACCTCCTAATTTTATAGAGAAGGGGCCCAGTTCCCATGCACCCCTAACCCCTGGTCCCACTAGGAAGTCGGAGGGAGAGCTGGGCTATGGCTCTCCCAGCCCAGGGCTTTTTCCTTTGAGCCAAATCCTCCCCGCCCGCATTCCCTTCATCACTTTTTTGGCCATCTGAATGACCAAAACATTTTATTTAGAGAAAAAAACTAGGCCCTTTTTTCCTGGTTGTTATCCGAAAGGACAAAAAAAAAAAAAAATCCCCAACTCTAGGCCCAGAGGGCAAAAGATATACAGTTCTGGCTTTTTTTTCTCCATCCTGCTAGTCAAAATATACCAGGTGCAATGTTCTGTAGACAAGTCTTTCACATCCTTTTTTGTTTAGTTTACAGTATATATAGCCTTATTTTGGGGACAGTTCACAGCATTTTAGGGCATCGTGCCAGGGGAAACATGGCCCCTGCCACCTGGTCAGGTAGAAAGGTTCACACAATGAAGAGGAGGGAGTCAGGGATGAAAGAGCCCTGGCAACAACTCTGGCCCTTGCAATTAAATCCTCTTCAGGCTGCCTCTGGCCTCTGTGACATCTAGGCTTCTCCCTGCTTGACTGCTGGCTGCATCAGGCTCCACTTGGAGCATCCACTGACCCAGAACAATGCGCCTTTCCCTTAGATTCCTTCATTCAAGTCTGTCTCCCTCTTTGGGTGTTCAGTTCTGGGAGGCTGGGGCAGATGGAGTCTTTTTACTCAGCCCTGCAGCTCTAGAATCTAGTTGACTCAGTGACATTTGCTGACTGAAAGAATGAAAGTGAGCTTCCGCTTGTGTGACAGTCATTGTGAGAAACTGACCTACTGTAGACCAGGCCCATTCCACTCCAAATATTTAGAAATGCTGGATAAACGTAACCCCTCCAAAAATGTTAGTCACGCCCAAGCTGGAAAGAGGAAATTCTCAGGTACTAGAAGTAGTGGAGACTCACATCCAGAGTGGGAGATAAGGCTATGGCGGCCCCAGGAGCTGGGGCTGGGGGTCAATGGTCATACAGGTGGTGTCACTGGCTTCGGATCCTTTTGAAGCAGCGACTGAGCACAGAGAACATGTACCTGCCCCAACTGTGAGATGGGAATGAGAAATGCTGCTCACCAGCCCACAGAGGCGAAGAAACTTGACCTTTGCCTGGAGGCCATTTAAAATAAAAGAAAGAAAGAGAGAGAGAGAGAGAGAGAGGGAGGGAGAAAGAGAGAACTAAAGAAAAAAATTAAAAACAAAGTCTGTGCCATTCTACATATATGCAGTGGGAATTCTAATGAGTAATTAAAATGAAAACAAATCCAGAAATGGTGACAAGTGATTCAGGCACAGGAAAAAGCAAAACTCTTTAGGATATTTCTACAATCAGAAATACATAGGAATCCTCAATGCTCACAGGCGTGAGCACAAACACATACAGTGCAAAATTATAAACCACACAGGCAAATAATCATCATTGAGGAAGGCTCAGCAGATGCAATTCATAGATCAGAAAATCAAAAACTGGAGTTAATAGAATAACTCAGGACTGTAAAAAGTACATTTGAAATATATTTAATCTAGTAAAATATTTTAAAATAATCTAATTAAGCAAATTAAATGTCTTGTAAATATATTTAAATTAATCAAATATAATTTTTTTTGCAATGTATTAAATAGAGAAGGAAGTAGGTAGGAGAAGTTGAACATAATCCTAATAGCCAAAATGAGGATGATAACACTAAAACAAGAGTTGACAATAACTTAAGAGATGGAGGGAGAAAAGTTCCAAAGTGTCATAAAGTTCTTTCACTTTGGGAAGAAGGGTAATGATATTGACCAATATGAGATTTTCAAGTGTGTTAAAAATGAGCAAAGCTATTAAAACAATAGAATTGCAATATATAAGTTCTACACCAAAAGGGTGAAAAATGAAAAAATTAAACACACACACACACACACACACACACACACACATACACACACACAATCAACATAATGCAAAGCAATAAGATTGGATAAAGCCAAGGATAAAGCATGGCAAATATAAAATAATATCATAGAAATATACTAAATATATTACAAGTTTTCATGAATTCACAAAAGCTTTAATTGCTTGTTAAAGGACAAAGACCCTCAGACTCAAGTTTTTAAAAATCTAGCTACAATGACATAGAAAAATTGAAAATAAAGGAATAGAAACACATAAGCTAGACAACTACTAAATGAAAGAATGTTGATATAGACACATAGAATTAAAAATCTAAATTTAAAGAAAAATATAAAAAAATGAGGACGAGTGATTAACAACAAAAAATTCACTAAAAAGATATAATAATAATAAACACCGAATACAGAGAATTAAAAATTAAAAGCAAAAATTAACAGAAATTCATAAAGAATTTTTTCCTACCCAGCTTCATTTGGTGTGAGTTCTACAGAAGTGTGCATATGCCCCTGCGTTCAATTCAACTAAACTTACAATACTGAGCTTTGTCTACAGTCCTGGGCTTCCCAGTGGAATTCAGATAGTTATAAGCTATATATGTAGAAGGGGAGCAAAGAGAGAAGATGATGAGAACTAATGGAAAAAACTGAATACCTGCCACATTTTAAGACACTGTGTTCAGCACTGAACATCTCATCTCATGCAACCTTACAAAATTGGATTAGTAATTCCAATTCACAGAGAATAAACCAAAAAAACAAAGATATTAAGTGACTTTTCAGAGGTCACAAGACTGGTGAGAAAGAGAGCTTAAATTCAGACCATCTGATATAATCTCCATGAGGTCAGGGACCATTTTTACCCTGTACCCCCAGTGTGGAAAACTATGCGTAACACAGATTAGGCACTTGATAAATGCCTGCTGCTCTGGACCAAATGTTTATTACCCCCGCTCCCTCAAATTCATAGTTAAATCCTAACCCCTAAGGTGATGGTATTAGGAGGTGGGGCCTTTGGGAAGTGAATAGGTCTTGAAGATGAAGCCCTCATAAATGGGGTTAACACCCTTATAAAAGAGAACCTTAAAAGACCTCTTGCCACTCCCACCAGGTGAGGACACAGCGAAAAGAAAACTGTCTGTGAATCAGGAAGTAGACTCTCACCAGACCTCGAATCTGCCAGTGTCCTGATCTTGGACTTCCTCACCTCCAGGACCATTGTTTAAACACCCAGTCTATGGCATCTGTTTAGCAGCCTAAACAAAGACATGTGCTGAATAAATGAATAAATTTAGATGATACTCCAAATCTGTGCTTTTCCTATTATGCCAGAGCACCTACTATGCTATCCTTTAATCTTAGCTATCAATCTTTTCACTCCACTCCAAACACAGCCACTCTTACAGGCTGGCAGTTGGAAATGATGCTCCTGAGAGTTGCTGAGGGAGAGGATGGGCAGAGGGTGCTCAGCGCACTGGAGGTTTGGGAGGAAATCCTCTGCTGTCAGTTGCTAGCATCACCTCCCTATCCTGCATGGCCATGAGCAGACAACTAAAAGTGAATGGGGGAAACATGAGGTATTTAAACACTAATTGAAATGGACTTGAAACTATTTGAGTGGTGAGAAAGTTTTTGGGGACAGAAGAAGTGTCTTAGGCAGAGGGATTTTAGTCTGTCTGTATTTTTTAAAACTTTTTACTTGGAAGTAATTATAGACTCACAGGAAGTTGCAAAAATAGCACACAGCATCTCATGTACCCTGACCTGTCTTCCCCTAATGGTGATATCTTGTCGTGTAATATCAAAACCAGGAAACTGATATTGGTATAATACTGTGATGAGACAACAGACCTAATTCCATTTTCATCATTTTTTAATGGACTTGTGTCTGCATGAACAGTTCTACACACAATCTTATCCCGTTTATGATTGTGTAACTACTTCACAGACAAGATACAGAACTGTTTCATCAACCTAAAAGAACTCCCCCGTGTTGCCCTTTTATAGTCATGCCTGCCTCCCCATCTCTGCAGCTAGTCATGAGCCATATATCAACGTTTCAGTCAAAGACAGACCACATATCTGACAGTGGTACTTAAGGTTATGATGGAACTGAAAAAGTCCTAGCTCTCGTAACATCGTAGTGCAATATATTACTCACACATTTATAGCGGTGCTGGTGTAAAAAAACTACTGTACTGCCAGTCACATAAAAGTATAGCATATACCATTGTATGTAGTGCATGATAATTGATAATAGTAATTAATATATTACTGGTTTATGTGTTTACTATACTATACTTTTTATTATTTTAGAGTGTACTCTTTTTACTTATAAAAAAAAAGTTTGCTATAAAACACTATGCCAGGTTACGCTGGCAGTAGCCTCAAATATCTCATATTTGCGTCTCTTAATCACATCGTTTTCTTTAGCGCTTGATTTAATCTCATGTTGTTCCATACAGTAATATGCTGTGCAGGCCTGTAGCCTAGAGGCAACAGGCTGCGCATACAGCCTAGTTGTGTAGTGGGCTAGACCACTCAGGTTTGTGTAAGTGCACTCTGTGGCATTTCCATAACGAGGAAATCTAACAACACATTTCTCAGAATGTATCCCCATCATTAAGCAACACATGACTATGCTAATTTGTGCTCTCTCTCTATAGTTGTGTCTTTTTAAAGAATGTTACATAAACAGAATCATAAAGTATGAAACCTTTTAATATTGACATTTTGTTTACTATATGTAATACCCTTAAGATCTATTGAGGTTATTGCACATATCAATAGTCCATTCCTTTTTATTGCTACATAGTATTTCATGGCATTGGCTATATCAGTCACCCACTGAAGGACATCTGGGTTGTTTCCAGTTTTTAAATGTAGCTCTTTAACAAGAAGGCAGCCAATCCTGGTTCAGGCTGCAGAGCTTTGGGAATTCCTGGCAGGCAGCCAGGATCGATCTCCACTTTGAGTTACTAAGCATGCACCGTGTGGGGAAAGGACTGTACTTGATGAATTGGCTTTTCAGTTGTGGCTCATTCCTACTGAGCCTTCAAGTTTTAAGGGGAACATCACCTTTTCTGAGAAAGCTTTGTGTTCATAACCATCTCTCTGGCCAGGCTCCTGCAGCTCCCATAATCCCATGTGTCTTTTGCCTCTGTACCCCTGGCTCAGGATCAGCACACTCGACGAGTGTTTGTTAATCGTAGATTGACAGCAATGCTGTCATCATGGTCATTTTCCAACATAGGCCATTCCTGCCTATGATTACAACATATTAAAGGAGGATGGTCATCATCCGGTGGGCCATGTTTTTTTATTCGACCAATGTTGTGACTGTGATAAAGGTAAGACCACCAGTAGGCCCCTTCAGTGGTTCCAAGGTTTTGCTATTATAGATAATATTGTAATGAACACTTTAATATATTAGTACATTTCTGCATGTTTGAAGAAGAATGACTGAGCCAGAAGCATAAATTTTTATATCTCTTAGTACTGGCTGCCAAATTGATTTTCACAAAGGTAGTTGTATTAGTCTTCTACTGTTGCTGTAACAAATTACCGCAAACTTCATGACTTAAGACAACACAAATTTGTCTTACAGTTTGGGAGGTCAGAAGTCTCAAAATTAAGTTGCCAGCAGAGCTGTGTTCCTATTGCTCTAGGGGAGAGTCCTTTTCCTTATCTTTTTCAGTTTCTAGAAACTCTGTCTATTCCTCGGTTCATGGTTCCTTCCTCCATCTTTTTCTCTCTGTCTCTGAATTCTGTGTCTGTTGTCACTATTTCTTCTCTCCTCCCCTTCTCTGACTCATTCTCCTCTCTCACTCTTATAAGGATATCTGTGATAACATTAGGTTCACCCAGATAATCCAGGATAACCTCCCCATCTCAAGATCCTTAATTGAATCATATGCAGTCTCTTTTTCCATGTAAATTAACATATTCACAGGTTTTCAAATTAGGACATGGTCATCTATGGGAGGCTATTATTACTTACTCACCAGTACTAAAGCACTAAGACTCCTTTTGAACAAGGGCAAGGTAAAGTCTGGAGAGTTAAGAGACAGAATCAATAATAGCTATTTACTCTAAGAACATCATTCATTCAAGACTGAAGAGCATGGTTGTTTTTCAATTTCAGGCATAAGCAGTACAATAAAAATATCATTTTTGAAAATCAGGGGTAATTCTGTGGGAAAGAAGGAACAACCAATAAACAAACACGTGATTTGGTCTGTTAAATCTTACATGACCAGGAAGTCAAGCTCAGTCATATAATAACTGTTGTCAAATAGTCTAGCAGTATGTAAGTGATTTATTGACATATAATTCATGACCTTGCTGCCTGTCCTTTCTGCAACGTTTTATTTAGTTCTTAGCCATAACACAATTGTACGTTGCCAATTCCCAAGCACTTTAGATGTTACCATTTCCCTTCATTTCTCCAGTTTAATGGGTTTCCCAACAGATACCTTCTTACCACAGATCACAAACCGCTGTATAACCAAAGCTTACAAATTTATTGCAAGAAACCTCAATTGTTTTGTCTGCCTACAACACCTCCTCCCCTTCAGAGAAATTTCACTCACTCTCTTGAGTTGTCATGTCTACCCCATGACAACTGGGTAGATTCAGTGGGGGCTACCACCATAGTAGACCATCTATCTTTTCTATCTCTTCCCTGTGGTCTGGACCACAGGATGGAATGTATTACTCAAAGAGGGTAAACATGGTTGGTTACTCACTCTCCTGGCCAAGGGAGATTGGTCCAGAAATGAATACATGATCTTAGCAAAACCAATCCAAGTTCTTCTTTGGCATTTTTTAGCTTTATCCTAGAGAATAAGGCTTTGTCCTGTGTTTGAGAAGGCTGTGGATGAGAGCTTGGATGCCACTAGCAGCCACATCCCTAGCCTTTTGCAAAAATTGTTCTGAAAGAATGAAGCCAACATACAGAAAGAACCAGAGACGTAGAGAGACAGACCCAGGGACACTCGGTTGTGTCTAAGCTCTTTAGTTATAGTGGTCCCTGTGTTCATCTGCTTCACAGATCTTTTGTTAGTTCAGGTATGTAGCCAGCAAATCCCTTCTTTGGAGTTTCTTTCATCTGTAACTGTATGAAACACTATGACACTAACAAGTGTGTGGCATCTTCCTTTTCTCATTTCATCCTCAGTAGTAGACCCTTGTCTTCTGATACTGTATTTCCCTTGCTCTTTGGAAGTCTTCCAAAGCCACCTTTGGATATGTCCCAGTGACAGATAAGGTTGAATGAGTTGGCACTCCCAGGCTATTCCTCCTCCAGCAGCTGGACTGTGAGAAATCACACCCTCTGTGCAGCATCCCCTTAGAACTACCCTACAACTAAAGTGACTCATGGGTTCTCGTGCTGCTCTTGGTCTAATCCGTCACTACAGGGTAGAATTGGGATATGGTGTGGCAACCAAAGTGTGTGTGTGTGTGTGTGTGTGTGTGTGAGAGAGAGAGGAGGGGGGGGAGGGAGGGAGAGAGAGAATGTGCATGAGAACAAAATGCATCAGGAACTTTCCTACTCATACTCAGAGGTTAACATGTACCATTAGGCTAAGCTGGGCCCTTCCTATCTCATAAGAAGAAAGTAGGAGAGAGAAAAAAATCTTACAGCAGAGTGGTAAGCAATGGGCAGTGCATCCAAGATGTCCTGGCAAAAAAACAGCACCTTCTTACCAGGGCATGTTACCCCCCAGACTGAGGGTGACTCATTGGCTTGGTGTGGTGGCCCCATTGCCTTTATCTTAAGCATCTGTCAGATCACAGTCTCCAGCATTAACAGCTGCATCGATGTGTGCAGCTTATGGCAGATTTGTGCTACAAACCTCCCCATGCCTTTTCCTTAGTAAGTGCTAAAAAATATTTTTATAATTAAATCCCCTTTAATTCTGAGCCTAGATTGGCAGTTCCATGAGCATGTAGTTCTCTGTCTCTCCATCTCCTTGAGGTGACTGTGGCCTCAGCTGGCTTAGGGAAGAAGACCCCAGGCTTCTTATTCAATGTTTTTTGTTGTTCTTGCTATAGAAAATGCTGGGACATTTTGCCATCCCCTTGAGTTTAAAATAAGGTGCCTCCAAATAAACTGAAGCTCCTATTTTGACTCTTACAGCCAAAACAAGTTCGCAAGTGTGGGCTGGCCCACATGACCCATCCTCTGTACACACGAACTATATGATGTCCTTGCTCTAACAAGCCTTTGCAAGAGGAGAGGTGATTGGGAGGCTTTCCTGTCTCTTGTTTTCGTGTTCACGGGAACACATTTTGATCTTTACTTGGCCTTCGGGTATGATACATGTGCTGGAGATTCCAAATTCTACAGATGAGTAGGTGCGTGAAAAGGGCTTTAGTAGTTTGAAAAGACAAGTATATAGCACTTTTTAAAAAATGGGGTGGTGGGGTGACGCCATCCATATTAATTGATGCTTTGAAAGCTGGGAAGGGTCGCGATCTCAGTGCTTTGAGGAGCGAGAGAGCTTGGCTGGCTGGGGAGAGGAGAGACAGCACAACCCGTGAGTGAGCTCAAGTCACATACAAAAGGTACAGCAGAGCATGCTGCTGTCAGCTTCCTGACCAGGGGAAGTGGAGCCCAAACAACAGACTGAGTCATATTTATTGAGGAGACCATGGAACAAAAGCTGTAGACAGGAGCCTGTGCGGGGGATGGCATTCACACTGCTCTTACCACCCCATTAGCAGCGTTCCTCTTTCCTCAAGTGATGGGCTATGTGGGATGTGGATTAAGAAAACCAAACACGGGTTTCCATTTTCACATTATCTTTCAGCAGACGGTTTTATCCCTGCAGGAACAGGTGTATATTGGAAATTTGCTTTTAACTGGCATTTTATGTTTAACATTCCCCATAGAATAAAGCTATGTTTTATTCAAAAGAAAATGTTTATGAAACTATCCTGGAAACTGTAAAATGCTGATAATTTAAAGTTAATTTTTAAACTGTGAAGGCTTAATTGGAGGCATGATTATATTCTTATTGTAAAAAATTTGTCTTTGGAAGCCCAGTTCTAGTTTCAGTAGACCCCCCTGGGACAAGCAGATGAATGAAAATTGACAGATTTGGGGGCTAGGCAAATTCCTCCTCTACACTGTTACAGGACCTTAGGCAAGTCATATTCTGTTTTCTTACTTCTGTATTTTTATTTGAAAAATAAAAGAAACAACCTAGAAAATAACAATCACCTACATTTCTGCAATTTCAAATTAGCCACTGTTAACATGTTGGAGACTATTTTCCTATTTGTTAATAAAGGGGTTAGAAGGGGTGACTGCCAAAGTCCCTTCCAGTTTAAGATTCATTAATTCTATGATTAATTATTCCATTGGTCCAGTCACAACAAATCAAACCTGTCTCCCCACTGCCCACCATCCCCTGACCAAATACCTATATTTTTAAAAATTGGTGGTAATGTGCTTAGCCATTGACACTTATGTTGCATCTGACCTCTTGAATCTTAATATAAAAAGGAGTTCCCAGCTTTTTAACAGAAGGCTCTATTTACCTTTCTCCTGATTCATGAGATTGGAGGGCAGGGCAGTAAAGTCCTCAAGTGAGGCTGCACCTCTCTCCCCAGAGGGCTTGGAAATAGCTCTTCTAAGCCAAACCAGAGCATTGAGAGCTGCTGGCATCACTCATCCTCCCTGCTGGGATCCACTTTATAAGGAGACTTTATAATTGCTTGGGGGGAGTCTCACTGAAGAGAATGCAAATTTCTCTAGAATGTTCAATCATCCTTGGCCAGATTCCCAATCTTCAAGATTTCAATAATATCCAAATTCTATTTGTTGGTCACACTTTGATTTAGCTAACTGTCAATTAATGATGTTACATACTTTAATATCTCTTGCTTCGTGTATCCTCCATTTGCAAATTCAGCTCTGTTTCAGGCCACTGCTAAACGCATAACCACCAAGGATGTACCCGTGACATAAACTTCACACACCTACTCAAGTGATTACTTTCCCGGTACCTCCATCACACCGTGGGCATATTCTGACTCATTTGTTTTCCTTATTGAAAGGACAGAGCTATATGCATTCCTAAGCCAGAACTAGAAGAAGCCTCTAGAACATTCTTAGCCTGAGGTTTACCAGGTGATAACCAGCCATCTTGATCATGGGCCCCAGGATTAGGGAGTGGAAGATTACTGCAAACTATCCTCACAGCCACAAGACAAATACTGTCTATGAAGGATTTGGTTCTGTCCACTGAGGCCTTTGGGAGGCAAGTGACTATCACCTCTCAGTGTGCTATTAATTTTTGGACTTAAAGGGGCTTGATCCATGTTGGAATTTAATTCCTTCATTTTACAAGGGAGGTGGGGAAGGGATGGGACCAGGTTTGTCCAGGAGAACTCTTATCTCTAAAATTGTAAAACACCTTGACATGTACAAAGGATATTGACTCATATTATCTCCTTTGAGTTTTACAGAAACTCTGTGCATTAGACAAGTCAGGTATTCTTAGCTTTATTTTACAGGTGAACAAAAGTAATTGCAGAGCCATTGCATGCAGGACTCAAGGTCAGAGGTGCTATGAGTGGTAGGCCTGGAGCCTCTGCCTCTCAGCCCAGCGTTCTTGTCATTACATGGCACTGCCTCTTGAGAATCCAATCAGAAGACTGGTTTTTCTTGAGGAAGAAAAGATTCCAAAGGAAAAATAAAGAGACAGAAATGGAAGGAGAGGAAGGAAATAGAGTTCTCCAACTGTATGCTACGTATTTGGCTGGGTTCTTTCTATTTGTTAGTTCATATAATGTCATAATAGCCCAATATCCTTGGAAAACAAAGACTTAGAGAAGTTACAGAAGCTTTGACGTAAATCACACAGTCAAGATAAAAAATAAAAAAGGATCTGGAATTGGAATATCTATCTATCTATCGGTAGATAAATAGATAGATATAGATATAGATATAAATATAGATGTCTCTCTCTCTCTCTCTCTCTCTCTCTCTCTATATATATATATATATATATATATATATATATATATATCTACAGACTCCAGACTCTCATGCCTTCTCTACTGTATTTCCTACTACACAACACCTGAGAATTCCGAGTCACAATGATCTAATACCAACAGAGAGTAGAAGGTGGGCCTCAGCCCACCTGTGTGGTATCTGGTCCAGTGGTCTGAGGCTGGGATGTAAAGAATGTAAGGGGCAGAGATGGGGGAGGGACATGGATGATCTGAAGAGCTGAGGACTGTCCAGCAGCATGGAGAAGCATCAGAAAGGCAGAGGAACTAATGACTGTGAAAACAGAGGGCTAAAAGAAGGGCAGAACCAGATCATTGAAAAACTACCTTCAAATGGAAGAGACCTCAGGGAATGTGGCGGCCGAGGGGCCAGAGGAGAGGAGCGATGCGGGCTTGGTGCAGGGCACAGCTGCGTGGGAGCAGAGAGGATTCTGCAAGCTGCCCTTCTGCATCACAGGCATCCTGAGAACAAGTGTAAGCAGAGAGATCCGGCCCTTCAAGAACCACCTACCCAGCCACCCCCACAAAGACATTACCCAATGCCAAGTAAAAGCGAAGCAGTAACCAATTTGGGCCTCAGGATAATGAGCCAGTATCTCTGGAGCATAATGCTGGCCACTTCTGACAGTTTACCTTCCTCTAGTTACAGAAAGAAGCCAGGGAACTGTTTGTATTGTCTGCTGTGTTCCATGGACAGTGCTGGGAGGTGAGATCACACTTCCCTCACTGGTTGCTAAGCAACAGCATTAAGACGAAGTACAAGGCTGAAGCTCTAGGAGGTGTGTGTGTGTGTGTGTGTGTGTGTGTGTGTGTGTGTGTGTGTGTGATAGAGTCTGTGCATACTGGGGAGGAACTGCAGAGTGGAGTGGAAAGAAAAGTGGGCCCTGTTGATTTTGCTTTGACTGAGGGCTGTTGGCAGGTGAAGTTTAGGAGAAAGAACCCTGTCTTGCAGAGGAACATGGATCGCAATACTGCTGAATTGTGGGGAACAAATTAAGAAGTGTTTGTGCGTTCACAACATGGGAAGTGGACCAAGTTTTGCGTTAGAACTCCTGCCCAAGAACAGTATTCAGAGTAGATGGGTTTAAGACATCTAGATACACTAGTTTTCAACATTTGAGATAGTTCAGATTTATTTTCCCCATATGCTACCAGCTCTCATTTTATCTAGAGATAATTTTATTTATTGGGAAATCATTTTATCTGAATTGGAAGAAAAAGCACCTTTGATTTGTGGAACTCGAGGTTATGTTGCTAGGGTGGAATGCTGTTGAAGCTAGCAGAGTGGGATGGTTCAGGAAGAAGGGAATTTTCCATTTCTCTGGGTGTCTAAACAGACTGGACAACTACTTGCCATGAGAGCTTCTTGGAATGGTGGCCTTCAAAACAGAAGTATGAAAGGCAGGGAAAGTGGCAGCAGGTACAAAGGCATGAGAGGCAAAAATAAAGAGTACTCTCTGAGAGGACGACGTAAAACTAACTTAACTAGATGAAGGCAAGATAGGATATTATGGGCTGAACTGTGTCCCTCAAAACTCCTAAGTTAAAAGCCTAACACCCAGTACCTCAGAAAGTGACTGAATTTGGAGATAGGGGCTTTAATGGGGTGACTAAGATAAAATAAGGTCATTAAGGTTGGCCTAATCCAACATGACTGATGTCCTATAAGAAGAAGAAATTACACAGGGAGAAGACGGCCATCTACAAGTCAAGGAGAGAGGCCTTAGGAGACCTTTCTGACACCTTAACCTTGGACTTCCAGTCTCCAGGACCATGAGAAAATAGATGTCTGTTGTTTAAGCCACCCAGTTGGTGTTAATTGTCATGGCAGCCTGAGCTGACTGTCACAAGAATGATGAGAAGCAAGTGTGGGAGAGTAGACCAGAGACAAACTTCAGAGGAGTCCAGGGACCATGAAAGTCACACTGAGGAATTCAGACTTACAGGCATTTTTAGGTGGGTCTTGTTTTTTGCGGACTGTTAATGTCTATTTCTGGCCATGACATTTTAAGATGGTGACAAAATCATTTATGTAGAATTTGAGAGCCAGAAAGGCAGGATATCTGAAAACCATATCATACAAGGAAGGAAGGATAGCTCTTTATGTTAAGCCTAGATCAGAGGATAATGGGGTGGATGGTCCCTATCTTTGAAGGCTGTCATATTGAGAAACAGCTATTATTCTGGTCTGTTGCTAAGGGCAGTTCTAGTCCCAGCAGGTGAGTTTTAGAGAGTTCAGCTCTGTGAAAGAAAGAACTTTTCAGCAATTAGAGTTTTCCAACAATGATGAGTTCTCTGGAGAGACATTTTCCACAGGTGCTCAAGAAAAAGAAGACCTTTCTCCATGAGATGGAGTTTAGACTATATGATTTTTCAGTCTACCCACTCCTTCCCCAATAATTGTTCAATGGGGGCATTTCTGGTCTTTTGGGATGTTCTACTTTCTTGTGATCAAAGGAAACTCTTCATCACTTTCCTTTCATAGAAACATGGCGAGCAGAAAGCAAGTAGTTCTACGAGACTAGAGTAAAAAAATAAGGATCCACAGAACCTTTTCCTGAGCTTTTTCTTCCTTATCCACAAATGAGAAATGAAAATTCCAAGAGGGCAAACTACCTATAATACATACCATGGTTTGAGTGACCAGACTTGTAGCCGAATCAGGTTCTCCATAACTTCACAATAACAGTGAATGGATTTTTAAAAGATCTGGAGAATTTATTGTATGATAGACATTACCTAAGCCACTAGATAGGCTGAGTATGGATTTAAAAACAGGTAAGACAGTCTTACAGAGCTCACCGAGAGTCTAAACAAGGAGGTGCCCATTGTCACCCAAGGCATATGCTGGTAGAGTAGCAAGAACAGGGCCACTGTGCCTACAGACAAGAGGAGCTCATGAAGAGCCTGCAGAGATGGTGCAGTCGAAAGCTGAGGAGGATTTCAAAGAATAAATAAACAAGGAAGAAGCAATGAAGAGCATTTGGGTAGAAGAAACAACTCCCATGGCAAAGGTGTGAGATGTGAAGATCACTTTGGGGAACGAGAGTATGGACACCTTTGGGACTGTGTGTTGAATGGACCAGTCACTTTGTGGCCAATGGTATGAGTCTCTTCTGCTTCTCAAAGTTCCCCACCACAGCCCCTAGCCCTCTGGGTAATCTCCAAGGTCCTGAGCTCTTGGTCTCCATGGCAGCTGTACAAATATTTTTATCTGATTCATCTTCCCATATATGTCAACCCTGTCACAGGTTTTGTTTGTTTTTCACACCTGAAATGTACATAATAGAATTTGTCTACTTCTCAACTTTTTTGATCTGTTACAAAGTCCCATTGCTAGAACATCAGGTCTGCAGTCTGGGGAAAACAACTGCTTTCTTTCACGAGCAGGAAAATAGTCCATCCCTGGCTCAGTTTGACTTTACTGAGGAATGGGCATCTGTTCCTGTAGACCCTTGTTCTCCATACCACAAAAACCCTTGGGCAAAGCAGGTGTTCCATCCCTCAGAGGAGGCAGCTCACCACTCAGGCTCACCCAGATGTCCACATGGGTGGGCAGTCTTTCCCAAAGGATAGAGCATCTTCGTTTAAATATGTAAAAGATGACAAGGTTTCTATTCCCTAAGGAGAGGGTATCTGAATTCCTCCAGGAAGGAAACTGTATTTGTTTAGAAATATACCAGCTATGGCCTGAACGTCTGTATCCTTCTTAAATGCAAATGTTGAAATCTTGACAGGGGAGGTTAATGATATTAGGAAGCGGGGTCTTTGGGAGGTAATAGGAGGTGATCTGATCCTATCATGAGGGTGGGGCCTTCATAAGAGGATTAGTGTCCTTATAAAAAAGGCCCCAGAGAGATTCCTCTCTTTCTGCCTTGTGAGGACACAGTAAAAAGACAGCTGTCTAATAACCAGGAAACAGGTCCTCATTAGACAATGAATTAGCCAGGGCCTTGATCATGAACTTCTAGCCTCCAGAACTGTGAGAAATAAATGTCTATTGTCTATAAGCCCTCCTTCCCCCCATGACATTTTGTTATAGCAGCCAAAGATGGACAAAGATGATACCCCACTAAATCACTGCAGTTAGATGAGGCTCAGGGAGCCTGGGCAGGTTTAATTTGCTCGTTGTTCTGGACAAGGAAAGGAAGGAGGAGAAGGAAGAGAGCTGAGGAAGAGCTGAATGCTGCAGGACCTGACCCTCTCCATAACACACTTCCTCCTCCCTCCAATTCTTCAGTAAAACCCACAAAATCAAACATTCTGTGCAGTTGGACTTATTGGGGTAATTGAAAAACGGCAGAGTTCTGTGCCTTGGGTTGATGTGACTGAACAAGATCTGACAGCACAGAGGTGGCCAGAAGCACAAGGAAGTGAATCTAGAACTGGCAGAGATCTTGGGGCAGGACCCTGGGCTGCCATAGGGTAGAGCTGGGGTATCCACCAAGTATGACAGACAAGGGGCAGGGGCCTCAGGTGACATTTCATTACACAGATTTTTGTCTTCTAACAGTATATGACTTTGATAAAAATAACTGCTAAGTGCATTGAGTGCTTACGTGCAATGCACCAGTGCTAAGTGCTTCTTTATACACATAAATATGTAATCTCTTTTTAATCTTTGCACTGTCTCTTTAAGGAAGCACTACCGTTATCACCGTGGGGCTGGTAGGAAAGCTGAGGATTAGCAAGGTTAAGAATGTGCTTGAGGCCACATCTCCGGGAAAGTAAAGAGCCACACCTTAAGTTTGAGGGCTTGCTCCTAACCTTTATGAACAGGGCCTGCTGATGGATTGTGAATTGTTTGTGTGAAGGCAGATGTTCCTTTGCCTCCACTGGGAGGCTGGGTTGCTCCATATTTAAAGGAGCAATAATATCAGGCCTAAACTTGTGCTGTGAGGGGAGGAGGTGGGTGAGGGAGGATATGGAGTAGGGGGACGGCACACAAAGTGAGCTGACCAGCTTGCCATTTTCCATTAAAAGGGAAAGATGGGGTTAAGAATGGAGTCTAGGAATCCTTTCTCCAACCTTGGGGCATTTTCCTATTTTCCTTTCTTTAGCCATGAGACTCAGAGGAACAAGGAAAAATGAAAAAGAAAAAAAGGAGCCAGAAGGCAGGGGGCAAGATTCATGAGTAAGATAGAGATGGGTGAAGATAAGCTATGATCTGTTCAAGTCACATTTTGTGGGTCCTCCACGGTAACCTTATCATTAAACTGTTGTAAACTGACAGTAAAGAGCAGTAGTTCCCAGACGTTCATCTAGGTCACTTGGGCTTCTGTGATTCACGTGAGTTCCTCAGGCCAGAGAATGCCATTAGCCTGGGGAACCTCAATGGCTGCATTTGAGAGGAATGAAGCAAAACGGCAAGAACTGAAAGACAGCCTTGGGGGAAAGAAACCATGTTTGAAAGTTACTCAAGTGTTGAAAAGGGCAGAATGAGGGCATAGTTATCTGTTAACCCAAGAACTGGAAGGGGCAGATCTAAAAGAAGTACAGGAAGGAGGGAAAAAGGAGAAGCATCCATCATAAAATGAGATTCCTGAGGCTGACTAGGATGCCAAAGGCAGCACTTCTTTTTTTTTTTTTTTTTTTTTTGCCTGAGGAAAACATTCTTAATACAGCTCTGGGGGTGGTAGTTCCCGGAGTGATACAGATTAGTAATCACATTATTTTAGAGGCTGATGAACCCATTAACAACTCTGGCACGCAGCCATGTCATCTCATGGACGGAGTTCAGCAAACGCCTTCTCTCCTCTATCTCCTTGGCCTTTGTGGATATGTTTCAAGAACTAGGGGCCAGTAAGGGCCAAAGTAAACAGGTCTTGGTTTGTTTTGATTTGTTTTACAGACCTTCACTGTGATTCAGCAGACACTGATAGAACGCCTCCCACAGCACCCACTGAGGTCAGACACAGGCACCATGACAGTGACTTCCAAGATATACAGTCTAATTGGGAAAGACAATGTAGCGGACTGAACGTTTGTGGCCCCTGACAAATCCATGTGTTGAAGCCCTAACCACCCCCACCCCCACCCCATGATGATATCTGGAGATGGGTCCTTGATGACAGTAATTAAGGTTAAGTGAAGTCCTAAGGGTGGCCCTGATCTGATAGATTTAGTGTCCTTAAAAGGGAGAGCGACCAGAACTCGCTCACTCTCCTCACACACACCAGGGAAACGCCATGAGAGGACATGGCAAGAAGGCTGACGTCTACAAGCCAGGAAGAGAGCCCTCACCAGAAACTGACCATGTGAGCACCCTCAGACGTCCAGCCTCCTGACCTGAGAGAAAATACAAGTCTACTGTTTAAGCCACACAGTCTATGGTATTTTGTTACAACAGCTTGTTCTGACTAAGACAGAGGGCGTACATATAATCAAAGATAAAATAAGACAGAAGGAAAGTCTTATCAGAGTCAGGAATGGGGTTGAAGGAACAGAGAGGATGGTGACAGGAAGCCAGACTGAGGGTATGGGGGAAGGGGCACACAGAGGTGGTATTAGGATCGGGGACCATAGGTAGGGTCTGCGAGGCAGGAACGTAGAAAACCCTGGAGAAGTGACTTTGACTGAGAGGAGACCATGGACAAAGGCCAGAAGCTCGGAAAGTCCACCAGGTCCTCAAGGGGCCCTGGGCAGATGAAAGGTGGGGCTCAATGGCAGAGCCCGTGGAGACGTGGTAGGTGTTCCAACCAGGGTGTGCATCAAAACTATGTCTGTAGTGTTAATAACAAAACAAAGCAAAACCAGAAATGGAAGCATGAGTGCCTGGGTCCAACTGCAGACGGGGCATTCTAACGCTCCCCGCTAAGGAACAGAACTGCCTCTACACCAGTGATTCCCAAAGCGTGGCCCCTTGGCCAGGAGCATTCACATCACCTGCAAAAACACCAAAAATGCAGATTCTTGGGCCCCACCCCAGACAGGGTACGGTAGAAATTTTGGAGTTGGCAGAGGTAACCAATGCTTTCAAAAGTCCTCCCAGTGATTCCGAGGGCCCTGGCCATAAAGAAGCTCTGCTTTGCATTGCACTGAAGGGTCCAGGTTGGTTCCACTCAGGACAAGTTTAATCTGTCCGGGTATCGGGATGTCCTCTGCCTACGTGCCTCATTTAGCAGCAGATGAGATTTTGTGTATCTTGTTTTCATCTGAATCCCTCTGATGCCCCTTATTTCCAGTCATGGGATATCATCTCCGAATGAGCACCTTTTCCCTCAGATTTTCTCCTAAAACCTCCTCAGATCTGAACAAATGTTTACTAAGTACAAGTTTCATATCCTGACATTTGCTGGAATATAACTGGGAGACAAAGGGGCACAAGACAAGTTCTCTGGCTTCCACCGTTTCATTTAGCAAGGCATGTACTTGTGAAAAATAATTTTATCTCACGATAACATGTGCCTGGCATAAATGGCTGGTACGGCCAAGAGCTCTGAGAGGAGGGTGCCGGGAAGGTGAAAGTGAGCTCCTGTCCCATGCCTAGTCCCTTTCCCTCCACCAGTCTCCCAGTGCTGAATATCTTATATGCTCCATAATCCCCAGGGAATAATACCCTATTCCTACTTTGGGGGCAAAAATAGGCACCTGCCTGCCCCCTTGCTTTCTAGGTAGGTGTCCTCTTCACAGAGTGCCCATTCCTGCAGATGGAGCACCATCTCACCCTTTGCAATTCCCACTGGGGGGAGGTCAGTTCTTGCTCATCTGTCCAAGCCCTGCTCTGTTCTCTGCCCCACTACCCACTGTACATAGACGTAAAGGGGAAGCAGTAGGAAGTGGGCTCTTCCTCTGGGCCAGACCTGTGGGCCAGCCCTTGCCACTGCTGAACCAGTAGTGTGGGTAGCTGTGACACCCAAGCCGACAGCAGGAACTCCAGGCCATTAGCAGGGCCCTGCTGGCAGCCCTTGGCCACGCCCCAGAAATGCCTGTCTGTGGTTCTCTGAGCCCAGGCCTTCTCTGTGCTTGTAAAAGAGCTGCTCTGACCTGTGACTGGAGTCTTGTGTTCCAAAACAAAAATCTGACTCTCTTCCCTGCTTAAAAAGGCCTATAGCTATAGCTATGTATACTGCATGTGTGTGTGTGTGTGTGTGTGTGTGTGTGTGTACACACATACATACACATTTGACCACCCTCCAGCAGCACACTTGGTTTTACAGTGACTGCGTGCACTGCTCTGTCAATTTGAGAACATTCTCTGGCTCGTGTCTGTATCCCGGGCCTAGCACAGAGCCTGGCCTGTAGGAAAAGCTAAGTAATGTGGGGATGAGCCTCAGATTCACCGTGTTAGAGCCTCAGAAAAGGAAACAGGACTTTGAGGAAGAAGACTATAGATTCTCTTTTCTTTCAGGGTTTAAGAACCAAGGGAAATATCCACTTGGGAAGACAGCCTAGACTCAGTCATGGCACAGAAGGAAGGACTAGCTGTCACTGTCACTGGGATCCTGTCTAGGAATAGACTATAATACTATGGAAAGGATGTGGATGCTTGCCTGGTATATGCAGAACTGAACCCCTTTCTTTACAGACCACAGCTGGTAAAGGAAGGAGTCCAGGTTATGTCCACATGTCCCCTCACTATCCCTTGCTCCCTAACCCCACCACCAACCACACACACTCCAGAGTAAAGGTCACAGGAGCCTGTCCTTCAGTGGCTGCCATGATGGTCTTTGTAAAGAGCAATACCATCTATCACTTATTCCCCAGCCAGGGTCTGTGCCTTTAAAAGCCATCTCTACAGCTTTTGCCCATGTTTCTGTCACTTCACATGTCACTTCAATGGACACAGCTTCTTCTATTCTTGTCCCTTTGCCTGCTATTCTTTCTCTTTCCTTTTCTCGCTCTTATGCAAACTCTGGAGTTCTGTTCTCTCACTCACATTGGTCTTCTTAACAGAAGAGCAAAGGGGAAGAAAGGAAGGGGCAGTTTCTCTGTGAAATTTGCTGATGAGTCACTAGTGAATGTGGTTTGTGAGATGGATGCAACTGTCCCACACCAGAGAAGGAAGAAGAAAAGGCTCCTACGTAGCACCAGGCCACTCACGAGGCCCCAGCAACCCCATGCTGATGGGAAGGGCAGCAGTGGACTTGTGGCTTGCACAAGGCAGACCCTAAGGGAATCCTGGTATCATGTCACATCCCTGAAGGTCCTGCTCCGGCAACAATAATGCTGAATCAAATCCTGCAGTCATGTTACCTGATCTTTGGGTTCTTCAGTCACCTCCAAGAAATTGGGTAGACTCAGGTTCTCCCATTTTAAAGGAAGGTGATAAAGATAGTCCAGACGACAGAAAATACAGTGTCTTGTTTTCACCTTGTAACTGCAAACTGGTTTTAAAAATAATTTTATGTACGATTCTATCTAGCGCAAAATAGAGACCAATGCTAGTTTTCTGGGTAGGAATTAAGAGGTAATAAAGAGGGTCAGATTGGTATAGTTGCTTGATTGACTGGCTTACTAGCTTGCATTCCTTCTTTTGTTTATTCATTCATTTCTGTCCATCCATCCATTTTTAAATATTATACATGCTTAAATATAAGGTAAGCTGTCCCCACTCCCCAAATTATCTACCAGAAGGGAGGAAGTTTATATTCCAGCCCTTACAGAATCTTTCATATTATGTGCTTCTTTTTCAATTACCCTATTTGAAACAAAAACACACTGTTTGGGGTGAAAAAAGTATTATCCTGACACCACTTCAGTCAGTGCAAGTTCTGAATGCTTACAAAGGTCAATGGATAAATTTTTTTTTTTAAAGCATGGTACTGTCATGTAGATTTAGTAATTTTTCTTGGGGGTATAGCCTCACAATTACAAATGCCAACTTTTGTTGTAAACAAACATCTAAAAGATGATTTTTTATGAAATAATACACTAAGTGGTTATATTGTGAATATCAAAAAGAAATACCTTCTAAAGAACTCAATTAGACATTTCTCAAAAGAATATATACAATTGGCCAATAAGTACATGACAATATGCTCAACATTATTTTTCATTAGGGAAATGCTAGTTAACATCACATAGAGATACCCCTTCATGCCCTCTAGAATGGCTAAAATCAAAATTAGAGACAATAACAAGTGTGGGTGAAAATAAGGAGAAATTGGAACCATCACGCATTGTTGATGAGAAAGTAAAATGGCGCAGCAGTCTGTCAGTTATTCAAAATGTTAAACACAGAGCTAGCATATAACCTGCAATTCCACTTCTAGGCCCATAAAAAAGAGAACTGAAAACATTTGTCCACACAAAAACTTGTACACAAATGTTCATAATTTATGATCAAAAAGTGGGAAAACTCAAACCTTTAACAACTAATAAATGAATAAACAAAATGTGGTATGTCCATACAATGGAATATTATTTAGCAATAAGTAAGAAATGGAGGACTGATACATGCAATAACATGAATAAACCTTGAAAAAATTATGCTGAGTAAAAGAAGCTAGTCACAAATAAAATGCCCAGATTAGGCAAATCCTAAAAGCAGGAAGTAGATTAGTGGACTACTAATTAGTGAACTAAGTGGATCTTTTGGGGTTAATAAAAATGTTTTGCAATTACACAGCAGTGATGGTTGCACAACTCTGTGAATATACTAAAATTCACCAAACTACATTTTAAAAGGATAAATTTTATGGCATGTAAATTATATCTCAAAATAACTTATTTAAAAAATAACTAAACACCTTCTGGATTAATAAGGATAATCTGGACTATAGGAACAATGATATAGGCCAGAACATAGGTAGGTGATTCTAATTCTAGTGATGAGAAGGATATTGATGTCAAAGATGTGAATGAAGTGTTTGAATGATTTATAAAAAGGGAGAGTTGGGAAAAAGCCATTTTCTTAATTTAATGTATTATTTTTTGTACTATGTAATTTAAAATGCGTGTCGCCAAAATAATACATTAAATATTACCCTAAAACATTTACATATTCACATCAGCTCTTTTTAAAACAACTCTCCTTGTGGGAGGCACACAAATGTTCAGGCACACATCGTATTTATGAAACGCCAACTGTGTGTGAGGCACCAGCTGTGTCCTTGAGTTATAACACTGAGCAGAGAAGGTTCTGATCTCAAATGAGCTTATAGCCTAGTTCATCTGAACTGAAATGAAGCACAAGTTCTATGAAAAATTTGTAACCCTGATTACAAAACCTTTGTGAGGGCCAAAGGTTGCTTAGAACTCAGATGGAAGCTCTGGATTTTCCACCCATAATCACGTGCATTTGCTCAGAGGTAGACATTATGCATCTTCTCTCAGGGCATGCATGTATACTACACCCAAATACACTCATCATGGCCCAGGCTGAATTCCTCACTCTGAGATTATTCTTTATTGAATCCACTTGAATCTGGACCCATTCTTCACCTCCCTCACACACAAGCAATAAGAACCTCAAGAACTAGACACCTGGAAAGGATCCAAGTTGATCTGGGCCCAGGAAGTGCAGGGAGGGCCCAGGGCTCTCTGTAGAAGCAAGTCACAGGCTTGGCAGGCACCTATCCTCTTTGTGGCAATCCTGGGAGGGTCTCCTTTCACCTAGTTTACATATGGGGCTTTTGCCTAAAATCCATTTTAAAGAAGCTCTTCACTTGATAACAAGTCCCAAAACCCCTTTATTGTATAAACAAATGAAAACTCTGAGTCCTGAACAGGCTTACCCAGGTGACTCACCCAAGATCATGCAGCGGGATACCGACAGAGCCGCCAGTGACCGGACCCAGGGCTCCCAGTCCTGTGGCAGTGCTCTCTGTCCCTTACCCCTTTACCTGGAACTGAACACAGGTGGATGGCTAAGTGTTTATCAAAGAGGTGCTGGAATGGTTTTTCTACACAGAGAGTCCGATAGAGAAAGAGGGAGAGGGCTCAGAGGCACGCTGGAGACAACGAGGTCACTCTCTGGAGACAAGAGGAGCCATGAAGGCTGTGTTTTCAGATCTTGGGACTGCAGGAGCCAGAAAGCACCTGTGCAGTTACCACAGCAAGTCCTGTGCATGTGCACAGCTAGGTAGAGGTCCAAATTACTGAAAACTCTGCCTTGACAATCTCTCTACTGTATTCCCAGAGTGATATCACCCTCTGCCAAGGCTCCTTGCCTTTTTCCTACTTCCTGTCTTTCTCCTGTCATTCAGCCTGGCCTAGATAAGCTGGAGGGTGAGGGAAAAGGGAAAGGCAAGGATCTCAAGGATTAGAAAGATGCAGAGAAGCTTAGCAGGGGAATTATGGAGCTCTTGCTCTAAACACTGCTGCTCCCTCTCTGAGTTCTAGAAACCTCCACTTTCTAAAGAGGCAAGGTGCACATCTTGACCTCTTGGGAGAATGTGGTCCCTGCTCTGCTGCAATGGGCTGTTATGTCACTCAGCACAGAGAATGAGGAATATCACATCTGGCCCAGGCAAACCAGGTATGAATGTGTAGAGAAAAAGGGAAAGAGAACTATTCTTGGAACTTGAGGGAGTTTGGAAAGAAAATCAGGGAAAAGCACCTCCCTGCCCTGGAGGAATTTCACACCTGGAAGCTGCAGGGGACAGCACAGTTTTCACAGGTCACATGAAGGAGTCAGACTGGGAAAGTGGGGAGGGACTACCATCCAGGCAGGACACGAGACTTGAGCAAAGGTTTGACGGGGACTGGTGAGGAGATGAGGAAAGTATCGAGAAATTAGGTTAGAAGACTAGACAAAAGTTGGATTACAGAGAGCACTGAGTGGTAAATTCAAAGGATCTGGATTTGCCTAGAAGCACTGTGGAAACTAGAGCTGGGAAGGGGAGAAACTCTGAGGTAATGATAGATGCTATTAGATAATAAGCTCTGCTAGAGCCAGCATAAAGGGAAGGAAGGAATGAGAGGCATGTAGAAGGAATCTGCAGGACTGATTAGTGAGGGGGAAGACATGCGTGGAGAAAAGCAGAGAGAAGTTGAAAGGAAAGATAATGCTAAGGGTTTTGACCTGAGTACCTAGGACAATGACAACTGCATGAACAGAAGGAAGAGATGGTTTGGTTTGAGAAAATGAGTTTAGTTTCTGACATGAGTTTCTCTAGTGAAATGTCTTATAGATTCTTGTAAGTAGAGGGCTAAAGCAAGGGAAGAGGGTCAGACTGGAAATGTAGCCACGGAGTCCTCAGAACTGATGAGGATCGACGGGGGCAGATCTGAGTGCATGCTCCTGAAGGAGACTGCCACACAGAGGCTGCCATTAGATCTCCAGACTAGCTGACATTGAGTGCATACCTAGCCAAGTCCATGGGAAAGAACTAATCTGTTCTCAAGAAAACGAACAGAGAGGTTAAAGAATATACATATATAATCTGAACAATGTGATGCTCCCATAGACCCTATATATTTTACATTCATCTAAGTACCAATTTAAACTCAGAGAATGGAGACAGTCCAAGTGACCAGTAGACCCTCTCTAGGACCCTAAAATCATCTGAAATTACACAATTTATCCAGACTCTTAAGACCTGAACTAGTATAATAATCTCTTACTGGCTCCTCCTGCAAAGTCTCTTCTCTCTGATCCACTTTACACACTACTGTCCAGATCTGATCATGGCCCATTCACCCAAGGTGAAATCTCAACAGCTCTCTGAAGCCTTCAGAATAAAGTCCAACAGCTCCCTACAGCCTTCAGAATAATGTCCAAACTCTTCAGCCACCATATTCAAGCCTTACCTTACTTTCTGCCTTCATACCTCATCTTTACTGCCCTTTGATACCCTTGGCTCCAGCCAAAATGAGTTATTGGAACAATATGTCCCCACTGCCCTGCTTTTATTTACACTTGTCTTTGACCACAACCACCATCCCTAGTTTCTATGGCCATAGCCTACCCATCCTTTCAAAGCTTTTGCAAGAATGTATTCCCAGACACCCCAGACAGAAGTATTCTCCATCCTCTGACCTCACAGCCTTTATTGGTGCCTCTTTTATAGCAGTATAAGTCCCTATCTTGCCTAATAGTTATTCTTCTTTATGTATTACCTACCCTACCAGCCTGTAAACTCATTGAGGACAGTCCCTTGAATGTGGGGAAAGAAGTCTATATACTGAGAGTGACGGGAGTGAAAAGGGGGAAAAACTGAAATAAATGCCTAGAACAAGTTACAAATGAGAAAACTAAGGCTCAGAGGTGTCACATACCTTGGCAATGTCCCATGGCTAGAAAGAGACACAGTCAAGATTCAAACCTACATCTTTCTAACCCCAAACTCTTCATCTTTCCAGGCAGAATGCCCAGCAGTATAATATGGGGCATTTTCACACAAGCCAGTTCTTTCTCTCAACGTCCCTATGAGGAATACAGTACAATTTCTTGATTTTCAAATGAGAAAAATGAGGCTTGGAAGAGTGAAGATTTACCCAAAGGTACACAGGTAGAAGAATCTAAACCAAAGTCATGTCCCTTGACTTCAGATCGGCCTTCCACTTTCCTAGACTGACAAACTGTCTGAGTGAAGGACGGCTGCCTGCCCTGAGCTGGGGACTGGAGAATGTAATCAGATGCTGGGGAGTGTATTTGGTTTCTTATAAACTGCCTAGAGCAGAAACAGGGGGTGGGAAGAGTGTTAACCTGAGCTGAAGGGAAAGGAGCTGGACTCTCACTCCAAATGCTCCTGGAGAACAAATGGACATGCTGGAGGTTAGGGAGGAAATGGGTGGGGGGAGTGGACAAAGTGCATTAACTTAGAAACCAGGAAAAGATGCGATGATCCAAGTGACCAGGACCAGAGGAGGGACCAGGAAGGAAAGGGAACCCCAGAAAAGAACAAAGCCCAAACTCAGGGCAGAATTCCCAGCAGGCCTGCCAGGAGCCTCCTGGGCCCCCATATGTCCAGTGAGATTGCAATGGCCGGAGTGTGGGAGTGTGTGAGAGAGTCAGAAGAAAGAACCTGAGATAAAAGGGGTGCAGAAAAGGAGGACTGTGGTTCTGGGGCAGTCAGAGTTGCTGGGAGAATTGGCCTGATTGAGAGGGAGACTAGTCCATGAGATAAGAATTAAATCCAGTCCCAAGTTCCAAACACTGGGTAAGGTGCATTCCTGAGTCTCCCTCTCTTGTGAGTGATGTTGCCAGATTCTATGTAGGTGGATTTCAGAACATAAAAGGGAAGACGGGGACTGGAGAGAGGAAGATGTTAGTGAACTGTAGTCAAGACAGAATGGGGGAAAGCGTACCCTTCTGTGGGCATTGGCAGTGTCTGGTCCTTGTTCTAATCACGCTGATTGGCTGCCTTATAAGAGCAGCAGGTGCCTTACTGCTGGGAAAAGGTAAGAGCTGGGGGAGACCTGGAGAACCAGAGGAGCGTCTACTCCTGCAGCCCACCCACAGCCCACCTGAAGGGTCCTTGAAGAAAAAACCCTGCAGTCCTACCTCTGTACCCGTGTGTCTAGGTAAAAAGCATAAGGAACATGCGGTCTCCACTTTGCTCTCTTAATCGAACTGTCATCATGAGTAATAATTATACCTTGGGAAACAGCAGAGTGACTCAAAAAGCTGCCCCAGCCCCCACCACCACCCCCTCACATAGCTTGGAGCTTTGCACATGGTGCTGAGAACCCCAGAAAGTGAAGTCACCATTTTCTCCTGCCCATCAGCTCTCTCAATACTTTCAATGACTGTGTGGACTCTGCTGTCTGATGGGCAGTCAGAGAAAGTCTCTTTCTGGCTATTCATCAAACACAGTGAATTGGGGGTGAGGTGGGGGGCAAGAAACAACACTGCTATCTATCTGATGTGTGTCCACGTGACAGCACTCATGAGAAGCCTACCCCTCAGGTGGCCTTTTTCATCAGGGGGCGGAAAAAAAAAAGAAAAGGTGCTTTCCCATCACCTTGGAGTAACCATAAGTATAAAAATATAATGAAAAGGAGAGCTAACACTTATTAAATGCCTGTTAAAGGACTGAATGTTTTATGTACAGTCGAGGCTATTATTAAGCTGGTACATTTGGCCATCTGGGATGTTAAAATATTGAAATAGTCTATATGAGTTGGTAAAAGTCCGCTGCCCCAGCCCCTGCCTGCCTGCCTCCTCCACCCCTAGATGCCCCGGACCCCAGGGAGTCTCTCTGATCCTGCTCAGGGCAGCGGCTAGTGTCAGTTCTGTTATATCACTGCTCATGCTTTAATGGTTATTAATATTCTGAATATGACTCCTGGTATACCATTCCCCTCCACCCTCATGCAAAGCCCTCTTATCATCTCTGTCTCACAGATGAGGAACACAGGGCTCAGTGACTTGCCTCAGGACATGAAATGAGTCCCACAGCTGGAGGAGGAACCCAGAGACTGATGGAGCCTGGGTGCTCGACCACCAGACCACCAACCACGTTTGTGTCGCAGAGACTGTCACCGTTCTCCCTGCTCTTCCCCCTTTACCTTAGAACTGACACAGAGTCTAAGGGAAACACTTGATCACCAAGTCAGCAAAAACTTCTCTTGGTTACCACACTTTTGGCCCCAAGCATGCCAGCAGCTGTGCGCCTATGCTCCAACCAAGTGACCACCTCACAGACCCGTGGGACTCATCCAGAGCCCATGAATCCTGGGCAGGGAGAGCACGAGGCAGCAGGAGACCTAAGACTTGGGGTCTACCCCAGGTACGTCCCCTCTGCTCTCTCACCTCCCAACAATTGTACTTGTCTGCTTGGTCCTAGAACTAGTATCTATATCAAGTCACTAGATGTGGAATGCTATTGTCCTTAATTTGGTAATAGTTGCCCCGCCAATGCCCCTGCAAGGGTTGTTAGGGAATGCTAGTAAACCCAGTGATACAAACGTATTTTCTGCAGGATTGACCATAAACTTGACCGTGAAAATGTACATGACAAATCTCTGAGAGTGTGCTCATCTGAATGCTTCATCAATGGAACAAATGCTGCTCTAAAGAGCTGGGGACAAAATTATTGTCACTGGGTGGGAGTGGGGGGCAGGACAGGTGGTGGGGAGATTCAACCACTGGAAAGAGGGACCATTTTTAACCCAGTGGTTTCCACAAAGGAAACATACTTTCCATTTCCTCTTTTTCTTACCAAATTCTTAACTCTCTCCAGGTTCCCTTTTAGGAGGCCCCTAATTTGCCCTTACAAATGTTCCCATTAAAATCAGAACACAGTTCATAAGGCACCCTTACTTCATCTAGCCCTGAGCTCTATTTTTTCTAAGGTACTTATTATAAAAAATGCAAATAATGACAGCCAAATTTTATGGGGATTTGTCCGTGTCAGGCACTGTGCTAGGTGTTTTAGCACAGTGGATTTTTTCTTTCAATTCATTCACATTTCTCTTCAGTTAATTCTACTTTGAGCCACTCCCTCTCCCCTCACCCTCTGTCCTCCAGCAGGGAGGCTGAATATCTCCTCCCTGTAAAGCATATCACATGGGAAAGGAACAGCAAAGCTGAAAAGGTGATTCAGGGTCTCCCACTTTGCTCAGGAACTAACCCACACTCACTAGAAGCAGGACCCTCCACCACATACTTCCCCTCGGACCTCTGAGTGCTTGATAAATATAAACGAAAAAAAAAAAAAAAAAGAGTCCCAAGCACTCCTTGGATGCTACTTTGGTGACCCTGAGGTGTTAAAGAAATTCATATCTATCACTTTTCCTTTTGCACTCACTAGGCAATTTGCATACATTATCACAATCCTCCCAACAACTCAGACAAGCAGATATTCTTGTCTTCATTTCAGAAAAGAGATTCTGGGGCTCAGAGAAGCTAAGCGGTTTATGTGAGGGCTCACAGTGGGCAAGTCGCCAGGCTGGGATTTGAGCCCAGGTCCTATATAAGCCCAATTTCTTTCTGAGGTACCATCGTAACTTCAGCAGATGAACAAGCTGACCAAGGAACTGATAATTTTTTTTTTTATTGTTTGGTTGTTTTTTTTTTGAAGAACTAACATTGTCAAACAGTAAAGGAGCCCCAAACCGGAATCCAGTATTGGTCACAAGTGAAGTCTGTCATGAGATTGCTGTTGTGGCCCATGTACTACCCATCCCTCACTTCCCAGCACAATAGCACCCTCAGCTTTCTCCTGGGGGACACTTGCCAGATAAAATATCAGTCACCCAGGTCAAGTTGCTTTTCAGACAAACAATGAATAATGTCTAAGTATAAGTACACCTAAGATATGGCATGGGACATACTTTTACTTGAAAATATCCACCGCTTATCTGAAATTCAAATCTGAGTGTCCTGTATTTTTATTTGCTAAATCTGGCAACCCCACCCTAGAGTGGGAGGCATGCTGGGAAGTCTCACGCCTGGCTCCAGGTTCCAAGTGTTGCTCCAAAAGGAGTTGCCATGGCAGCCTGAGCAGGCCTTTCTGGAGCTGTCTCCACTTAACTTCTCTTGCTTCACCTCGTCCCTGCACTCTCCATATTCTGATCACTTTGAGATACTTGCAGTTTCCTGGATGCTTCACACTGCTTCTGGCCCCCTGTCTTAGCTCTTGCTGTGCTCTGTGCTGTTCTTCCTCTCTTCCCTTTCCTGGATAATTCCTACTGATCCTTCAGCTCTCCACTTAAGAATCACTTCTGCCAGGAAGCCTTCCAGGGTACACCCCTCACCATTTCCTCCAGGACTGGTTGACTTAGCACCCTGCTCCTTCCCATAGAGCACCACTCAGAGCATTGCTCTCGGAGCAGGGACTGGTCACAGGCACTGTTGTCTCCCCACACCCAGCACCAGCACAAGCACCTGGTCCCAGGTAGGAAGTCAATAAATGTTTACGGAATGAATGAATGAATGACAGCAGAATGTCCTGCCGGAGCTGGGTCTCTTGAATGTGACTAATTCCTTCCTCTCCTCCATCTTGACTCACTTTTTTTTTTTATCTCTGCTTCTTCTCCCTTCTCCCCCAGGGGAGTTGTGAAAGGCTGGGCTTAGGTCCACAACAGTATACCTTGGACTTGTGTGAGGAGACAGCAGCCATGGCATGGAGGGGCATCGCATGTCCCTAACCTGATCTGCCATACCAACTGCCCTAATGGCTTCACGCCCCTACCCTGGTCAGTGGGAAGCTTTTCCTCCTCTGGACTACAAATCCTCCTGCAAGTGCCCCTCTGTGTGCAAACTTCCTCTCTCCTTCTCCCCTTGACTCCTTGAAAGGAGCCTCACTGGACTGAGCTCCAAGTTTGGGGTGTAGGGCGATACTAGTGTCAGATGGCAGAGGGTTAGGGCAGGTGGTGGGGCTCGGTGGGCTCAGAACATCACCCATATGTTCCCTGTTCACCCACCCAAGGCATTGCCCACGCACAGCCTGACAGGAGACAGCAGCACAGAACTTAACCCTTCAGCAGCATTCAGAAGGTAGTTTCACAAAGAACCAGTGTGGCGGCAAGTGTTAACTTTAGCCCTCAGAACTAACACACACACACACACACACACACACACACACAGCTCTGCCTCCATCTCCCTGGCAGACCTCCGCTTGCTTCCAGTCAGGGCTTGATTTAGAAGATGCCCTCTCTGGGGGTAAAAAGAGAACGCGGGCACCGTGGCGGGGCACATGGGAGCCTGACCAGGGTAGGGGCGTGAAGAGCACGAAAGGGGAGAGAGCAGGGCACAAGGAGCTGCTCAAAGGCAGGAGTCGAAGTGGATTCTGAATAGCACTGCTTGTTGCTCTCTGATCTGAGCTTTAGAGGCAGGCGGCCTCTTCGTGCCCTCACATCATCGCCCCCAGCCTCCTGTGTCTGAGTATGTTAAGAGGGCAAAGAGGGAGAAACACCCTTTAGTCTCAAATTAACTCCAAAAATAGACTCCCCCACCCCCACACCCCGCTCCGCGGAAAGCTAGCAAGAGGCGGCGGACACTGCACCCACAGCTCTGCCTGCCGGTCCGAGGCTGCGTTAGCAGGAACTCGAGCCCGTCCAGGTACCCACAATCTTCAAAGTACCCCCCTCCACTCCTTCAGCGTCGTCCAGCCACCAACTTCTGGCTGGTTCTCAGAACCGATCGCGAGAGGGGACTCACAGGGAGGGAAGCGCCGACTCCAGCGGCGGCTCTTTGCTGGGTCAGGTGAGGCAGGGGGCTGCGCAGGTACAGGTGAGTCCGGGCTGTGGCAGGTACGGAGCTCACAGCGACTCCGGAGGCCTCCTCTGAGTAAGAGGGCTGACAGGTTTATGTTTTCCCCCTCTCCTCCTGCTTGTTAACCACACCCCTGCTGCTCTCCTCCCCACTTCCTTAAAGGGTGGGGTGTGTTGTCTATGGTGCTGAGTGAGAGCCTGCTCCAGCCTCTTACCATAAACTCTGAAATAGATGCAGCCTCCGATTCCTCATCTGCACGTGCTCACCTGGGGGCCACGTTTCTGCCATCATGACTCCACATGGGGTCTTTGGCTATTATGTGCCCCTGTGAGCAGCTGACCCCTAGTTCCTAGCACTCCTCCCTCCCCCTTCCACTGCACCTGCAGGCTTTGGGAGGCCACATTTGGAGGTTGCTGTTTCCTCTCTAGCCTCCAGATAGGTTTCAGAGCAGGAGACTGTACCTGCCACCCATACTCTTAGCATCTATGTTGCTCCCCATTCCTCCATGTCCTAAAGTGCCCAGACTCTCTGTGGGGAACTAGAGATCAGGTGAATATCACCAGGGGCTTTGGCGGAACTGAACACCACAGACCAGGTTCCTGTGCTGCAATAGGGCAGGACCAGAGGGTGGCACAAGAATAGTCATAGAAACTGGGTAGCCATCGTCCCACTTCATATCCCCAAATGAAGAGACTGCTTCACCTCTTCATTCACATTCGAGCCGGTGACTTCAGGGCACCTAGCAACCCTCATTCTCCTATCACTAGAAGATTCCAGACTTTTTTCTGACTAGGAGGAGGTGAACTGGACTTAGCATAAGGTCAAAAAGCTCATGTGTACTTAGTGTCCCCCACACCCTCAAGTTCCTCTCCAGAGTCTCTACTCCAATCTTCTTTATTCTGTTTCCTGTGAAAAACTTGGATCTTGCACAGTTCTGGAGGATGTTCTTCATAAGGTTGGCCCTGGAGCTGTGCAGCCACACGCAACCTGGCTATACAACCACCCCATGATACTTCCTGACCCCCACCTCCAAACTCAGTGAACCAGCCCCACCCCCGCAGGAAAACAACAGAAAATGCCAGCATTTGGTGAGCATGTCTAAATGCCAACCACTGTGCTAAGAAAGCACTGTCTAAATGATTTCATTTAATTCTCCCCATTTTCTGCAAAGAAAATAGAGAATCAGATGAATTAACACATCCATGGCCACAAAGCCAAAAAAAAAAAATCAATGTTTCTCAAAGTATGAGTGTACTTTTGAATATTTAAAAATGCAGATACCTGACCACCACTCCAGATCTACTGAAAAATCAGAATCTCTGAGCCTGGGGCCCACCTGCCCCAACAAGGCAATTTACAAGCCATCTGATGGGAGAGCTCATAGCCACCACTGGTGGAGCTCCCCCTTGTCAACCCTTCTTCTATTTTGTTCTCAGCATTCACTTGGAATCTTAGAGGAAACGCTGGTGGCTTCATAGCAGTCAGAAAGATGCCAAGTAAGTAACCAGTGAAACCCTGGCTACTGCTTGGGGAGACAAGGCAAATCAGACAGGGTAAATTGGAGGGAGCAGAGAAAGTGCAGGAAAGACGAGTTGCTAACTGACCACACGGCAAGGAAATTGTCAGAGGGCTTTAGAAAGTTGGTGGTCCTTACATATTCTTGTGCATAGAATAAGGTGATGAAGGTCAAGTGGTGTGAAGGTTAGACACTGGTGTGAATTGTTGAGGGTCTGCGCTAGGGTGGCGGCAATGGGAACTAAAATTGCAAAGCGAATCCAGACTGGCTTACGAAAAGGTGAGTTTGTGTTTGCTGCCCCTGTGTGGGAAAATCCATGAACTACAACCTCATTGGGCCCTGATTCGAGAAAGAAAACTTTTCAGACATTCAACATTTTCAGAGATTGTTAAATTCTTCAGCAATTTCTTTTTTGAAGTTCCTAGAAGCATAGAATCATAGGTTTCATTTCTGAAAGAGACCACGAGAAATTCCCTGGGGTAGCCGACTCTGCCTCCAGTTCTTCTTTCGTTTTATCCAGTGTAGGAACTAAAATGACAGTGTCACACATGTCTGCCTATTACCTATCTTTATAAAATCCATCAGAAAGAACTTCATGAGCCTGGTATTCTACACAAATTCTCTAAAAACTTTCTACCCTTGGCTTCTTGTGGATTGGGAGAGTGACTTAGCCCAGTGAAGAAGCAACAATATTTTCCTGTCTACTTGTTATGTCTCACGCAGAGACAGTGTTATTGTGGGAGGCCCACGGTAGAGGTGGGGAAGGACTGTACAGCAAGAGGAGAAAACTATAAGGAAAAAGGACTTTGATTTAGATGTCCCATCCTTTACCCCAGAGTCAGGTCTTCAGCTGTGCATGGCATTGCTCCCCAAACAGATCCATTTCCAGTCTTCCCGATGAGTGTTAATATTATCCCAGGCACCAAATGTTAACATCTTGGAATCACCTTTGGCTCTCCCTTCTCTCTCATTACCCCAGAGCCATTCAATCTCCAAGTCCTGGGAAGCCTTCCCAACAACTTTCCTCCTCACTATTATAATTCTATTGCCACTATGGTGCATGGTCTCTTTGTCTTAGTCAGGACTCTTGTGAAAAGAGTTCCCCAGACCTGTCCCTGACTCTCATCCCAACAGTAGTTGGGACTGGAGCTCATAAAAGTGGTCTGAGCTAGTGATGAACTTCTGGGTTAGCATCTGAAACCACAGGAATGGGTGAGATTGTTTGGGGTGGGAGTAAAAGGGAGCAGGCTCTTGCCAGGATCAAATTTTTTTTGTTTTGAAGAGGCAAGTCAAATAAGATGAGATGATGAGTAGACTGGAAATGAAGACAGGGAGGCAGCATGCGCCAATACCTTTTGCAAAGCTTGGTTGAAAGGGGAATCAAGAGATGGGGGTGGGCTGAAGAAGGGTGTGGGTTGAAAGAGGGTGATTTTGTAATTTAAGATGGTAGCCAGTGAAGCAGGTTTAAATGTGCCTGGGAAAGATCTAGTCAAAAGGGAAGACATGACCTTGGGTAAGTGAATCCAGTTCCCTGAGCTTGTACTTCCTAATCTAGGAGAGTATAAGAATGAGTACTAGCTGCTCTACCTATTTCACAGGGTACTGTGGTGCCCAAATTAAGTAATAGGTATGAAAATGTTATAAAATGCTAGTTATTATTTTTAGATGATAGGAATTAGATAGGATTAATGAAGAGATATTGCATATATATCTGTCACATAGATACAATTTCTCGAGTGTTCACTGTGTGCCAAGAACTATCATCCATTATCTAATTAATCTTCACATAATTAAGGTCGATAGTTTTCCTATTTTTCAGAAAGGAAGAAAGAGGCTTAAAGAAAGTGAATAATTTGTCTACAGCTGCCCAGGTGGTAAAGAGTAGAGCTGAATCCAAACCCATCACTGGCAGGGTTACGGTGATATATAATTGGGTCTCTCCATTATGGATAATGGAATTAAATCACATAATGTAAATTTACTATTATAATAAATTTCAGTTTAAAAGACTAATATGGTTATAAATGTTCTAAACAAACAAACAAAAAAATGAACGAAGAAAAACTCAGAGGCACGAGGACTAAATAATTGGCTTTCATCACCAAAGGACATCTATGTCTAATTTAACCAGGTACCATTAGGTTTACTAAATGGACCACAGCTGAAGCCAAAATACAGCACTCAAAACTATGCCCTTGAAAAAAACAAAACAAAACAAAACAAAAACACCTTTCTTCCATCTATGATGGCACTTCTGGTTGTTGCCTTTTCTTCCCTGATAATAGAATCCCTGATTTTCAGTTGGTCATAGGCTACCCAAAATAAAGACTACCTTTCAAAGTCTCCTTTGCAGGTGTGACCACATGATTAAGTTCTGTACAGTAGTTAATGAGCGGAAGTTATGTGTGCAGCTTCAGGATCATGCCCTTCAAGGAAATGGGCATGCCTTCTGAGATTCCCTTCTCCATTCCACCTGATGATGAAAACTGGAGCGGCCATCTCCATCTGTGGTGTTGAGAATAGCTGAACAACGTGAGAGAGGAAGCCTGAGTCTCTAGTGCCATCAAGCCACCAAGCTAGCCCTAGAAATGGTCTGGATCTAGTTGAACTTTTACAGGGAGAGAAAGAAACAAATTGTTCAGGTTATTGCATTTTGGGCTTTTCTGTTACCATAGCTTAGACTGCATCCTAACTAATACACCACCATTTAGCCTATTTTCTTTTATATATAAATTAAGGCAGCACCTCAATTTCCTCATCTATAAAATAGGAATAATTTACAGCATGTTGGTAGGACTAGAAATAATACTTGTAAATTCCCTTGCCGGTTTTATGGCTTATAGTTGATGATAAAAGGAAGGTATTATATCCTACTGTAACTTTTAAAAATCAAGTTATAAAAATAAAATAATCACTTTATTTTTGAATAATCATGGTTTGAAAATACTCCATGAGCCCCAGCACCTGTGTGGAGGGGAGGTAAAACAAAAATAGCAAAGTTGATAACTGATGTAAGCAGAATGATAAGTATGTAGGGGTTAATTATACTGTTCTCTCCAATATTGTTTGAAAATGTTCATAGTGAAAAAATTTAAATAAAATCCTAAAACAGAGAGGAAAAAAAATTTCTGGACATAATCCAAAGTGAATCTTTTTGGGCCAAATAAAACCATATTAAATCCTTTCAGAAATTAATTTGAATACCCAAGAGGGAGGGCAGATGGAGAAGGCAAAAGAGTTTTTTTATTTTACCATTAAAGAACATCAGGCAGATTCAGTGCCACAGAGGCCAGGCAGTTTCCACAGACCTGGGCACTGTCAGGCCTTCCTCAGCTCCCAAGGAAGCTGCAGAGCAGTGGGCTGCATGCAGGATGCTTCTGGGAAGTGGAACCTACCCTGCTTCCCTGTCCTCTCCAAGTCAGCTCCATACTCCTTTGACTATGGCCTTCTTGGCTCTCTATCCCTTACCCCTACCTGTGAGTGAGCTCATTGGATAAACTCTGAAGCAACAGAATGACTCTATGGACCTTTCCTTGCCATCGTTGACCTCTACAATTCTAACAAAATGGAGATCTGAGCCTAGTCCACACTATGCTGGAAGCATCAACTAGGAATTGAGAGCAGGTTTCTATAGGCAGATTCACTGTTAGTAGCAAGAAGAAACTCTTAAAAAGAAACAAAAAATGCCTCGCAAATGTAAGAACAATCAAATCACAGGCCTCAGTGGACATTTACAGGACAGAGAAACAATCCTCCCTGCTTCATTACTACCTGAGGTACCCCTTTATTACATAACACAGTAATTATTGTCTATTTTGGAAATCATGAAGAAAACTTTATGTTCTGCATTCTATATTTTAGAAAATTAAAGCATACATGATATTTCAGAAAAATTTTTGTTCAATGTATTTGCAATAAAATAACTGATGCTTGATGCTAAAAGATAAATTTCAGGAACATGCAACATCAGCTTAGATTTCATTTTTTCAAGCTGCCAATTTGCCTATCTGTAGAAGAGTATTTTACCACCCTAGTTCCTTCACTATGAATAGTGGCAGTGAGTAACCTTCACTGAGGACTTCCAAACAAGGGATCAAAAGCCCAAATGCCTACAGAGGCAAGGCAGGAAGGTGAGGGAAGCTGGCTGGGTAGGGACTGTGGCAAACTGGAGAATAATAAGCATCCCTTCTGCAGGGAAACAGCTGCTATTTAGCTATTCGGCTCAAAAGTCTACATGGCCATCTTCCAGGAATTTGCCAAAATGACCAACACAAAGGGAAAGAAGAGAGGCACCTGCTATAAGTTCTCCAGGCCTTTTTGAAAACATAGAGTTGTTCCTTTGGCCACACACATGTGAATCTACAAGAAAAGTGATATTGTAGACATCGAGGAAATGGGCACTGTTCAAAAAAGAACGCCCCACAAATGCTATCACGCAAAACTGGAAGAGTTTACAGTGTTCCCCAGAATGCTGTTGGCATTGTTGTAAACAAACAAGTTAAGGGCAAGATTCTTGCCAAGAGAATTAATGTGTGTACTGAGCCTATCAAGTATTCTAAGAGCCAAGACAGCTTCCTGAAACGGGTGAAGGAAATGCTCAAAACAAGAAGGAAGCCAAAGAGAAAGGTTCCTGAGTTCAAATGAAGCGCCAACCTGCTCCACCCAGAAAAGCTCACTGTGTGAGAACGAATGGAAAGGAACCCAAGCTGCTAGAAGCCATTCCCTATAAATTCATGGCATGATAGGTTTAAAAATAAATAAATAAATAAAAACCTCTTTAAAAAAATTTATTGCCAGGCAGAAGAGGAAGCTTAATGTAGCAATGTAGCCAGGTCTTTTTTTTTTTTTTAAAAAAAGCTAAAGCAGACAATAAACTATCCATAAAGGAAATTAAGAAAATACTTCCATTCACAGTAGTATCGAAAAGAATACTTAGGAATGAATTTAACCAAGGAGGAGGGAGACTTGTACACTGAAAATCTCTAAAACAATGTTGAAAGAAATCAGACAATAAATGTAAAGAGATCCTGTGTTCAATGATTAGAAGACAATATTGTTAAGATGGCACTACTATCCAAAGTGATCTACAGATTTAATGCAATCCCTATGAAATGCAGAAATAGAAAAAAAATCCACCCAAAAATTTATATGAAATCTCAAGGGACTCCAATGGTCAAAATAATTAAAGATTCTTTCTCTTTAAAGAAGAGAACAAAGTTAGAGATCTCATATTTCCAGATTTCAACTTATTACAAAACTGCAGTTATCAAAACAATATGGACCTGACATAAAGACAGACATATAGACCAATGGTATAGAATAGAAAGCCCAGGAATAAATCCTTGTTTATATGTTCAAACAGTCTTCATTGAGGATGCCAATACCACTCACTGGAGAAAAGACAGTCTCTTCAACAAACAGTGCTAAGAAAATTGAATATCCACATGTAAAAGAATGAAGTTACACCACATGTAAAAATTAATTCAAAATGGATCAAAGACCTACACATAAGACCTAAAACTATAAAAATAAAAACTCATAGAAGAAAATATAAGGATAAACTAGATGACATAGATTTCTTGGATATGACATCAAAAGCATGGGGAACAAAAGTAAAACTAGATAAATCGAATTACATCAAAATAAGAAAGTTCTGTGTAACAAAATCAACAAAATGAAAAGGCAACTTATAAGGAAAATACTTGCAAATCATATATCTGATAAGAGGTTAATATAAAAAACTTGTACAGCTCAACAATAACAAAAAATAACCTGATTTAAAAAAGGACAAAGGACTTGAATAGACATTTCTCTAAAGATGATATCCAAATGGCCAACAAGCATATGAAAAGATGTTCAACATCACTAATCCTTAGGGAAATGCAAATCAAAACCAAAAGGAGCTATTTCCTCACACCCATTAGGATGCCTACTATTAAAAAAAAAGAAGAAGAAAATAGCAAGTGGTGGCCAGAGTGTGGAGAAATTGGAACCTTGCACATTGTGGATGAAAATGTAAAGTGGTGCAACTACTCTGAAAAACAGTATGGCAGTTCCTCAAAAAAATAAAAATAGAATTACCATGTGACCCAGAGATTCTACTTCTGGTATATATACAAAAGAATTAGTGTCTCTAAGAGATATTTGCACACCCATGTTCAAAGTAGCATTATTCACAGTAGCCAAGAGGTAGGAGCAACCCAAGTGTCCATAGACTAGTGAATGGATAAACAAAATGTGGTAATACATACAATGTATATTATTCAGCTTTAAAAAGGGAAGGAAATTTTGACACATGCTACAACATGGATGAACTTTGAAGACATTCTGTTAAGTGAAATAAGCCTGTCATAAAAAGACAAATACTGTATGATTCCACTTATACAAGGTATCTAGAGTATTCAAATTAATAGAAACAAAAATTAGACTAGTGGTTGCTAGGAGCTGGTGGAAAGAGAGAGAGAGAGAGAGAGAGAGGATTTGATTTATGAGTTTCAGTTTTGAAAGATGAAAAGCTCTGGGGATTTTGTTGCTCAACAATAGAAATATTTTTAACACTAACTACTGAACTGTACATTTAAAATATTTAGAGTGGTAAATTTTATGTTTATTTTAACACAATTGAAAATTTTTACAAATGAAAAAAGCAAAGGTAGAAATCTGAGTTTTTATGTGAACTCTTACAATTTGCCAATGTTGTCCACTGTCCTAAACCTCTAGTTGCATAACTAATGGCTATTTTCCCCTCTTTCATAATAGCCAAGCCCTGAATGTATCTCAGTGACCACCCTCCAGCACATGACTGGGCTGGGGTAAATCCCAGTTGGCTTAAGTCAATCACAGTGGTGTCATTCCCCCTGCTGGTGATGAGAGTTGGGCATGTGACCCAGTTCTGACCAATAAGGTGCGAAGGAAGTCATTGGGAGGGTTTAGAAAAGTCTTCCTGGCTCTCACAATGAGACTACTAGGGTGAAATGGCCATATTCCATTTCGGGATATTGGTTTATATCCAGATACGATGCCTGGAGCTGCTGCAGTACCTTTCCAACCAAAGGGCAGGTACGGGCACCAAAAAGATTGAAAGAATCTAAGATCCCAGTGTCATTGGGTTGGACATAACTTTCTTGCCTCTAGGCTTTTTGTTATGTAAGACAATCCATACACTTATTGGTTAATCATTTTGAGTTGCATTTTAAAAGCTGCAGCTTGGAAGATCCTAAATGATAGAGGAAAAAACAGAAGTGTATGATTCAAATTTAAAAAGCCTTTTGCCAAATCTGACCCAGATGCAGACTATTTACTACTCAAGGGGTTTCCCTAGTCTCTTGCATCAGCACTACTTCTTATGGAAGTTCTCCCTGCGTTATTCAAACCAACTCTGCTCCCACTCTCCTATTTCCCATATTTTAGGCCTCAGAGAAGGCTACAGTCATTACTGTGTCCCATGTAAAGCATCAGACTACAGTGATTTCCTCAAAGATTTCCTTGGTAATTCTGCCTAAGAAGCACAATTATGTCTATAACTCTGAGTGCCTATTTCTAGAAATGGTTTTTGTTACTGCCAGCTCTGCAACCGCTGCATTCAACAGCGGTCCTCCTTATCCCTCTAAGATTATTTGATATGAAGTCTGCTTTGTCTGATATTATTGCTACCCCAGCTTTTTTGATTTGTATGAGCATGCTATATCTTTTTTTTTTTTACTTTTAACTTATTTGAATGCTTATATTAAAATGAATTCCTTTTATGCAGCATACAGTTGGGTCTTGCTTTTTTATCTAATTAGCAATCTCTGCCTTTTATTTGCAGTAGCCATATCAAATGCTTTAAAAAGAAAAAAAAATGTAATTCTTTCTGCACCTAGGATTTTTCTTCCCCCTAATGCAACACTAGAAAAATAGTTGTCATTCTTTACGTAAATTTACATGGTGATAGCATGGGGTTTGGAAATGTGCCCAGCAAGGATGCCTAGGGTATGAGACAGGGCAAATTAGAGACCAAGAGAACTTCCACTAGACTTTTGCAGTAGTGTAGCCGGCATACAGAGGACTTGAGTTTAGGGTCCTCTAAAGAAGGTCTTTTCTATTGAAAGAAGAAACAAAAGTTGGTGACAGAATAGTTATAGTCACTAAGATTTCTCCTTCTGGGTCTCTGGGTAAGTCTTAGTCACTATTTCTTTACTGAAATTATGCAAAGAATAAAAAAAGTTCAAAGTATCTGAAGTAGTAAGAAATTGGAACATTTAGTTCAATCTTTTCCTTTATCATTGAGAAAAGGGAAGTCAGAAAAGTGAAATAGTATGCCCTAGCTAATGGTGGAGGTTGGAGTAGAAGCAAGTCCTTTCTGGATTTCCAGAAAGACTGGAGAACATTACTGGTTTAATGTTAACCTTTGTATTCTATTTTTTTAAAAAAAGATACATTTAATTTCTACTCTTCACCCTTGCTTTGATTTGTGGCCCCACTTAGAATCTAAGAAAAAACAACTACAACAAAACAAACAAGGAAAATCATGTAAGGACGGAATGAAACACATAGATAATAAAACAGATGCACAGAACACCTGGGACACATAGATAACAGAACATAGTGAAAGAAAATAAGACAAGATTTTCCAGGGAGGTGCCTGGAGTGTGGGATTATCAGCTCCATCTTGTGGCCTTTTTGGAGATTACTTCTAAGGTTAATTTTTGAACCAGTAACCAGAACTTGAGACCCCACTATTTGTTGGGTGAGTAGATCTAGAACAATATGTCTCAAACTTTGCTGTGCCTGAGAATCACCTGTAGAGTGTGTGAAAATTCAGATTCTTGGCCTATCTCCCAGACAGATGAATAGAGTAAAGTGAGCCCAAGGATCTGGGCTTTTAGAAAGCTCCCCAGGTGACTGTAACCCCATGAACCATATACAAGAAAAACACAGACAGCAGTAAGAATTAGTGGCATTCATACCCTTGGCATTGTGGGGAAAGGACTATTCTGAAGAAAATGTTGGAAGGAAAATGTCAAGAACTATAAAGGGTCAGAGATTTTAGCCTACTTGCAAACTGACTAGTTAAGACTGACAGTTTCATGAATGCTGGTAAATGAGACTCCTAGACCAGAGACAAAGGACAGTTATTACTAACAGCACTGGCAAGAATCAGATTATCATCATTGGGACCAGTTTTCTGAACTTTAAGTCCAAGCCCATGTGATGAAGGCCCAGGATGCTGCATTATAGGAGAGCCTAAAGACCTGAAGCTGAAGGAACCAGAATCTTCTATAATGGAGAGTATGATGACCAGGACTTTTATTGGAGGGAGACATTGTTTCTGTCCTCCAAGTCTGTTCACCATGGAATATCCTTAGAAAGATAGTCCAAAAAAGGCAGTCAGTGCCTCAGCTCCATACAGAAACATTAAACATGTGGAAATTGTCTTCCAACCTGTTGGGTGAGGGGACTGACAAACAAAATGGATACAGTCAGGCTCCCTCCCAGCAAGCGGGGTGGTTTCCAGGCAGCCCTGGATACAGCATCCCAGGTGACCCCAGATACAGCATCCTATATAACCAGTAAATTGTGACTGATTATAGTACCTGGCCTTAAACCACTATTATGCACCTTGTTATAAGAACAATCCCACCTGTGCACGCAGGGGAAGGGGAGCTGTGCCTGTGCCTTGCTGTGTCCTTCTATGCCGAAACAAAGCTGTGTCACATCTGCCCATGGCTCCTCGCATATTCTTCCAGCTGCCAGAACCGCACACCCCAAGCTTTGGTACCCTAATCCTGCAGAACACAACTGAAACCAAGAAGGCAAGTGTGTCACGGGAAAGTAATCCTACAACTCAAGATTGTAAAGTGATCAAACTGAGCCAGGAATGGGGAGTTGGAGGAATTGAGCCCTGTTATACTAGGCAAGAATTCCGCGGTTCCCATCGCTAAACTTTGCAGAAGTCTCTAATCTCTCTTTTAATGGGGACCTGCCTAATGTTGTTAAGGGTGGAAAATTTTCAAGTAAGCCAACTAGCTAAGTCAGCTATATATCTTTAGATACCAGAATTTGTCCTACTTGCTTGGGTGTGGTTTAGGAGGTGTATAAGATATGAAGATGGCCAAAGTCTGCTTCTGTAATCCACTTACTTGTTATCCAGGGTGTGGTACTAGGTGATGTACTGTGCTAACGGCCAACTTCTGCTTCTGTAATCTGCTTGCTTTTCCTAGGCTTTATAACTGCCTCACTCTAAAACTTCCGGGCTGATCTCCTCTAACCCTGCGTGGTAGAGAGTCAGTCGCCAGCCGGCTAATAGAAGCTCATAACTCTCTCTGATTCAGCTCTGTGGGTCCCTGTTTTCACCTGCTCCATAACAATGTCATAAGCACTTTCCAAATTTATTTCATTTTAATCTTCAAATCTCATGGAGCCAAGAGATATTATTCTCATTTTATTCACGAAGAAATTGATTTTTAAAGATTGTGACTTGCAGATTTACTGAACCACAGGGCAAGAACTCGGTTTCCTCTTTAGCCGGGGGTGAGGGTGAGGGGACGGCGCAGGAATAAGACTGGCCAAATTAAGTAAACAACTAATGCAAGAGTGGGCACACATCTGTGAAATGGCACTGTAAACCCTAAGTGGTGAAAACACAAACGGCACTGGAAGAACCAGACTCTACTTCCGAACCAGGAATTGGGAAGCTCTCGTTTCTCCTACCTCGTGGGCCTGACATTTCCGGAAATTGGTTAAAGAAGAGGTTCCTAGACTTCATTTCCCATTTCAAATCGGAAGTAGGCTTCCAGTGACACGGAAGCCCTACAGCACGGCTGGGGTGTTTCTTCCTCCCTAACCAGTTGGCCAGTCCAACTCTAGCGGGGACTGCGGAGCAGACGGGCCCGCCCCGCTCTTCCGGGTTTTCCCGCGCCGACCGGAAGTGGGGCGGTGCCTCCGGAGCGCGCTCCGCGCAATTGGTTGGCGTCACTGCCGCTTAGCGCTTGGAGGGCAAGTGGCTGGGTGCTGCTCACTCCAGCTTCCCGGGAGCCGCGGAGCGGGTAGGTGGAGTGGGAGCAAAAGTTGCGAACACACGAGTTGGCGGCCGGTGTCATGGAGCCGGTCCCTGCTCCATCCCCCGGGCCTTCCCGCTCCTTCAAGGAGGAGCTGCTCTGCGCCGTCTGCTACGATCCCTTCCGCGATGCCGTGACCCTCCGCTGCGGCCACAACTTCTGTCGCGGGTGCGTGACCCGTTGCTGGGAGGTGCAGGTGGCGCCCACTTGCCCAGTGTGCAAGGACCGCGCGGCCCTCGCGGACCTACGCACCAACCACACCCTCAACAACCTGGTGGAGAAGCTGCTACGCGAGGAGGCCGAGGGCGCGCGCTGGACTGGCCACCGCTCCCCGCGCCTCTGCCGCCTGCATCGCGGCCCGTTCAACCTCTTCTGCCTCGATGACAAGGAGCTGCTCTGCTGCTCCTGCCAGGCAGACCCCCGGCACCAGGGGCACCGCGTACAGCCAGTGAAGGACACTGCCCACGACTTTCGGGTAAGCGCGGTGGTGTGAGGGAGGTGTGCCAGAGCGCACGGGTAGCGGAGCCAGGGCTGGAGCCCAGCACCCCAGAGCCCGCTACCCCTGTCAGTCCAGCCTGCCAGAACTGAGTGTGCCAGTCCCGCTCTTCTTCCTGCTGCCACCTTGCTGGTGTCTCCTCAAGTCCCCCACCTTTATGACTTTGGTAATCTGTAGAGGCTGCCTTCTTTATCAAGGCCGGCCCACGGGGCCTGAGATGGAAGAAGAGAGAATGTAAACAGGGAGTGTGCGAACTGGGGTTACGTGATGTTTTCAAGACAGCCCCACCCACTTCTGAAGGGCTGAGGCTATGCACCCTTTCTGCCAGCAGGGTATGGCCCATGCCTCTTAGAGAAACACAAGTGTGGGTAATGCCCAGGAACCCTGGAGCTTGGCACACTCAGGTTAGAGGTTCAGGAGCCCAAGGCCTGGCAATGGATATGGAGCCTTGAGATATCCCCAAACTGATCACTGGCTTCCACAGCAGGAGCAGGTATTGTGTAGCTGTGGGAAGGCCTCTGGCCCAAGGCAACTGACTTTTTCTGGATCTCAGCAGCCCAATGCCTACAGTTTCAGTGGCTATAAATAAAGAAGGGAGCAACTTACAGGGCAAAACTAACATGGAGAATTTTTTGGTATAGGAAGGAAATATGATCAGAAAATAGGTATTAGCCAACTCGGGAGTTTTCAAAATTTTGACCTTAGTCCATTGTGACCCAGAACACTCATGTATGTATCAGTTGAAACAGAAGTCCTGTGAAACTGTCTGTTGTACTCTGGCATTTAATGTTATTGTATTTTTGTTTAAAAATTGTACAAGGTGTGGAACACTAATTTATTTCATCATCTACTAATACATAGGTCAGACCCACAGTTTGGAGAACACCACTTAGCTGGTAGGAAGCTGAGCATATTAAAAGGAGGTACTGCAAGACCCCCAATGCCTCGTCACCAGACACTGTTTGTTTGTTTTAATGACTTTAATATCAAAAGTTGATTTACAGTTCCATACACATTTTGACAACGTTCAAGTGAAAGGGAATGTCAATTATGCATGTTTGAACACTAATGTAGCTTGTCAAAGGGATAAGCCTATAACTTCTTTCACCTTATTTGTTTAAGTGGTCTACAACAGTGCTTTTTCCCATTTCCACTGGCAAAAGTGCCAGGTCCTGATCTGGGACAGCTAAAGTAAGTCTTGGGCATTCTGGGGTTGAGATGGGGTTGTGTGGGGGAGGGACACACCATAGATCAAGTCATGACTAATCACTGTGGGACTGGCAGAGGTACAAATCAGGAAGAGGGTCGGGTCAAGGCCCAAGAGCACTAAGGCAGAACCCCCAGGTCTGGGCTAAGCCAGGATTTAAGATAGTGAGCCAGATGCCAGGAAATGCATGTGATAAATTTCTGTTTATTCAGCAGATATCTTGTACTTCTAGGCCTTGGGAAAACTGCAGGACATGAGATAAACAACAATTTACATCTTCAGTGAGCTTCAAACAGAAACCAGAGGGATGAGGCAGTTTTAGCCAAGTGAGGGGAGTGAAGGAGGTATTTTAGGCAGGGGCAGCAGCATGTGTAAGGGTCCAGAAGCAGGGAAGACTGAATTTCTAGGCACCAAGAGAATTTCAGAGTAGTTAGAATGAGGATGGACATACAGAAGGAGCCAGGAGGCTTTGAGGCTTGGCCTTTATCCTAAAGACTATGGTGAGCAGTTGGAGGGTTTTAAGCAGAGGAATGATGCCATCTAATCGATGGGCACTTAGGGCAGTGTCTGATGGGGTAGGGAGTCTAGTCCTGAATGATCTGAGGAGAATGCAAGCCGAGAGTGCTCAGACTGATGTAGGATGGAGTTCATTTGTGTGTTGGACAACTACGTAGCGAGGGCCCGTTGTGTTCCAGGGTCTGTCTCTTCTGGGTGCTGAGGTTGCAGAGGTGAGTGAGACAGAGTCCTTGCCCTATGGAGTCACACTGCAGTGGGGGAAGTCAGACAGTCCGTAGATAGAAGTTGTAGTTCTAGATGATTGAAGTCAGTGGTAGTTGTAGGGGAGCAGTAAGGGCAAAGCTGGAGAGGTGAGAAGGCACTGAGCGGGTTTCCATTGTGTAATATGGGGAACCCTGAAAGTTTTTAAACAGATTTTGTGATGCTATGTGTGCTTTAGAGAGATCATTGGTATCCATATGGAGAATTCATCAAAAATAATAATCATAGCAGCCAACACTTTTTGAGCACTTACTATGTGCCAGGTGCTCTTAAGTGTTTACATATCAACCAATTTAACTCTCACAAAAATTCTATGAGGTTATGTATTAGTCTCCTATTGTTGTTGTAATAAGTTGCCACAAACTTTGTGTTTAACACAGCACAGATTTATTATCTTACAAGTCTGAAGGTCAGAAGTCCTAAAATCAAGGCAATGGCAGGGCTACATGTCTTTGGGAGTCTAGGAGACAATTTATTTCCTTGCCTTGTACAGGTCTTAAAGGCCTCTTCCTCCATCTATAAGCACATCATTTTACCTCCTAATTCTGTTGTCCCACTGCCTTCTCTGATGAATTCTACTACCTCCTTCTTCTAAGACCCTTGTGATTACATGAGACCCACCCAGACAATCCAAGATAATCACCTCATCTTAAAATCTGTAATTCAATCACATCCAAAGAGTCCTTTTTGCCATGTAAGGTAATATACTCACAGGTTCAGGGATTAGGAAATAGGCATCTTTGGGGGCCCATTCTTCAGCTTGCAGGTGGGTACTGTTCTCATTTTATAGACAGCTACACTGAGTCTCAGGAGAGGTTAAGTCACAGAGCAGGTACTATAGTGTTTACCTAAGGCTTTGTTCAGCCCCTACTCTGGTCATGGATTTTGAGAGAAGTTTCTCTGGCTCTAGGGTAAAACTTTCCCTGCTGGTCCTCTGTTCTAGGAGCTGTGAGGGCAGTTGACCATGTGTTTGGGTACTTAGAGGCTTGAGCGGATATGGACCACTTTCAGTGGGGTGACAGGGCCTATTGTATGCCAGGCATGATATGTCCACTAGAGGACAGGCCAGTCCTAGCCCCTGCCTTCTTGGAGTCTGATAGATATGACTAAATAATAATCACAGTAATAATTACATGGTTTCAGACTGTGACAGAACTGTACAGGACAGAACAGGATGTGATGGGCCATTATTACAAGGCCTGCTCTTGTCTGGGAGGAGTGTCTGCGGAAGTGATTTTGCAGCAACTCAGCAACGGGCTGGATGAGGAATGAGGGAGTCCAGGACAGATCCTGAAGGGCATGTCAAAGATCTTGGATTTTGTCCTAAGTGCCATGGGGCATGAAGGCAAGGACTGATGAGATTTCGGAATGTGACTTAAATGTTTAAACCAGAGCTTTAAAGTGCGTGTTGGATCTTGAAGAGACATTGGGAAATCCTCTAGTCCAGTGTTTTTCAAACTTGAGCAATGTACACATTCTTCTTCAAGAAAAAAAATATTCCAACAGCATTTCTTACCTTCTCATATTCCTTACGTAGAAATGCAAAACTAGTGTAAATTATTCTTGCTTATGCCACAGATGAACAGTGAAACCAAAATAAGACAGATTAAGTACAAACAAAACTAAAATCAATATAATTCTAGTTAGAATATTAATGACAGGGTCTAATTTTGCTGAAGCTAAAGTGCTGTTCCTGGGTGGCTATGAACTTCCCTGGCAGTGCTTATGAAAGCCCTTTACTTTGTTCTAAGTGATGACTTGATTCACCAGCCAAAATTTCCCTATTTGAAGAACTGTGACACTTTCTTGGGACGTAACTGGCCTTCATTTGGGTCTAGCACATCCTTCTTCTGTGAAGTATATTTGTGTTCTTTCCCTATTAGACCAAGACAATGAAAGTCGTATAGCCTGGAGTCGAGGAAGCTGTTAAGAAAATACAAGTGCCGACACTAAAATTGTAGGAACTGAAAGCATGTGTCAGCAGTTTATAAAGAGACTTACGAGAGGCTTATCTTAGTATTTTTTTTTTAGCTTATCACTGAATGAACACACGAATTTAAAACATTCATGGAAAACTTGCAAATCCCCCAAATACACAGACCCAGAACTGTGAGGGACTGTGAGGAGATGATTATATTTAACTGATGAGAAAATGGAAACTTAGAGAAATACAGTGACTGCGCCAGTCACAGGGAGTGAAAGTGAAACACCTAGGATTGGAACTCAGGTTTCCTGACTCCCAGTCTATTGTTTACCCTGGTGAACATTTCCAAAGCAAACCAGCCCTGAACCTGCACCAAGTCCCAGGCTTCTGAATTGCCATGTTGAGACCCCTTTCTTATCCATCCCATGGGGTCAACATGAGGGCCATCGTCTGCCCTCAGTCTGGCCAAATCTAACCTACAGTACTCCAGGCACCTCTAATGTCTTTCCCCTTCCAGTTCTCTCCCCCTGTTTGCTAACTACTCACCCCCATCCCAGATCCCCGCTTAACGGGCCACGTCCTACCAGGTCCAAGTGGCACTGGAGGATGTTCATTGCCCACTTGGCAAGGCATGTGCCCAGGGGCAGGATGGAGTCTCACTGAGCATTGCTTATGGAGACTCTGAGTTATGGGGCCCAGCACTAGGTACCATGGTAGACCTTAAGCTAATAAAGTAAGTCAGGAGTCATAAATAAAAGATATAAGATTTGGAAAGAGGGAAACTACACTGAAAATAGGATGTGTAATGCTGTAGTTAAGAACATGGCCTTTAGTTTTGGACACTTCTTAGTACAAATCCTGGTTCTGTTACTGTCTGTGAAATTTTGACTAGTTAATTCCTCTGGGCCTTATTTTCTCCTCTGTAAAAGAGGAATACAGTGTCTACCTCACCGGAATGTAAGAATTAAATAGAACGATGTTTGTAAAGTGCTTAATTTAGTGCTTTGTCCATAGTACACACACAGTAATAACTTCTTTCTAGTAAAGACGCAATCATCGGTTGAGCTCACCAGCTAACATCTCAGAGAAGGGCCATTTTAGGGTTGGTCTTTGGTGAATTAAACCAGAACATTCCCAGTGATTGAAAAGTTTGGAAAGGACAGGGGATTGTCAGCCCCACCCATCTATCTTTTTTGTCCCATAACTCCCAAGTTGTCAAAGTTGAAGGGCAAGGGTCTGGCTGTGTTGTCTGGCCAGCACACCCCTGGGTTATGAGTGTGGACAGTTGCTACACTCCTGTCATTCACACTTATTTGGCAAGTCAAGGAATTGTCCTTCTGGACTTGATTACGTGATTTTGTAATGAAATATCTTGTCCCACAAAATGAAACATTAGGATGATATTTCAGTGGTTTTGTGGGATGTGCACACTAATGTTATTTTGCTATTGAGACACACTTAGAGATGATACACTACTGAAAACAGTGTTTAAAAAAATCTGTTAAATATTCTCAAGAAAAACATAAAAGTGACCAGAATGAGTAGAAAAGAAAACAATACCTGCAGAAAATAAAATCAGTCAGGATTTTCTGTGGCATAGCGGTTAAGGGAATGGGCTATGGAGCAGGACACGCGGGCTAGTAGTTATTTGTTGCTGTGTAACAAATTATTTTCTCATGGTTTCTGTGGGTCAGGAATCTGGGCGTGGCTTAGCTGGATGCCTCTGCCTCAGGGTCTCACGATGCTGCCATCAAAGTGTTGCCAGGGCTGCAGTCTCCAGTGAAGGCTCAAGTAGATCAAGACCGCCATTCAGACTCGCTTGGGTGGTTGCTGGCAGGATTCAGGGCCTCGTGGACTTTTGGTTGGAGGCCATCCTCAGTTTCTAGCCCCATAGGCTGCGCTGTAGGCTAGAAACGAGAGGGCAAGAAATGGTGTGCACAGGCTTTCTGTCACCTTATCTTTGAAGTGGCATCTCATCACTTTTGCCACATTCGATTAGTTAGAAGCAAGTCACTAGGTCCAGTCCGCAGAAGAGGGATTCTACCAAAGTGTGAATACCAGGAGATGGGGATCATTGGGGCCTTTTTGGAGGCTGCCTCCTTCATTCTGTCCTCTGGCCCCCAGTGATACCATGTCCCTCCTACATGCAGAACACACTCACCTTCTCTTGAGATCCCCATATGTCTCATCTCTTTACAGCATCAGCTCAAAGTCCAGAATCTCATCATCTAAATCAGGTCCAGGTGAGCATCAAGCTTTTGAGGACAGAGCTGTATTATCTATTGGTATATAACAAATCACCTAAAATTTGGCAGCTTCGAACCACCAACTTATCTCTCAGGAGGGAGGGATCACTAGAGGCCATCTTAGGGGCTGTCTACCACCTCTGTCTAGGGTCACATTCTTACTCTGCCACCTACTAGCTGTGCGCCCCTGGGCTAGTCACTTTCCCTTTCTGTGTATGATTTTTTTTTTATGTGTAAAATGTGTCTAAAGATGTTATTTATTTAATAGGATTTATGTGATGATCAAGTGACATAATTTGTAAAGTTATTAGGTCAGTCCCTAGCCAATAGTAAATGCTCAATAAATAGTAGTCATTTATAAGTAACATTATTAGAGTTGTTATTTTGATTATTTTTCCAAAGAAAAAACTGAAAAGCTTGCTCAGAATATAGAGAGGAAAGGAGAAAGATGGAGAGAAAATGATAGGCCTTAGATGCAAAAGGTGGGAATTCAACCTAAAACTAGTTGCTCTTCAAGGAGTTCAGGGAAATCAGAGCATTGCTTAAAGTTTAAAAAACAAAAACTACTGAATAAAAGTTATTTAAATCTGCCGGTTAATGTTTGTCATATGATACAAGCACTATTAGAAGATTGGGATAAGGGTGGGATGTGGGGAGGCATGTAGTTTAGATAAAAACCCCGTGGGAATAACTGGTGAATGCCGTAATCAGACCTTTGTTTAATGACTGTAGGCCAGTCCAGTTTGGAAAATTGCAAAGGAGGCTCGTAAGCACATTGTCTTTACAGTTGTACTCACAGCCTGGACCAGCCTTAGGCCTGAGTAGGATGCCCTTCTATGCTGAACTATGACCAACTCGAGAGGAAACAGGTCTCTTGACCTCCTGAATCCTGTCTCCCCATCTGTAGCAGGTATAAAACGGTGGGGATGGGTTAAAGGATATCTGAGGGCCCTTTATGCTGTAAACGTCAGATTCAAGGTCAGGGCTTTAACTCTTAGCTTCCTGCTGTGTCTTGTAGTGTGTGGACAGACCGGTTAGTAATCGTGTTTGAGTCGTACCCCTGTAGAAGTGGGATTCCGGTTGTAAATGTGGCGTCATCTGCCCTGCATGGCTTCCTGCCTTAACCCGCCTCCTTTCCTCCCTCTTCTTCCTCCCATCAGGCCAAGTGCAGGAACATGGAGCACGCGCTGAGGGAGAAAGCCAAGGCCTTCTGGGCCATGCGGCGCTCCTACGAGGCCATTGCCAAGCACAATCAGGTGAGTGAGTGCTCAGGCTGAGTGGGAGACTGGGGACATCCAGGGCCAGCAGAGGGATAGGTAAGAGTCAGTGGGCCCTGGCCAACACAGAGTTGCTGGCTTTCAGCCCTGATGGTCTAACACAGCCATGCCCTGGGATGGTGACTGTGGCTGCACAGCTATGGCCTCTCTAAATACCTGGATCATGGCCATGCAAGCAGCCATTGGAGCAGCTTAAAAAGCCACCTGTGCCATCTGCACTAAAGTTGCAGACTAATTTCAGCATGTGTCACACCTCTCCATCTACCTGGGTACTCAAGCCAGCAATGACCTGGGACTCATTAGTTATTCCTCTTTCCCGCTCATCCTCATATCCACTGCATCAGCCATCCTGTCCCCTCTGTCTACAGAATACATGCCATCTATCTGACACTCCATTTCCACTGCCACCATCCCAGTCCAGGTCGCCATCATTTCTCACCTGGCCCCTTACCTGGGCCCTGCTTTTCCACTCTTGTTCTGCATTCTACTCTCTACAGAGTGGACTGATGTTTTAGAAAAACATATCAATCGTGTCACTCCTCTGCTTAAAACTGTTCAGTGGTTTCCATGACACACACACAATATTATCCAGACTCCTTAGCATGGTCTCTGAGGCCTCATCAATCCTGCCTCTCAACTTCACCTCCTCTTCCTCCCAGGCTGAGCTGTGTTCTCTGCTCCAGCCACACTGGCCTTCTTTCTGTCCCTTAAATGAGCTAAGTCTTTTCCCCAGATCCTTCCACCCTCAGTTCTTGTCATTAAAATTATAGCTCAAATGTCCCTCCTGAGTAATGTTCCTGATCACCATACCCAAATAGTCTTCCCTGTTTACTTGCTATCATATCTCCCTGTTTTATTTTCCCCATAACACTTCATTACCTGGAATTAATATTTTGTTTTCTATTTATTTTTTAATCTTCTTTCATTAAAATATAATGAAAGCAGAAGACACTAGTATTGAGTATTCTTGACACAATAGATGACCAATAAATGTTTGTTAATTGAATGAATGAATTGGCTCCCTTCTTGCCCCAATCCCTTTGTTATACCTTGGCAACCTCTCATCTGCATTCTGTGAGGCTTGGCAGCCTGGTTTCTCACTGGTTATCCTGTCTCTGCTCCATCACTTCCTGGGCAGGTCCTTCTAATAACAACTAGTGGGCTCATGACAGCCTCAGCTAAGACATACTTGACTCAGCTGCCTGGTACTCCCTTAAAGAGCCAGCCAGAGCCCTCCAGTGCCTTGTCTCCATGGGAAAGAACCTTATGAACATCTGGCCAAGGGCAGAGCTGGTGGAACAGAGCAGAAGGAAGGATTCTGGAAAGTTGTTGGCCAGGGCAGTAACTGCACGGCACATCTATTTTCAGATCCAAGCCTGTTCTCTGGCAGATCCCTCACCCTTCCAAGCTAATCTCTCATCTATAAAAAGAGGACAGTTCCCTCTTACTGGGATTATTTTACATGTTCAGATGAGATAATGCATGGGAAATGCCCAAGAGAAAAGTCATTCAATGTTTCTCATTTCATACATCAACAAACTGGTTTGAGAGATATTTTTCACTTTTTCAGGGAATCATTTTGTCGTCATATTGTTAGAGCCACAAACACATGTTGAATTTCCATCCTAAACACAAGAACACTAATGTGCATAGCTGGAGCACACATTTTGAGTTGGTTTCCCAGCAGTCATCATGGAATCCTGGAGCTTCATCTCTGTGCTTGAACTTGATTTTCTTTTGTGTGGGACCACAGTTGGGATACTTGGGGAGTGTCCATATGTCCAAGTGACATCGCTTTTCTGCCCATCTCTGACGATGTGGAACTCTTAACATGGTCAGGAATGAAGATTCCAGGCTTCCAGCTTGATTAATGCTTTTCTTCTCAATCCACTCAGTCCAGGTTAATGAATGAAGTGAAGGTTTTGTGTTTCCCACTTTGCTGCAAGGCTGCCATTGCCCGCAGGGAGGGTGGCAAGAGTTGACTTTGCACTGGCTGGATTTTCCTGCCTTCTCTGTTTTTTATCTTCCTGTGTGATAAGAATCATCTCAGATTTTACTCTCCCTCACTATTTATTATCAGTCTTTTCAACCTGATATTTCAACAGTACTTTATTTGCATTTATTTGATTATTAGTAAGTTCGTACATTCTTTCACAAGTATAATAGCCATTTGTATTTCTTCTGTGGATACCAATTCTCAGTCTTTTTTTCTTGGAATATTCTTCTTTTCTCCTTGTGGATTCATAAGAGCACTTTGTATAACAAGAATAATATGTTCTTATATACATATATATAGATGTTTGTGGGAAATATTTTTCCTGGCTTGTCATTTCCTTTTCAGTGAATCATTTTCACTTCTTTGGTCATTTTCACTTTTTCAGTGAATCGTTTTATTATATTGTCAGAGTCATAAACATTGAATTTTGAGTCCAAAGATGTGGATTACTTAACCTGCCATTGCTAGGGCACACATTTTGAGGTGTTTTCTCAAAAGCCATCATGGACTTGTATTTATGTATTTAATGTTACTAGAAGTCTCTTGCCATATAAAACTTATTTCTACATAACTATCTTATTCTTTTTTTGAGGCTTCTTAGTTTTATATTATGGCGAGAAAGGTCTTTCTCATTCCAAGATGAGAATTTTTTTTCTGCTTTTTCTTTGAGTACATTAGTGGTTTTGTTTTAACTTTTTAAAAGCTTTTGTACTTATGATAATGAGTATGCATATTATTAATTCTATTTTAAAATAAATACTTCCTACTACTCTTTGTAAGCCTCTTGATCAGACTAACTTCAAGTCCTAAGATTGGAAGGCAAATAATTTTTACAAATTGCTGCTACTTACAACAATTCATTTCTGTGATTCAAGATTTTCCTTGCTATTGTGCAATCTAAACAAGATAAAGAATAGGACTATAGTTGTCATGTATAGACAGCACTTTCAGTTTTAAATTAAAAGAACCTCATTACCTGTTTGACTTATTTTAAATTGAAACTTGTAAATTAATGCTAAGAAAGCTGCATCTATATTTTATCCATTTGGGTTCTACATTTAGTTTCTTTGCTAATTTCCGAGAGGCACTGGGCTGGGTGACGGCTGAAGTTTCCTCGATATCTGATCCTCTGTGGCTTCCTCCCGCTCTCCGCTATAGGTAGAGGCTGCCTGGTTGGAAGGGCGAATCCGCCAGGAGTTTGATAAGCTTCGTGAGTTCTTGAGAGTGGAGGAGCAGGCCATCCTGGATGCCATGGCCGAGGAGACGAGGCAGAAGCAGCTTCTGGCTGAGGAGAAGATGAAGCAGCTTGCGGAAGACACAGAGACTCTGGCCCATGAAATTGAACGGCTGCAGATGGAGATGAAGGAAGATGATGTTTCTTTTCTCATGGTGAGGAGCTCATCACTCAGTGATAGGGACCTGGCATTCAGGAACAGAGGGGAGCTGGAAATCAGTGACCCTGGCCAACCCAGTCTTCCTGTAGCTTCTAGATCCAGGGCTGGAGGAGCTCACAGACCACATCCTCTGCTTGGGTCAAGAAGCCAAAAAGATTTTAATCAGCAGAGTTCCTTGAGGGCCTCTTCATTTCTCTCTACTTCTCCTTTTCTTCTCCCTCTTTCTCTCTTATATTCATTCTTTCTCTCTCTGTTCTTCTCTTTCTACTCCTTAATACAGTGAAGTAGTTTTTAAATAAACTCTTTATTTTGGATTAATTTTTGATTTATGGAAAGTTGCAAAGACAGTCTAGAGTGCTCCTGTATACTCTTCCCCCCATTCCTCCCACTGTTAACCCCTCACATTACCTCGTGGCTCGTTTGTTCGAACTAGAAAACTGACACTGGCGTGTTATGATTAATTGAACCTCAGACTTATTTGGGGTTCACAGGTTTTCCACTGAAGTCCTGTAGTCCAGGGCCCTACACTGCATCTGGTCATCATATCTCCCAGTCTCCATAGGTCTGTGACAGCTTCTTATTCCTTCTCTGTTTAACATGACCTTTGCTGCAGCCCTGAGTAGTCCTGGCTGGATGTCCTGTAGCATGATCCTCGATCTGAGTTTGTCCGATGTTTCCTCATGATTATATTAGGGTTGTGGGATTTTACAAAGAATACAAAATGAAATATTTTTAAATTATACAGTTACTTAAATTTTTTGTTTTGAAGATGATGTTTTGCTATTCTCTGTTTTCTTAAGAAAAGGATGGCTTCTTTCTCTCTTTACAAACAATAGTGGGATAACTTCATAAACTATATTAATGTCTAACCAATGTACTGTATACCTGAAACTAGTATAAAAAAATTCAGATGAAGCATAAAAGTACCTGGCACTATATAATTGTTCAATAAATGTTATTACCATTCTTAAGTATTCTGAGTGGACAAAAATTAGGTTTACAAGGCAGGGCAGAACTCAGCGCTCTCTTATTAAACTTTACAAAAGGGAAGAAGCCTCATTCAGATAAGACAAATTCTCTTTATGCTTCCCTAAAATATTGACACAAAGAAATTCTGAATATGTACAAAATAAAATAACTTAGAAGTTTCTTTTAAAATGCTAAATTATAAAGTCACCTAAACAATAGTTAAACCCTTTTCATGTGTGTATGTGTAAATAGTTTTCATTTATATACTATGGAGCACTGGAATTTGTTTAAACAAATAGTTTAAGATAAGGCTCCCATCATTTCATTTTGGGGAATGTTAATCTTTCTTTAAAATTATCTTATGGGTGATTTAAATAGTAAAATTAAGATAAAAAAGAATATAGAGTTTCTTTTCTTTTCTTCCTCTTATTGATTTCAACCCTTTCGCCTCCCCTGCCCCGAGTCACTGTGTCTTTATGAAGGTTTTGTGACTCTAAAGCTATTTTAGAAATCAGTATCTTGCTTACAAGGAGAACAGTGAACTCTCTGGAAAGGGAAGTCCTTGTAGAGTGGAGTGGGAAGAGAGGGACATCCACCATTCAGGCAGGATGTCACATCCTGGCTGGGGACCTTTTTGAGTTGTCTGTCTCATACAGAGCTCTGAACCATGAAGTCTCCTATCCCAAAAATGCTTCAGGCAATAAAATCATTTAGTGGGTTCTAAAATTTTGATTCCTTGTATTTCTGTCTAGGAAATTGAGAGTGTCATCTTGCCCAGTACCCAGTATGCTCCGAGGGACGGTTTTGCATCTCCCCCTCCCTGTTTCCCTACCCCTCTCTCCCTCTCTCCCTACCCCCTCTACACACACACACACATGTACACATAGACACATATATATTCATATATGCTCTATTAAGATTTAATTCACATACTCAACAATTCACTCATTTAATAGGTACAGTTCAGTGGGTTTTTAGTATACTCTGCGTTACCACAATCAATTTTAGAACACTTTCATCTTCAAAAACAGAAGCCCTTTAACTATCACCCACTACATATCAGCCCTTATCAATCATTAATCTACTTTCTGTCTCTATAGATTTGCCTATACTGGACATTTCATATCAATGGAATTATACAATATGCAGCCTTTTGTGACAGGCTTCTTTCACTCACCGTAATGTTTTGAAACTTCATGTCGTAGCATGTTTCAGTACATGGCTGAATAATATTCCATCGAATGAATATATACTACATTTTCTTCATCTGTTTATCAATTGACAGACATGTAGGTGGTTTCCACTTTTTAGCTATTATGAATAATAGTGCCATAAATATTTGTGTACAAGTTTTTAAGTGGACACATGTTTTCAGTTCTCTTGGATATGCACCTAGGAGTAGATTCGGTGAATCATATGGTAATTCTAGATTTAACCATTTGAGAAGCTACCAGGCTGTTTTGCAAGAGACTGCATTATTTTATATTCCCGCTAGTAGTGTGTGAGGATTGCAGTTTCTCCACATCTTAGCTAACACCTGTCTGTTCTATTATAGCCATCATAATGGATGTGAAGTGGTATCTCATTGTGGTTTTAGTTTGTGTTTCCCTGATGGTTGATGATGTTGATGATCTTTTCATGTACTTGTCGGCCATTTGTATATCTTCTTTGGGAAAATGTACAGTCAAGCCTTTGATCATTTTTAAAATCGGGTTGCTTGTCTTTTTGTTGTTGAATTAAAAAATTTTGTTATATATATATATATATATATATATATATACACACACTAGACCTTTATAAGTAGTATCATTTATAAATATTTTCTTCCATTCTGTGAGTTATCTTTTTACTTTCTTGATGACACCTTTTGAAGCACAAGAATTTTTAAAATTGATGAAGTCCTATTTATCTATGTCTTCTTTTGCTGCTTGTGCATTTGGTGTCATATCTAAGAAGCCATAGCCTAATCCAGGGTCACAAGTATTATAGTTTTATCTCTACATTTAAATCTTTGACCCATTTTAAGTTGATTTTTGTATATGTTGCAAGGTAGGACTCCAACTTCATTCTTTTGCATGTGGATATGCAGTTGTCCTAGCACCATTTGTTGAAGACCATTCTTTTCCCATTGAATGGTCTTGGCACCTTTATAGAGAACCAATAGAGGATTTATTTTCAGACATTCAGTGTTCATTGGTCTATTTGTCTGTCCTTCTGTTAGTACCACACTGTCTTATTTACTGTTGCTTTTAATAAGTTTTGAAATAGAGAAATGTGGTCACCAACTTTGTTATTTTCCAAGATTGTTTGGCTATTCTGGGTCCCTTGAATTTTCATATGAATTTTAGGATTACCTTCTCAATTTCTGCAAAGAAGCAAGCTGGAATTTTTATAGGAATTGCATTGACTCTGTAGATCGACTTGGAGGGGGTATGGAAATCTGAACATTATTACGTTTTCTGATCCACAAACATAGAATGTATGGCTCCTTTTGAGGTCACAAATTTATGTTTTCTCTGTGTCTATGTTTGTGTCTGTGATTTTTTCTGTTTCAGAAACACAAGAGCCGAAAACGCCGGTAAGTTGCCAAGGCTGATGGAGGGGAGGGAAAGAACAGTCAGAACTACCAGGGGTGCAAACTCCAGTGGCTCCCTCCAGGGCCAGGCAGGTAATGAAGCCAGCTGGGTGTAACACAGAGGGAGTGCTGGGGACTGGCGAGGTGGAGAGAGTCCTCTTTCAAGGCATCCAACTGGCTCAGTGTTGTTTTCCTGAGTGTGGAGAGAGAATGTGCCATCCTGCACATGACTCGTAGTTCTCAGTGGGTTATCCCAACATTTTGACTTATTTCTTAGCCCCTTCCCTCTGAGAGCCTCAGGACATATACTGGTTTGTGTTGATGGTTGTTGGGTTCACAGGGATGGATAAGGAAGAACTATGCCCCAGTCAGAGCCGCACAGAGATGGACGAGAGCGCTTTGAGCAGTAGTAAGTTCCCCATCACTGGAGGTGTTCAAGCAAAGGCCAGTGACACCTTCAGACCGTTGGACTGGAGGACCCTTAAGGTCCCTTCTGACTCAGACAGCCTATGTGCAGATGTGTAAGTGTGATTTCTGTCCACAAGGATGGGAAACATGACTGAGAACTCCTGTTTATATTTATCTCCGCTGGGGCAGGGTGAGCCTGAGTACTGAATACTGAAAGGGTATGAGCCACCAAGTTGGTTCATCTGTCAGAGCCCAATCTGGGTTTGTTTTGGGTAAGGTGGCTGGGGAATTTAGGCCCGAGGCAAGGGAGCAAGTGTTGTCTGTTAAATCCAGCTGACCCTGCAAGGCCCAGGATGCATGGCCCTGGCCCTGCCCACCAGACCAATTCTCCCTTCCCAGCCTCTTCTGCACCATGGAACCAGAGCCTGTCCAGCCCGGCATGCTCATCGATGTCTGCAAGTACCTGGACTCCCTGCAGTGCCGCGTCTGGAGGAAGATGGTCATGTCTGTGGAATCTGGTTAGTGGGGGTGCAGGCAGGTGATACAGGCAGTGGGGAGAACTACATGCAAGGCAGACAACCAGCTGAACTCACTTTTTCCAGCCTCCCACCCCACTGGACCTCGTCATCTCTCGACTCCTTCCTTCTCCAGCTTCATTCAGACAGGCCCCCAGTGCCCTGTTCCTCCACTCTTGCCCCACTGATCACACCCCTCCTGGCAGAATTTCTTTCTATTTGGGTCCTGACACTTGGCCACCTCTTCAGAAAGAGAAACTGACTTTCCTATTTAGAAACATTGTGTGTATAATGAAATATCTCAGTCCATGATGACTTCACCTAGGGTGAATTCAGCCCTTATGAGTCACTATGTCATGTACTGTAGACTGAATGTATGAATCCCTCCCCCAAATCATATGTTGAAGTCCTAACCTCCAGTGTGATAGTATTAGGAGGCAGGGCCTTTGGGAGGTGATTAGGATTGGATGAAGCCATGAAGGTGGAACCCTGTGATGGGATCAGTGCCCTTGTAAGAAGAGACATAAGAGAGTTGGCTTCTCTTTCCTCTTGTGAGGGCACAGCAAGGTGGCCATCTGTAAACCAAAAAGAGGGCTCTCACCAGAACCCGGCTGTGCGGGTGCCCTGATTTCAGATTTCCAGCCTCCAGAACTGTAAGAAATAAATTTCTGTTGTTTAAGCCACTTTCTATGGTACTTTTGTTGTAGCAGCTCAAGCTAAGACCCCATGATTTTACAAGCAGTAATGTTGGTGTATGAACACCAGGATTCCTGCTTGTATTGGCCTCCTGTGGCTGTCATAACAAAGGACCACAAACCAGATGCCTTAAAATGACAGAAATTTATTCTCACACTTCTAAAGGCTAGAAGTCCAAAATCAAGGTGTCAGCAGGGCCACACACCCTCTGAACCCTGCAGAGGAGGATCCTTCTTTGCCTCTTTCTAAGTTCTAGAATTTGCCAGCAACCCTTGGTGGGGCTACAGCACTTTGAGCTCTGCTTTTGTGGTCACATGACCTTCCCCCTTCATGTGTCTGGTGGCTCCTCTTTTTGTAAGGACAGGGCCCACAGCACTTCAGTTTATTTACATATGAAACAAATAAGGTCACCTTCTAAGGTACTGGGGGTTAGGACTTCTACACACCTTTTTTGGCTGAGCACATTTCAACCCATAACACCACCCCTCAGCCCAAGGCAGCTCCCTCCCTGCACTGGGTCCAGGTGGGACACTGTTGGTGAATTTGGGGGGACATGGGGCATCAGCAGGCACGGCAGAGGGTGGAATGTTAGGTTTGCTGATTATCCCCACTTTCCTGCTCTGTCCTCAGTGCCCTTCAGCTTTGATCCCAACACTGCAGCTGGCTGGCTCTCCGTGTCCGATGACCTCACCAGTGTCACCAACCATGGCTACCGCGTGCAGGTCGAGAACCCGGAGCGCTTCTCTTCAGCACCCTGCCTGCTGGGTTCACGCACCTTCTCCCACGGCTCCCACGCCTGGGAGGTGGACCTGGGGGCGCTGCCCAGCTGGCGGGTGGGCGTGGTACGCATGCGCCAGGACACCGGCGTGGAGGGCCACTCACACAGCTGCTACCACGACACCCGCTCAGGCTTCTGGTACGTGTGCCGCACGCAGGGGGTGGAGGGTGACCACTGCGTGACCTCGGATCCAGCCACGTCGCCCCTGGTCCCCGCCATCCCTCGCCGCCTGCGTGTAGAGCTGGAGTGTGAAGAGGGCGAGCTGTCCTTCTACGATGCCGAGCGGCACTGCCACCTGTACACTTTCCACGCCCGCTTTGGAGAGGTGCGGCCTTACTTCTACTTAGGCGGCACACGAGGGGACGGGCCCCCCGAGCCTCTGCGCATCTGCCCCCTGCGCATCACGGTCAAGGAGGAGCTGGATGGCTGAGGCTGGTCCCGGAGGCTTGTGCCATGGTCCTGCTTCTTTTCTGCCCCTCTTCCTGGAGCCCACACTCGGCTGGGCTCCTCTACCACCTGCTTTTATGATGGGATCTTGCTACTGACCTTTTTGGTTCTTCTCCATGGCTCCAGGTCCCAATCCTTCCTCCAGGAGGCAGCCTATGGCCAGGCTCTTACCAGAGTCGTGGCATCTTCTGAATTGTGAATTTTCTGAATCCTAATTCCAGGATTTCTGGCAATAATGTTTGCCTCTAGAATAGACCTGTTTTAAAATATACCTTTTATTATTATCCAGCTATGGCGAGGCCAACAGGCCCCGAGAGAACTGCCATTAAAAAGAGTTTGTAACTTAAACAGTTCCTAAGAGGAGGGGTTGTGCTATGGGAGCCACACAGAGAAGCACCAGGGCCCCTCAGAGGTAGAGGGGCTGGGGAGGGAGCATGGGCCAGAGACTCTTGTGGTTTTCATGGGAGGGAGCAGGGGAGGCAGGTACAGGGTGGACAGGTTTAGGATTTGCTAGTTTGGCTAGTCTTGGGGTGGGGGCAGCAGTTTTCTATGGAAAGTGAGCTCCAGGTGTCAGAGTATCAAGAATACGGAATATAATAAAATATAGTTAATACAGGGCCATAGCCATGGCTTTGGGGCATGACCAGGGCTCTGCTCCTCTGTCACTTTAAATCAGCCTTTTAAAACTCTCCTTGGGGCCCGCAGGGCTGGAGGCAGGGCTACGGATCAGATCAGCTTTGATGTATGTGTTCACTCTTCTTGGACTATTTTCTCTGAAGAGAAGGTTCCAGAGCCCTTTTAAAAACACAATTTTAAAATCGTGTTTTAGACTCATTCCCTCTCTGGTCTTTGGTTTTCTCACCTGTAAATGAGACAGCAGGACTGGAAGAGGATATGATTCTGTAATTGCTATGGAGGATATTCCTCTGATCACTGTTAACAAAGGTATGGGAAAGGAACAAAAGAGGAGCCCTTCTTGGTTAGGAAGGAAAGAAGAGGATGCAGTCTGGGGGTACACCGGAAGTGCAAAGGGGGGAGGTCCCTCTTGTCTTTGCACACCGCAACCTGCTCATTCTTGCTCTGCCACCTTTTGTGTTTTCATCCCAATTTCCTCTCCCTCTGCCATGGTGACACACTTACACCTCAACCTTTCCTTTCTCACACATGCCTTCAGGTAATTTTTAATGGTCAACTCACAGTGTCCTGGGGACAACATCATAAAAGGAAATACTTTCCTATAGGAGCAACATTCTCATTGGGGACACATTCCTGACCAAAGACTCACATCCTTTCCCTTGCCCCGTGCCCCCTCGGTTCACAGAAATGGACATTTTAAACAGAAAATGGTGACTCAAAACTATAAATTGGTCATGAATGTGATGTGTACCTCGACAGGGGCTTCGGGAGGGACGTGCTGGGAAATGCGACTGAGTAAAGGCAAACCTCAGTGTTGGAAGTGTGAGGGTGTTGGCGGATTCGTGAGCGGGCCCCTCTGAAGGTGCTCAGACTCAGAAGAGCTCAAGGCACTTTGAAACCAAACATATCTGAGGCCAGTGTGCACTCTCTATGATAAAGTATTTATCTAATATAATTTCTATATAATCATCTTGACCTGAAATTATTTTGTTAGTTATAATAAATTTTTTTTAATGTTTTTTATTTCCACCGTAGATGTTGGATGATTTTTTTTTAATGGGATCATTTAGATAGCCTAGGACAATTTTTACAAAAATAAAACTGATATTTTAGCTAAAGCTCACTTTCCTTTTGACATTTTCCTTTCAGTATTCTTGTAAACAAAAGTTCATCCATGTTGTAACATGTGTTTGACTTTATTCCTTTCTATTATCAGATAATTTTCTGTTGTATGCATAGACTACATTTTATTTTTCCATTCTTCATTTGGTGGACATTTTGATTGTTCCACTTTTTAAAAAATTATTGTGAATAATGCTGCTATGAATATTTGTGTCCAAGTTTTTGTATGGACATATATTTTTCATTCTCTTGTGTATATACCTAGGAGTAAATTGGCTGGATCTTGTGGTGACTGTTTAACCTTTTAAGGGACTACCAGCCCATTTTCCAACATGGCTGGGCCATTTTACATTTTTACCAGCAGTGTATGAGGGTTCCAGTTGCTCTATACCCTTATCAACACCTGTTATTCTCTTTTAACTTAGCCATCCTATTAGGGTCAAAGTGGTATCTCATTGTGGTTTTGATTTGCACTTCCCTGATTCCTAATGACATCAGCATCTTTTCATGTGCTTATTTGCACTTGTATATCTTGTATATCTTTTTAGGAGAATCAACTTTAGGTTCTTTGCCCTTTTTATATTAGGTTATTTATATTTTTAATTACTGAGTTGTAAGACTTCTTTACATATTCTAGATAGAAGTCCCATATCAGATGTATGATTTACAGAAATAGTCTCCCTGTTTATGAATTGTCTTTTCAGTTTCTCAAAGATGTCCTTTGAAACACAAATATTTTTAATTGTAACGTTGTTCAGTTTGTTTATTTTTTTCTTTTGTTGCTTGTGTATCCCAGAACTGTCACCTTTGACACTGCCCTTAAGACCACATAGTTCAAGTTCTGGATTTTGTCTTGGATGAGAGGCAGCTGTCTTGTGGACAGGGAGCTCTAGTCTAAGAGTCTGTTCTTTCTTCCCTTGAACCCTCTGCTACCCTTGTGTTCCACTCGCTCATCTCCATTGCACTCTCCGGCTCATCACTGCATCCTCACAGCAGCCCACAAGGCAGCCTCCCCTTCTCCAGCTTCTCCCACTTTCAATCTGTTCCATGTGCTGCTGCCAGACACACCAGCCTTCAGTCTCACCTCTCATCCAAGTGACCACACCCCTTCCTACCTGCCCAGGTACAGTTAGTTCTCCAGGGCAGGATTTGGAGTTCATCTTTCTCCAGCTCTGCCTCTCAACTTGGAGTTCCCTCACTTCGTCACATGCACGTTCCAACCAGCCCAGGTTTCTTGTTACCTTTTCAGAGGGCTGGCTGTTTGCGGAATGTCCTGACATCTTTTACTTTGTCCATTTTAGTTACATTGGCCCCATCACTTACTTTCTGTGTCTACTTGGGCACACTCCTTACTTTCCTGAGCTCATGTCCCCATCTGTAAAAATGGGGATAACCACCACCTCATGAAGGTCTGATGCAACATGCCTGCACAGTGCTGTCTCACATGAGCACTTTACAATAGCAGCCACTGGAAGCAAATTGTGAGCACCAAAGGAGATCACATGAGGTACCTCGACCTCCCTGGCTCCCCATCACTTCTGCATCGGCCGCCAGTTATTTTTTGGTCAGAATTAGGTGCACAGTGGCCATCTCCTTGCTTGTTTCCTCCTGCTTGTGGAGGATGAAGTTTCTCTCAACAGAGACTGAGGACCTGTTAGTTGATCATGATCCCCATGGGTAGTAAAGTGGCAGTGTCAGGATCCTTGGCACTGAGAATGACTGTGCTACCCTGGAATGTAACCAGCTTTTAAGAGTGACATTCGAGAGCCCTCCCCTGCAGTCCTACCCACCTTTGCCACCATTCTCTGTACAGACTGTGCCCAGCCATCCGGAGCCCCAGGTTCACACACACCCTGACAGCTGCCTCTTGTGGCTTTTCCTCGGAGGGCCTTCACCCTTCCTTATTTACCCGCAGCTGTCTTTCTCAGCTTAGTGGTGCCTTCCAAACTGGCCCAAGGCTCGTTGGCTGTCACTGCATGTCATCCATGCTGCTAGAAGGGCTCTTGGTGGCAGAGCTGCCTTTGCTGTTCTCCATGCACGCAGACTTGAGTGCAGGAACCACACCATCTTCATCTTTATACTCCTAGTTCCAGGTCCGCTGCTGGGAAGTAACAAATGATTAGTGAGTGTGTGCACTGGAGTTCAGGGGAGTTGTCCTGAAAGTTCACAAAACTGGCAGCATCTTTGATGGAGAGAAGGAACCTAAATCCAGATTCCTGGACCCAGACACCAATCAGATCATTTACAAGCTGCCTGAACTTTTTGAACCTCTGCTCTCATCTAAAATGAGAATTAGATTATCTACCTCAGGCTGTTTGTGGGGATTGAATGAAGTCATTTTTTTGGTACAGTGCCATTTATCTTGAACTTTTTTATCTCATCTATAAACTTAATACATGTTGGCTAATTCTTCAGAAAGTGGGAGGTTCTGAATGTTGACATTATGATTCACACTAATAAAGAATCCCAAAGGAAATTGAGAAATGTAAGTTATCTGTATTGGAAATGCCTACATTCCTTGAGATTTTTAACAAGGAAATGTTCATGAAACTTATGTTTATGGAAATTTTCAGTAACATGGAAAAATGGTTGTGTTGTAGTAACCAAGAAAAACAGGATTCAGAGTCATACATACAGACATGCAACACACAAAAAGACAAGTGAGATCTTGTTTCTAATTTGTATTGTTTAATTAGATAATCTATTTACATGGCTGCAAATACCAAAGGTACAGAAAGTACTAGGAGAGTCTCCCCAACTTTTGCCCAAGCACTTGACTCCCCTCCTTGTGGGCAATCATATTACCATTTTTGAAAATCCTTTTAGAGAGATATTCTATGCACAGGAATATTCTGTTCATGAGTATATCTGGTTCTCCCAATACACTGTAATTTAAGAGCAGATACTCTAGATCTGTATCCCTAAGCAACCCAACAAGAAGAGAAAAAATAAAGAGTGTTATTAAAATAATTTCCTCCCCTCAAGGGGGAGGTTTGTCATAGATGTTTTCATGCAGTCAATTCAACTGGTGGATTTAGCTCTTCGTTCTTTTTTAAATATTTTACCCTAGGATTTTAAAATGAGAAAACTAAGTAGAATTTAACTGCTCTTGGCATTAGAAGATAAACCTTAAACCCGAGACCTCAACATACATGTAAAAAATCTCAGTCCTCACAAAAGTAGCCTAAGTAGCCTAGTGGTTAAGAGGTGGGATATGGAATTAGACAAGCTGAGTTCAAACTCTTGACTCAACCACCATGTGACCTTGGGAGTTACTTAACCTCTCAGTGCCTTAGTTTCATCATGTAAAAACTGGAAATAATAAGATATTTTAAGATTGCTGGAGCTAACCTACCTCATAAGGTGGTTATGAGACTCAATGAGCAGATGTGTGAAACATTTAGAATAGGACCTGGCACATACTTAGCACGTGAGAGTCTGCTTACCTGGCTCTGCTACTGAATAGCTGTAGGACTTTAGATAAAGCCATTCAGCTTCTGTAATCAGGGTAGCTAGGGGTGCTTGCATGTTTTTTGAGGTCTTTTCCAAGATCCGGTGATCCAGTGATCTTTTCTGTGATCCAGTTTGTGGCTAGCAAAAGCCTGGTGTCTTGCATGCAGCAGGGACTGCTGCCAACCAACATTCCAGAACTTGGGTGTGGTAACAGGCAGGAGCTTTGCCTTATGTTCTGAGTATGGAGACGCAAAGAAGACTAGAGTCATGATGTTTGAAGTACAGAAAAGGTTATTCTAAAGGGGGAGCAGGTCTTGAAAAATTGTTCCTAAAATTAGTAATCAGTCATGCACAATAAAATTGTCTTGTCACATTCCAGTGATGGCTCATGTGCTTGTATGTACCAGATTAAAGATGATATCAAATAGTGACTCACATCCACCATGAATGTGATCTCAGCGGCAGCAGAGATATTTGGATTGGTCAAAAGATGACTATTCATGCTGGAGGTTGTAGCATCTCCCTTCAAGGTTTCAAAAAGACAATGCAGCTTCTTACACTGGCCTATGCCACCAATTCCTTTCCCCAGCCACAGCTGGAGGACCAGGCAAGATGGATTTGATGACTATTAAAGCATGATACCCCAGGGCAGAGGGAAGCTCCTCCTTCTCTGGATGCTCTTTGTCCTTATTTGTGGGTGTAACTTGGGTGGGTTTCTTTTGCTAGGGAACAGGCTGAGGAAGATGGGAGGTTTTTGTTTCTATGGATACTGGGCTAGCTGGGATTTGCATAATGTATTTCAGAGAACAGACAGGCTGGGAACAATGTGGACCCAAGAGGAACATAAAGGCACATGGAAATGAGTTGGAGGGTCAAGCTCCATTTCAGCCCTCCCCCAGGGACAGGAGTCTGCGATCCTACCTCACTCTTCGGAGAGGTGGCAACATGAAGCCCTGAGGAGCGAGGCAAGTGTGTGTGATTGGTGCCCTCCAAGGGGCACAGCACATACTTGGGCTCAACAAATGCTCAGGCTCTTTTGCCTCCCCCTTTATCTTAGCTATGGGTTAAAAAGGTCCTTCAATAACTGCCAGGATATGAAACTCGCTTATTTTCTTACAAAGCATTCCACACATGTCCTCTTGTTTTAATCCCCTCTACCACCTGACCACCATGTGAGACAGACTCAAGAGGCCGGGAGATTTGTCTAAAGTTATGTGAGTAAGCTGTAGCAGAGCCAGACCTTTATGTCAGGTCTGGAGTTGCCATCCCCAAATCTGCAGTAAATGTGGCATGATTGAGGCAGTTTGGCTTGTGAGGGCCTGGACTAAGGGAGAGTGAGTGGGGATAAAGAGGAGAAATGGGTATTAGAGATACTGGAGGTACTAGGATGGTCAGGAAGCATCATGGAGGAATGAGTGTTCCAGGTGAGGCAAGTCAGGAGTGCGATGGTGCCAGGTTTCTGGCTTGAGTGATACGCGAGTCGCTGAGGCTAGGACTAGAAGGGACCAGGCAGATGCAGTGTGTGTGTGTGTGTGTGTGTGTGTGTGCGCGCGCGCGCGCACGGGGGACATTGTGGTGGAAGTGTAGAGAGGATCATTAGATACAGCTCTGTGGCTCAGAATCTAGACGGGAGATACAGTCAGGAGTTGCTGGCAGAGTGCACTGGAGGCTGTGCTCTCACATGCAGGTTGTTTAGAATAAACGAAAGAGGCACAGACAGTCCTGGGGAGCTCTGACACATTTTAGAGGTGGGCTGAGGATTCCAGGTTAAAGATGCACAGAGCGAATAGAGAAGGTAAAGCAGAACCAAGGGAATGTGGTGTGTAAGAAGCAAATAAACAAAAAAAACATACAAAAAACATGTTGAAGTTAGAAGGGGATAAGCAAGTGTCAAAGACCCAGAAAGTCATGTAAAAATGAGGATGGAAGATAACTCTGACAGTTTAATTGTAACCCTATGCCTGATATTGGCACAGCTCCCAACATCAGTGAAGACAGAAGAAAAGATGAAAACATATCATCAAGAAGTAATGGACAGCCAGAAATGAAAAATACCCTAATTATAAAGACAGGGATGTTGCATTTTCAGCACTTTGCCTCTTGAAACAGCCACCCAAAAGACATCAAAAGCAACTTTGTCCCTCCCTCTGTCTCTCCTCTAACGGTACTGTGTGAACCAGACACTACAGAGGTTTCCCATGTTGGACTTTTGGGTTCTAATGAGGTGGTCTTATGGGTGCTGCGAAGTCATGCCCCTTGGCTATTTACTTTAATTCCATTTGGTCTCTGTGAACCTGGTCTCAGCTGTGGGAATTAAAGGAGGTGGGATCTACACTGTGAGCCCATGGATGATAGCACAGTGGCCACAGGAGAGCTAAGATTAATACCTGTGGAGTGAATGCATAAAGGAATGAATCAATCCCCAAGGAGAAAGTGGATTTGGGAAACAAAAATTGAGGTTGTGAGATATCCAGCCAATCTCTTCACATGGAAATGATCTCTTCACCATTGAGACTGAAAGAGTATTATTTTAATTAAGGGACTTTCCTTACATATCCTAACCCTCTGCTGCTCCCAAGCAGCTCTTTGAAGTGGCCAGGAATACTGTTTTCTTCTCTCCATCTTGCCATGCCCATCCAGTTACTGCACATCCCAGAAAACAGCCAGACAGAAAGCGGGGGAAGTGGTGGCAGCACCACGTGTGCATCCCAGGGGGTACAGTCCTTATAAAATAACACAGCAATAGGAAGGACCATACTGAGGTGCACATGAGTTTGTTGCTTGTGCCTCTCTTTATTAGTTCACATTTAAATAGTTTTGGGAAAGCTGTAGGCATAGAAGATCCCACTTCCAGACAGTAAATTCATCACACTTTTTTATACTAAAATTTTTTGAAATATAATTTGTTAATGACATGATATAAATTTCAGGTGTACATTATAATTCAATATCTCTATGCTCTATTGCATGCCCACCACCCAAAGTCTAGTTTCCTTCTGCAACCATATTGACTCCCTTTACCCAATTTGCCCTCCGCCCACAAAAGAAAATAAGTCAATGGGACTACCTCAAACTAAAAGGCTTCTGGACAGCAAAAGAAACTATCAATAAAACAAAAAGGCAATCAAATGGGAGAAGGTATCCGCAAACGATACCTTCTATATAAGGGGCTAACATCCACAATATAAAGAATTCATGCAACTCAATGACAATAACAAAAAATACTATTTAAAAATGGGTAGAGGATCTGAATAGACATTTTTCCAAGGAAAACATACATATGGCCAACAGACATATGAATAGATAGTCAACATCGCTAGTTTTTAGAGAAATGCAAATCAACACCCCACTTTTTTTCTGAGAGAAGCTGGGAAGTGCTGGGAGCTGGGGCCCCTGAAGAATCGCCCTCAGCGTACACACCGTCACCTGAATGGATCTTGGGTGAGGCTGATGGAATCCACGTGTCTGTTAGGTATCTCTTCCTTTGAAGATCTGTGTGTTGGTTAAAAACAACATAGGGGCATGACAAAATACCTCAGAACAAAGGAGAAGAATCAAAGACTCAGTGGGAGCATATATCCTTTTAAAAGATTGCTTGCAACATCCAGAAGAAAACGTTGGCATTCTCAATGAGGAGTCATCTCAATTTGAACAGGAGCAGAGAGAGCAAAAGGGCAGGAAGCTAAAATGGAATGAATGAGATAAACCAGAATTGCAAGGCAACTGAAAAGGTAACAGCAGATGTGAAACCCATAGAAGCGTAAAGACCTGAATTGTAATAGCCTGGGAACAAATAATCAAGGAATATGGAAGATAAACTTGAGAAACTTGGCAAGAAGACAAAGGTGAGGGGCATATTTTTAAGAAAGAATATAAGTTTGCTACTGTAAAAACTGCCTGCAGACCCAAGAGAATCAACTGAAAAAAAAAAAAAACAGTACGAGATTTGATAAAGTCAATTCAAGTGCCATTAGTTTATAAAAATTAACACTTTATGCCAGCAATACCCAGCTAGAAAATAAAATAGAAATAAGATACCATTTACAAAAGCATCCAAAGCATTAAACTACCTTGGATTAAATTTTAAAACAGAACTATAAAACTTTTACTGAATTTTAAAAAAGAAAAAGACCAGAATAAGCAGACAAAAATCCCTAGCTGTTTGTTTTTGAAATTAGACAATGATTTTAATTTCAGTTGGAAAGACAAGAAAGGAGGGTTAATCCAAATATTTGGAGAGAAATGATATCCCTAAGATTGCATCTCAAGAAAATAGTCAGATATTGGGACAATTTGTGTACAAGGGATCCTTGTTCATTACAAACTGTTTAAAATAAGGAATAGCTGGAAATAATCCAGATATACAAGGGAAAAGGAATCGTTAAATTATTTTATATGCTGGAATACTATGAAGCCACTAAACTATATATTTTTTAATAATTGAATATTTAAAGACACAGGAAATGCTTACTTGGCAAAGGACAAATTAAAACAACAACCTATAATCTGAGCAACTCAAAATTTGTAAATCTATCGTATTTTTGGAAGCAAATACCCAATATTGTTAATTATGGTTGTTTTTGGATGAGTTGTTTACATGTGACTTTTGCTCTCGCTACCCCCGTGCCTCCGTTTTCTAAAGAGAAAACATTACACTTAAATCATGAAAAGGTAACTTTAAGACAACAACAGCCTATTGGATATGGCTGTTAGTTTGGTCACTGGTGCCCTTAAGCAGCGTTTTGTTCTCAGAACGGAGGCTAGGAGGGGGAATCCCGAACAATCAAGGGAGAGAGGGCGTAACCGCTGGTCTGGATCGCCAGAGGATAGGAGAAGGCCTGGGGACAAACGGAAACATCTGTATTGACTCATTGTGAATCGAGTTTTTTCAGCAGGATACAGGGCCGCCTGGTGAAAAACAAGCAGCAGGAGAGGCCGGAAAGAAAGCGTTGAAGCCTGGCACAGAGGGCCTGGGAGAGGGAAGCAGAGCCCTTCCAGGAGCTGCTCTGCAAGGGCCAGGCCTCGCGGACTCAGAGGAGACTCCAGCGCGGAGCGTGCCTGGAAATCAGACACAGCGAGAAGGTACACGTGTGCAGTGTGGGTGGCCACGTCTAGGGTGGAAGTGTCTGCTGAGCGTTCCAGACTTCTCATTAAAACATCCGGGTGTCAAGGAAACTTTCTAAGCCAGGACGCTACTATTGGTTTTTTGCTGTTAGCACGATGTCCCCATCATCCAATCTGAAGTCGGAAGCTCCTCCCAGGTTAAGGAGTTAACTAGGAGTTAATTAATTTTTCCAAAGCCAAAGGGCCAAACAAAAACAGTGTTTCTCATTTTTTTGATTCTACTTTCCAAGGGTAGGGGAGTGAGGAGGTGGAGGTGGAAATAAACGAAAAGCAGATAGTGCCAGGTTTTGTAGTTATAGGTTTGTATATATATATATTATATAGTATAGAAGTAATCAATGTTCATTCAGAAAAATTTAAAAAGAATCACACAATTTCACTACCCAGAGTAAATAACTATTAAACTTTTCAGTGCAGTTTCTTCCTATATTTTTAAATTCAAAAGTGTGAGACTTTTACAGATATTACTTACACTATTTTTTTGCAACATTTTAAAATTTGCTGTGAGAATTTTCCTTTGTCATTAAATAATATTCAAATGCATAGTATTTCATGGCTGTAAAAGATTTAAAGTAAATGGACATTCCATAAGTGCACCATTTTCCATATGTAAATCTATGCTATCATTTTTACTGGCCACAACGAACTGTATTATATGGATATATCATAATTGAGTTTTTAAGTGCCCACATCACTGCCACAGTGAACAGTATTGTACATACATTGTATTGTAGGACCCTCTACCAATTTGTTCCTTAGGATAGATTCCTAGAAGCAAAATTCTTGACTCACAAATAAAAATACGTGTTGCCAGATTGCTCTCCAGAAATGTTATAAACAGTCTATGCTCAAGTGTCGAATTTTCCACACCCTAAACAAACTTGGGAGTTTTCAATCTTTTACATCTTTGATAACCTAGTATAAAATGATAGCTCATGAATCTGTTTTCCCCATTTCCTTTATTACTACTGATGTTGACCATGTTTTTATGTATTCAGTGCCTCATATATTCTTTCTGAAGTTTCTGTCTTCTTGGCCCAATTTTATATTAGGATGTTTGTTATTTTCTAATCCATTTGACAGTATTTTCTTGACTCCACAAGTAAATAAAGTATACGAAGCGGGTGTGTAGTTTTTTGGGGTTTTCTATGCTATTTTTGTCAGGTTTTCATTTCAGTGCTCTGTTACTTTTGTATTGCATCTGAGCAGCTTTCCTATTTTTCTTCTGTGATGTGGAATAGTTTTTATTTACCATGTTCCTGAAAAGTTTAAAGAACCAGAGCCATTATTGGAGGTAAGTTTTTAACCACTTAAATATTTTACATCATTCTTAGTCAATTCAATTAGTCTATTCTCTGCTTTATTAAATTTTAAATTTTAATTATTTTAGTTAAAATAATTAAAGTTTTAATTAAAACTTTATTAAAATTTCTTTAATAAAATTTTAATTGGTAATATCTACTTATATACAAATATAAAACTCAAAAGGAAGGTGGTACAAGACAAGTTTCTCCCTTCTCTCTTCCCCTCAACTCTCTTCCTCCTCTTCCTGTCAGCGACCGATATTACTGGTTCATTATGACTCTTTCCAGAAATGTACTAAAAATAAGCACATTCTTTTTATTTTCAAAACCACAGTAGAGTCACAGACTATAAATATCTTTATCTTGCTTTTTAAAAATGATATATTTTGAAGATTATGTCTTATTTAATATAGTTAACTTATCCTTTTTTAAACATAGCTTATTCTTTTTAAGAGCTGTATATTGTGACATTGTGCAAAACTTATAATTTACTTAGCCACCTTGTTTGTGAGAGAAATCAAGGCTATCTGTAATATTTACCATTACAAATAATGGTTTAATAACTGTTGTTACACATAACTATCAAATCTGTGACTTGTTTCCTTTTATTAAGCAAGTTTCATCCACTTGCAACAATTAGCTTGACAGATAAGCTTATACTTAATTCTGTCATCAAATTTATATTATGAATTCTGTTTTTATTATTTCCTCTGAATTTTTAATATTTTCCAACATATTTGTGTTTGTGTTCATCTTCGTGTTTCTTATGATAATTTGGAAGGTTTGTATTTTTGGTCTAGTGGTTATCTTTATAATGTGAACTTTCGTTAAGCTGTTTTATTTATTGAAGTCAAAGAATGCAGCCTATATAATTTTTGCTTTGTGTAATTGTTGATACTTTTTTTTGTGGTTCTGTATATAATTATCTTTTTAAAGTGTTCTGTGCTTCATGTGATGGTTTAAAAAATATGTTCATAAATTCTTTGATGCTACTCTTTAGACTAGATGGATCTAATTGCTCTCTCCCTAAGTGTGGGCTGGACTTAGCAACTCAATTCTAAGAATAGAATGAAGCAGAAGTGACAGAGTGCAACTCTGGAAATTAGGTCACATAGAGAAGCTGCAGCTTTCATTGTGGCTGCTCATCCCTCATGGGTCACTTGTGTCGCTGTGTCTGGAGGACATTCTTGGAAGCAGATCCTCCAGCCCCAGTCAAACCTTCAGATGACCACAGCCCTGGTTGACATTCTGGCTGAAACCCCATGAGAGACCCAGACTGAGAACCACCCAGCTAGCTGCAGCTGGGTTACTGCCCCGCAGAAACTGTCAGATAATAAATGTTTGTCATTTTAAGTTTTAAAGTACTATTTTTTATTATAGATAACAAATGCACTTCATTCCCCCTTGAATTCTATTTTATCTGATGTAATAGTGCCACTATCGTTATTTTTGTGTGTATCTGTCTACCATCCTTTTAGTCTTAACTTTCTGTGTAATTTTTTTTTAGATATACCTGTAGTAAAATAGTGAGATGAGATTTTTCAGATGTTGTTTTTAATAGAAAAATCTAAAACTCATTTTTACTGTCACTCTGGTTTATATGTTTTACACTTCTTTCATTCCCCGCCCCCAATATTTTGCTCTGAAAATTATATTTCTTTTGCATTTTTTCCCTCTAGAAATTTGGTAAGTGCTTACATTATTTGTGGTTTTTATAGTTGTTATCTTTAGCTTTATTAGAAAACATAACTAACTTTCCCAAACTCATTTTATGAAATTGGCATTACAGATCAAAACTTGGGATGGACATTCTAAGAAAGATAACTATAGACCAATTTTATTCAAAAACAAAGATGCCAAATAAACAGAGAGCCAAATCCTTAAGTATTCAAAATGGTATATAACCAGGATAAGTTTATTTTAAGAATTTATTTCAGGCTTAGTTTTTAAAGTAAGAAATCAATCTATTATTTCACCAAATTAACAAGAGAAGAAAGTATATGATCATCTCATATATGATCAGAAAAATCATCTGACAAACTTCAGCCATTTATTAAAAAATTCTTTGAAAGCTAGGAATGGAAGAAAACTTTCTGAATCTGACAAGGGGTATCTACAAAAATCTTAGAAAAAAATATGCATAATGGTGAAATGCTGAAAGCTTTTCCCTTGAAATCAGGAACAAGACAAGGATATTCACCATCTTTTTGGAGGCCCCAGCCAACGGATTGAGGCAAAGTAAGAAATAAAAGGTGTAAGGCTTGAAATAAAAAAATAAAAGTATCATTATTTGCAGATGATGTGATTATTTGTGTAGGTAGGTCAAAACAATCTCCATATAAGTTGTTATCAATAAATGAATCTAGCAAGAAACTAGAATGTAAAATTAAACAAAAAGTATTTTCAATAAAATATTTTTAACTTGAACAATTAAATATTTAGAAATAAATATAACAATATTTACAAGACTCCACACAGAAAATTATCAAACATGTTAAAAAAATTAAAGTCTTAAATAAATGAGAGATATACAATGTTAATGGATTGTAACATTCAATATTGCTAAGATGCAATTCAATATCGCAGTTGGTCTATAGATACAACATGGAATTCCAGTCAAAATTCCATATGGTTTACAAAGATAATATTGAGTAGATTTAAATCCAAATGTAAAAGGCAAATAATATTTCTATAAGATAAAATATGTAACATTTTCATGACTTTGGTTAGGGAAATAAAGCACACACGGAAATGTAACAATGATAAAGTGATTGATGAACCTGACAACTTTCAAATGACAAGTTCTATTCATCAAAAGAAGTCATTAAGAAAGTAATGATACAATCCAAAGATGGAGAGAAATATTTGCAATGCAATCTGACTACAGACTTGAATTTGGAGTATTTGAAGAAGTGAGGATGTTCTCTGCCTCGATTCCGGGCCAAAATGAAGAGAGACAAGAAACATCTTTTATTTTTATAAATCCAGATTTCTAAAACTGAACCACAGTGATCATAATTTGCTTTTACAATTAAAAGCAAAGCGCTAAGTTTCATAATAAAAACCTGCAAAGCAACTGGGCAGCTGGCTGGATAATGAAGTGGAATGAGGACTACAGTAAAATACCCCCCTTACTGAAAATTCCTTTTCTGCTTTGTACTTTAGCATCTCAACTTTCCCTCCTATGCTTCCTATAATTTAAAAATTCCACTTCCTGTGGGTTTCCCTTTAAAAATGCTAGATTTATGTTCAGCTCTCATGTTAGCTGTTCGTAATCACTGTCTCTATTATGTTCTTTGGGAAACACAAGGGTGAGAATGACTGTTTCCTGAGTCAGGGGGAGGCTCCCAGAGGGGATGACATGTGTGTTTGGACAATAGACTGGTGGTTACCAGAGGGTAGGGGGCAGGCCTACAGAGTAAAGCGGGCAAATATGTGGTGACAGAAAGAAATCTAACTATGGGAGGTGAACACACAGTGTAAACATATACATGCCTTACTATTAAAGTATATGGCTGAAACTTATTGGATTTTGTTAACTAGCGTCATCATAAAAATTAATTAATAAAAAATATTGCAATAAACATTTTCATACCAAAAAAAAAAATGAGTAAGAGCTAGCCAGAGAGGTGGGGGAGGTCAGCCCAACCAGGAGGAAGGACAGTGCAATCACAGGTGGGTGGTTGGAACTGGTGTGTGGCTTCTTTGGAGAGCCAATTATATTTTGCTGTAGCTAGAAAAGGAGTTCTGTGTGTAGGGTGGGTCTGTGTGTTTGGCAGGGGTGGGGCGCAGGAGGGAGAGTGGTTCCCAGGGCATGCCTCAAGGCCACGAAGAGATTTGGACTTTTTCCTGTTGGTGCTGGGAAGCCATTGGAAGTTTTAAAGGAGGATCAAGGTGTGGATAGGAGCATGTGCCCCGCCCCCTCTCTCCTACCCCTGGCTCCCAGCCCAATGAGGTTATTCTCTGTATGAGGAAATATGCCAATATTGATCTCACTTTCACAGCTATAACACTCATTACTTAAAGAACTGCGGCCACGTGTGGTCCCTGCAGGACCTGCCCAGCAGGGTCCCTCGGGAGCTGAGGGTATCATTGGAGTCCTCAGAGCCTCAGCAACAGGATGATGTCATGCTCTATGTGACCCGAGTCCTCCTTTCCCCAGGGACAGCGTTCACTGTGCCTGTTACCAGCAACTGTGTCCCCAGGCAGAGATCATGCTCACAGGCTGAGGAAGGCCAAGGCTGGTGAGCTGAGATTCAGGCTGAGATAAAGGCCCCAAGATGGCTGTGCTGTTTTCAGAATATTAAACATGGGGTTGATAGTGGCTTCCATTCTCTCCATTTCTGGATCAGCTCTGTTAGGGAAATGGTGAAGTGACACGATGGCAATAAGTCTTCTGTGCAAGACCTCTAAGTTGGGTCCTATTTCCTTCTGGCCCATTAGGCTACCCCTCTACTTTTGTATAACCATTCTCAGGGTTCACAAGCAGACCTGAAATCACAACAGGTTGAATTCTAATAGCTCCTTTGGGGCATAGATGTTCAAAACTTGAAATGCATAATGATAAAGTAGTAAGAGTTTGCTTTCATTGCTTTGGAATCAATCCGTTTACTCCCTCTATCCCGCAAAGTCCCTTTCTTCTTTGTTTCCCTCTTCCTAGGATGTTTCTGATACATTCTAGGCTCACAGCCTGCTGGGGTAATCCCCAATTTCTACACATGCATTTCTGTTGAAATTTACCACCTAGTCAAAAAAAGAAGGGAGCAGACAGAGACAATGCACTGTCTTACTTTTTTCTTCCCTTTAGACTCCTTAAGAGTCACTGTGATGTGCCATGAAGGGGACTTAGATATGACCCAGCTCAACCCCCTCAACTTTTAAGCACAGAGTTTGAATCCCTACTTCCTTTCTCCATTCAGAGAACACCTAGGACGCCCCCTACATCAAGTTCTATGATCAAATTCTTGTGTACAAATTGAGATTTGAAAAGGCAGTGCATTCCTTGTCATTTGTTCATGGTTTTTTCATGCCTTTCTTAATTTCAGAGGTTTTGAGACTCTGGCAGGCTCAGATCCTTGTAGAGGATAACAGACTAATAAGTCTTTGCCCTCAAGAAACTCACAATCCAATGGAGAGATAGGTAAACAAAATATATTGTGAACATTTAGTGTCAATATTCTGCCTGAGGCCACAGAGGATTGGGGTGGGATGGGGAAGGCGAGGGGTGTTCCACAGGAAGAAGGAAGGACTAGCAGGAAAGGGTGGGGCTGGAAAGAGAATGGGGTCAAACCTGTACTGTCTGCATTGTAAACTCCTCCAAGGCTTTTGGGTTCATGGACTTTGTTTCCATGGTATCAACCTAGTCCTGGGTCCAGCACAGCCTAGAGTCTTGAAACAAGAACTAAGGAGTGCTGTCGGGGTGCTGCGGGTACCCCTTTCCTCCCAATCCTCTCAGTTCCCCTCCTGTGATTCCATGACCACAGGAGTGAAGAACGTGCCTTGCTCTTACCCCAGGACTAAGGAAAGGAATTTTACCCAGACCACCTGGAATACTTCCCATGTGACCTTTGGAGCTTGGCAGTCACAGTAGGCTGGCGTCTGACTAATGCCTGAGGAATTAGAGTTGGGGGTGGTTACCTCTCTGATGGCTGAGTGGAAAGGCTGCTGCATCAGGTACAGCCTGCGCCCGCCCAGTTTTGTCAAAACCTTGAAGGGAGAGGGGCCTCAACTAATAGAAACTGGTGTGTGCTTACCTCCCCTACCCAAGGACTGCTACATCCCACATCAATCTGTTAGAGAGGCGCCTGCCCACCCAGTGCAAGGGAGCTGCAAGTGAGAGATGCTGGAAATGGGGCCTGGAGGGCTCTTCGCAAAACCCTCCAAAGTGCTCCGAGGGAAAGGTCAGCTCTGAATACCTACGAGGCCAGAGCTCCAGTTCCTCACCAGGACTGAGGCATCCTCAGAACCTTTGCTTCTCCCACTCCCCTCTCCCAACCCTTCATCCCAATCCAGTAGGAGGGGAAGAAAGTAAGGCAGAGGGGTGGAGAAGGAGCTGACTCTAGCCCCAAACACTCGCAGGCAGGAGTGGGGAGAAAATGGTAAATTCTAATAAAGTTGGAAATTTTGATGGGACTTACTAATTACCTGTGAGGCTGCTTTGGGACCTGAGAAGAGCATAAGCAGGAAATCGTGGGATTGGCCATGTGTTTTATCCAGGAACGATTGGTTGCCTCTCACAGCTCTTGCTTCTTCACCTTCGTGATGATTCGCTGAATATACAACTCAGTAAAGCCAGTGTCTTAGGCATGCTCATCTCTCAGCCTGACATGCTCTTCCCAATCCTGGCCTCCTAGTGAAACCCTGTTTTCTCATCCAAATACAAGCCAACCATCGTCTCCTTTCAAGACTCTCTCTCTCTTGAACCTCCCTCTACCCACTTCCTTTTTGGGAAAAAGAGGGGTGCACCAGTTTGATTCTAAGAGGATAGTATCCAGCTTTGGGGGAAGATACTCTTTATAATTTCTTTCTTCTGCCATTCCCACATAGTAGGTTTGGTTTTTTTAAATCACTTTATTGTGATATAATTTACCAACAATAAAATAAACTCATTTTAAGTTCACTGGGTTTTGACAAATATATAAACCTATGCAGTCACTACCACCATCAAGATCTGGAACATCCCCATCACCCCAGAGTTCCCTTGTGCTCCTCCCCAGATAATCCTCACTCCCACCTCTCCTCCCAACTCCTGGTAGCCCCTGATCAGCTTCCCATCACTTCAGATGAGATATGTCTTTCTTAGAACTTAGTTGAAACGAAATCATAAATGATAACTCAAGTTTAATTAAGAAAAATCTGTTTAGATAGGAAGCCAATTTCTTTCTAGAAAAATAAGAAAATCTGTTTAGAATGTGAGTTGTTTCTTTCTAACAACCAAACCAATATCCATTCTCTCTGGAAAGTAAACAACACGGAAATAAAATCTTTGCTAATACATATTCCAGTTAGCTCAAAATCTCTGCCTCCTCCTTCAGGACCCCCACCTTTAATTTGTGTTTCCTCTGATGTCTTATTTATTTTGCAAGAATAATAAATAATAAATTAAATAATAATAATAAATGAAAATGCCTTTGGCTTTCTGCTTCTGGGTATTTCTAATTTCCTTGGATTTTAGGATACAAATTGATTTTTCATGAGTTAATACATCTTCAAGTTTACTTCGTTTGAATTTGACCTGTTTATTGGCCTATAATGGTTTTGAAGCCATTGGATGGAACAAGACAGAGCCTAACCTATGTGGTGAATGACAGTCACCCTGGCCTTTTGTCATTGTGATGAGAAGTATGTGTTTCTTCCTGTTCCACCCTTCTTTTAAACCTACCTTTATAGTCTTCTAAGTCCCTTGAACCTAAAGTCTGCAGGAGAGAGCTGATTGGTTCTTTCCCCACTGTTCTCTCTGTGCTCCTGAGTGGAGCAAGGAAGGGACATACCAGGAGGAGCCAGACGTGATGCCAGCCCCCTAGTACCAGCACCATCCACACACAGAGTAGCACACAGCAGGCAGAATGCCATGGCTGGACAGCCAGCCGTGACCTTGACTGAGGGGGCAGGTGGCCCTCACATCTCCCAGCCTCCAGCCCTTCTGACATCCTGTGTTTAAAGCATCCTTTTTTAGCTCCTTCCCTGGGGGTGTTCAGCCCCTGGAAATTCTGCACCACGGAAGAAACAACTGTAGTGCTAGAGGCCAAGATATGCATAAGGCAAACACTCTTCCTGTCCCCAGTTTTTGTCTTTTTGTGAAACCTGATTCAAATGTTCTGCAGTTGGCAGTTACTTTTTGTTCAAAGGCAATGAGCACAATATTGCTGCTTTACTGTTAGTCACTAACCTGGTTGGAGAACCCGTGTGGAATGTCTGCTCTGCTCTCCACAATGTCCACTCTGAGAACACTACCCCTACTCCATGCAAATTCTCACTATGCAACCTACCCCCTGGCCAAAATCCTTGCCATCAGACACACACACCCGACTGAAATTGGGACAGATGAGTTCTCTTGTCTGGACATTTGAACTTGGTATTGAAAGAGAGTTAGTCTGTCTCTCTGTCACCTCAAGCAACATGGGATGGCTATGGTGCTCTCAAAAAGCAGAGACTCTATCATAGAGATGGAAGGAAGTAGATTTGTGGATAGATGCAGAGGTGGACATGAGTGACCATGTGGTACTAGGGGCTGGATCCACATCCACATACAGAGAAAAGGAGAGAAGGAGGCAGGGAGACTGAAAGAGAGGGAGTGGGGAGAGAAAGGAGAGAGGAGAGAGAAAGAGAACTGCCCAGATTCTGTTAGCTCCCAGTTCCCAGTTCCAGTCCAGCTGTCCTTTTGTGTTGGTTTTCTACGTGATGTCCCTGTAAACTTGAATGGACTTCCTGGTTTTGCTTAAGATAATTTAGAGTAGTTTCCTGTTAATTTGCAGCCAGAGGACTCTGAATAAGATGCAACCAGGAAATGAAGCAGCACATAACCACATAACTGGCCCACTTCTGGGCTTGAGGACAATAAGGAGTCCACTTTTCTGGGATGGGGAGGAATGTTCGCAGAACACAGACTGAGCAGCTGGTGAAATTAAGGTCAGTTGTTTTGGGGACTTGGACAATTTACCTCCTGAGGCTGAGGCTTTAGGGGGCTTGAAAGGCCACCTTAAAGAATGTCTGACTGTGCCAGCCTCTCCCTAGGACTTCAGTAAGGTGCATGGGAGACATGAACCAGTCTGAGGCACTCGGCTTAAAGTAGATAGGGGAAAACAGGTCAGTCAGGCAATTCTGCTCCTGGCAGTCCTTTCTGCCTATGGTGTAGGAGCTGAGAGCACTTCGAATTCATTCTCGGAATTCATCATAGGACTTACGGAGCTGCAGTGACTAATATTCTGTGCAGCCACCTATGTTGAGAAAGAAATGCGGTGCACCAATTATGAAGCAGAGAGGTCCTGGCCACTGAAACAAGGACATCTGGGTCACATCAAGGTTGTTGGGGAACCTGATCCTTTGACATTTTTCCCAAGTCTGTCTGCTGCATCCTCTTGATGGAAAGAGGTGGTGATTCCTGCCACTGTGCAGCACATTTTAAGACCAAGTCTGGGGTGCCCCACTAGCCTAAGGAAGTGAAGCAGACTCTAAGGTGAAACCCAGTGAGGCAGAAAACATGGGCAGGTGTCCTTCTAAAGGCCGAAGCCCCTCAGACATGGCCTGTCTCCGCCTGACCCACTTAACAAGCTATCTAGAAAAAGCTTCTAGCAAATCAAGACTCCCTGTATTAAATCAAAGGGCTGCCAATTAAGGTTTTACAAGCACTATGCTGCCAGGAAAACCTCAAGCCTGGGGAGCAGAATCTTTAGACAAACCCACACCACTGGCTTCTCAGTCTCTCGGGCAAGTCCAGGCCCAGGCTCAGAGGCTGCCAGCTCCATTCAGAAAGTGTCACATGCCCCACAACCAATTTCTGCCCAGTCTCCTTCCAGGAGTGGCCCTGGAGGATCTTGGACAAGAACCTGAAGTAACTACACTGGCTCACCAAGGAGCGTCTCCATGTGCCTACAGGGGTCACCACACATAGCCACAAGCTTTGTCAGATACCCAGCAATCAACACGTGGCTGCCGTCTTGAAGGTCCCTTCCTTCGCTGCACACCCCCCCCCGCCCACATGTCTACCTTTATTGTGAGCTGCATTTAGAGCAACTGGAACACTTCCAGCAACAGTAAAAAAATTAATTTACAAAAGCAGGAATTCAGTGAAGGTGCCTGGATGGAACCCTTGGGAGCTCATACATAGATGCCGACGCAGAGCAGCAGGAAGAGGACCCCAAAGCCCATGAAGACTAGGCCACCAAGGAGATGGGGAGCTGTTTGTAGATGTCCCGAGTGTACTTGGTGGAGGTGACCTCATAAATGAAGAACCAGGGAGTGGAGAACATGCAAATGGCCAACAGCACCATGGTCAGATGGGGAAAGACAGCCGGGTTCACTGGGCTGGTGTATCTGCTCATGGCCTAGAACTCCATTTTGCCGGGTGCTAGGTAATTAGTGGTTCTGCCTGGTCCCTTTCTTCTTAATTTTTATGGGAGCTTTGTGGCTACTGTCTAGTCTTTCCCCGCATGTTCTTTATCAGGTGGGATATAGGTGGCAGATTTTATCATTCCTCCATAGACTAGACCAGCTGAGGACTGCCTTCAAGGAGAAAGGGCATGACTTAGGATCAAGGTCTCAATGAGGGGGAGGTGAAGGTATTTGTGTTGGTAGGCGGGTCAGTGCTGTGTGACCCCACTGCCATGCGACAAGGCATGGAATCCTGGCCCAGGGGTGGTTAATTTTGTTTTTCTGGGAATTTTGAATTGAGTCAAAGAGCTAATGAATTTCCCTGTGTGGCTCAGCTACAAAGGATTCCAGTAATTTTCAGATGGTGACAGGGTCCTTCGTGGCTATGAGGTAGCCATGGGCACGGAGCCGTAGAGACGTGATTTACAAAGAGAGAGGAAGGAAGTGGCAAAGGGGTGGAAGACATAATTGTTTTCCTGGTTCTTGTTTCTTTTGGGAGGAGGGTTTGCATTCTGTTTTGGGTTCCACGAAATATTCCTGACACTCTCTCTGCCTTAAAGAAAAAAAAAACTTTTAATTTTGAAATAATTATAGATCCAGAGGAAGTTGCAAAGATAGCACAGAGAGGTCCCACGTACCCTTCACTGTTTCTCCCATGGTTACGACTTACATAACTCCAGTAGGATTTTTAAACCAGAAAATTGACACTGGTACCACATGTGCCATTTTATTAACATGTGTAGATTGGTGTAACCACCACTGTAATCAAGATATAGAACTATTCTAGTCCATAAAAATCTTCTTACTGCTATACCATCAACCTCCCTCCCACTATCCCTCATTAACCACCATTAACCACCATTACAATTTAGGCAACTTCCCATATGTTTTCCACCTCTATAGTATTGTCATTTTGAGAATAGCCTATAAGTGGTATCAAACACTTGCGGCTTTTTGAGAATGGCTTTGTTTCCTCAGCATAATTTCCATGAGATCCATTGAAGTTGTGTATATCAATAGTCCATTCACTGTTATTGCTGACTAGTATTCCTCAGTATAGATGTTACCACAGTTTGTTAAACTATTTACCTGTTGGGACATTTTGGTTGTTTTGGGGTTGGGACTCTTACAAATAAAGCTGCTATGAACATTTGTGTGCAGGCTTTTGTGCAAACATGTTTTAATTTCTCTGGGAATAATGCCTGGGAGTGCAACTGCAGGGTTGGATGGTGTGTGTTTTGTTTTGTTTTTTAAGAAACTGACAGACTATTTTCTGGAGTGGCTATACCATTTTACATATAGCTGTGTGTGTGTTTACTGCCAAGTTTTGAAATAAATTATCTTGTTTTGTTAATGAGTTTGAAAGGGGCTTCTGTTACTTGCAAACTCATCAGTATTCTCCTTTTGTCTTTAATGACCATAACAATAGCTAACATTTATTGATCACACACTCTGTGGCAGGCATGTAATTAATTGACTTACAGCTTCAGCTCACTTCGTATATGTTTTTATAAACGTCATATGTTATTGTTCTAAATATTAACCACTGTTACAATTTAGATAACAAATCATTGTCAGCAAAACAAATAGTTCTAGCAATCCAGCATTGCCTAAATTCGAATTGGCTGAGTTTGTAATTCAGTTGATTGAAAAAAATCTAGGCCACTGATGCCACAAGAGTGCCACAAGTCACGATAGCTGTTTTTCAAGTAAAGTTTTACAGTGTTCACAGTTAAAAACTGTACAGAGTGCATACAACTTTATTTGTCTTAATTAAATATCTGACAATATTCAGTTCAACACACTCCACCGAATTTTAGTCTCATCCTGAAGAAAAGGCAGAAAAGAAGAGTCCATTTGCTTTTTGATACAGTGAAAAAAAATTCCATCGATGTGAGTGAAGGAGATACACATGCAGTGACCAGATATTCTGACTTTCTGTGTGATGCTAGGATCATATTTCCTGAGGTTTGGGAAGATCAGAGGTTTGTGAAGGGTCCCCAAGATGACCGTGCAGTTGAGCCTACAGCAAAACTACCACTGCGACAGACTGGGCCTTTTGGGGACTGGGCCCAGGGACTGTGAGTGATGGTGAGTCATTCATTGAGCAGGGAGTGCCCTTGGATGCCTGGCCTCTGGATAGTCAATCATTTATTGCTAGTGTTTGCTGCTGCTTCTTTTCACACTTCAAAATCAACAGGAGGATATAGAGTCTCCATTTGCATACATTACACAGTCATGTTTCCATTCTTTGAAGAATAAATGATGGAGTCCCCATGTGCAGCTAGGGGGATTCAGGGAATGGCTGCACCTGCCCCCTCCCAATGTCATTGCCACAGTGCAACCCGAGCTGTGAAAGTTGGGTCAGTGGAACAAAGTCACAAGTCTGTGCATTGTGGACCTCAAGCCCCTTTGACTAACGTCTAGCTGTTGCATTTAGATGGATCGATCACAGTCAGCTGGCCCACCCCACAGCTGTCTCAGCAGGTCCAGAGACGGCCTCTGCTCGCCGACCTCTCTCAGTGAACCTCACTGCAGCTTTGGACACTGAGGTGTGAGGAGCACGTGCCTATCTGCCCTTCCCCCCATCTGTTCCCTGGTTGTGACCCCACCCCTTTGAACTTTGCAGCATGATCTTGCTGATTTCTCTCTTGCGTTTGTTCTCTTGTCACCCTTTATCCCTTGAACTTGACGCTTGGCACATGCTTCTTTCTTTGTTTCATCACCATATTGCTTTATGCCACCTCAGGGAAGCCCTGGGACGCTCCCATCTGGTGAGACCCAAAGGGCCGTGGCTCTACTTCCTCTCCCTCTTCCCCAAAATATTTTCCCTCCTCTACAAAAGTTCAAATCTAGCCTCAGCACTTGACAGCCAGACTGTTTGCAATTTACCTTTCCTATCTGACTCTGTAAAAGGGGTGTCAGGCGAAGCCCTTTCTCATAGGGCTGTTGTGAGATTTATGGGTTCTATATTACCAGACATCGTGGGGGGAAGAAAAGGGAGTTAATCAGTATGTAATAAGTACATAGTTTCCTTCTGGGAAGAATTGAAATTCTGGATGGCAGTGATGGCAGCACAACATTATGAAAAAATACATAATCTCCCATCACAGGTTAATACTCAGATGGTAGCTAGCTAATCCTAGAAATGGGGCAGCCCTCCCCATTATTCTCTCCGACCCTGGTCTCTGCTCTCAGGCCATGCCGTCCTGTCCTGTCTGTTCTCCCCATCCCAGCCCCACCCTCCCATCAGTCAGTTAGGGGGACATAGACAGAGTGCTCCCCTCCCCTACTAGCGCAAGATCTCTCATTGGCTGCCATCACCATGGCAACTCACTGTCTCCTCCTCCATCCACTCACTTTCCAGAGCAGGCAGATTTGTGGAGTTCCAGACTTCTCAGGGCTGGGAGGGAAGAGGAGAGAGGGATGGGGGAGGGGAGAGAGGCTCCCCTGACTGCAAAGGCAGCCACACAGCTTAGGTTTGCTTGGATTGTGATTCCAGCCTGGTGTGCAGTGTGGTCTCTGTTGTCTCCCCACATTGAGAAACCTTTCTGACATCCTTAAACATGCCAGATGGCCTCTGAAACGGGCCAGCTCGGGACCCAAGGGGCCTAGGTTAGTGGTATGTGGCAGGCATGATAGCCTGTTGTTCAAACAGAAGAGCCGTTTCCTCCTCTGTCCTTGCAGCACTGCTGGGGGATGACAGGAGAGCCCCAGCGTGGGTGAGCTTTGAAACCTCCAAAGGCTGTTGCGGTTGTATATTATTCTGGCTACCTGAGTGTGGCTGGTCAGAGGGGCAGCCCAATGGGTACTCCCCCGCCTAATGTGAAGTGGGGGGTTTGGAGATACATGTCCACATGAGACCCCGGAGAACCACAAAGGGCACAGGGCAGTGAGACAACAGCCAGTGGGTCCCAGCTGTGGGGTGCAGGCCAGGGTCAGTGCCAGGGCCTGAAAACCTACTGCCTTCTCAGCCGCCTGCAGAGTGACCATATGACTGACACCTTACACATGCACGAACTGTGGTGTGCAAATGCTCGTTGCTGCTCTTGTAGTTTAAAAAACATAATTTAAAAGCATAGGCTGAATTCACGGTGACTTTATGTCATTATGTGTGGTGATAGAGAGTGTGGGTCCATGAAATCGAGTGTGATTGAGAAAACTCCTTGGAAAGGGTGAGGATTGAAATTCTGACACATGCTAGGACGTGTATGGAACTTGAGGACACTATACCAAGTGAGATAAGAGATAAACCAGAAGCAAAAGGACAAATCGAGTATGATTCCACCTACATGAGGTAATATATGAGGTAATGGATTTGTTAGAAAAGGCAAATTCATTGAGACAAAAAGCAGATTAGAGGTTGGGGTGTGTGGGGAGGGTGAATGGGGAGTTAGTATTTCATGGGTACAGAGTCATAATTGGAAAGACAAAAAAGTTCTGGAGACAGATGATGGTGACAGTTGCACAATGTTGTGAATGTATTTAATGCCACTGAATTAATTGTACATTTAAAAATAGTAAAAATGGTAAATTTCGTGTTATGTATATTTTACTACAATAAAAAAATCCTCTTCCCAAAAAGAAGAGCGTGAGGCAAGGTTGTGGGTGGAGTGGTCTGTGCTGCCGTAGGAAACCAGGGAACCAGGACGGAGGCCACTGCCCAGGAAGCTCTGACAGGGAGAAGCATTCTGGAGAAGTGGGGCTCACTCTATAGACTGCCTCCCTTCAGCTGCCTCACCCTGCCACCTCCGGCTGCCTGGTTGAGGGTTAGCAGTTTGAGAAGGTTACGTCAGGGGCTCCCTGCCCCAACTCCCAGAGGGAATTAAAAATCCTTTGGATGATCCGTTGCCTCCCCTCAAGATCCCACCTTCTTTAGGAATCTCTGGGGTAGTAATGACCCTCCTCTTTTGTCACAATCTTCCTTCCTCTGGAAGGCCCGGGGCGCTGGCTGGGCTCTAAGGACCCACCAGTGCCCATCAAGTAGCCACAGCACAGGTGCGGCCAACATCACAGTGAGGTGGTGAGAGGGAAGCCCTGCCCCCTTCCCTGCTTCAGGGCCTGGAGGGCCTGCAGCCCCTCCTTGCCTTGCGAGTCACTGTTCAAACCCACCAGCCCTTCTGACAGTGCTGGAAACAGCCAGCAAGCCCTCCAGTAAGCTATTTTTAGGATTCATCTGTGCTTTCTGATATCTCCCCTAGATTCCATATTCTCCCACCCCCAGATTTGAACGAGCTAAAGATTTTGGAAATCATTCATCATTCTCCCTCTCCAGGTGTTCTCTCACTGGGTGGGTTCGCTTGCAAGCTGTGCCTTCACCCCCACCTTCCCGTACCACTCCCTCTTTCTTTCTTCATCCCACCCTCACCCTCTGGTTCCCCAGCTCCACAGGCAGTATGGAAAGCAGGCTATTTGTCTGACATCATCTTCCACTCTCTGGCCTGCTAAGAGTTACTCACTCAGGCAATCCCTGCTCCACCAGAGGAGACCGTCCAATTGCCAAGCAACCCACTGTTGGCCAATCACAGAGCTCGGAGATGATGTCATGGCAAGAGCTGAGCTGTGGTGCTGATGTGGAGAGAAGCCCAGGGTACCACTAATTGAGGGAGTGAGGAAGGGAGCAGCTCGCTTCTGACTGGACTGCAGGTAAGTAGAAATGAAATACAAATTATTTGAGGCTTTTTAGACAAAGAAAAAAAAAAAAAAACCAGCAGTCCCAGAGAGGAGAAACAGCAGGGATCCGGCATCTATTGTGCTGCCTTTTGGTTTTACTTAATTAATTAAACTTTGTCAAATCCTGAAAGAAATATTGTAAGGAGAAAAGAATGGCTCGGCAGAGAGGTGAGGATAGGCTACAGATGGTCCTTCTATGCCAGAGCTCAGGAGAGAGAGGATTGGCAGGAATTGCCTAGGTCAGATGTCCATGGTGTTTCTTTTTCTGCATAAAAATGTTTTGTTGCTGAGGGGGAAAGGTTTTGTTCAGAGTCTGGCTTCCCTGGAGCTGGCTCTGACCCCCGGACCCCTTTCAAGCTAGAAGCTGCCCTGTGTGTTTTACATTTCCTTTCTCAGCCCGTTTTCCTCCTCTCCCCTTCCCATTGTAGCATCCTTTTCTTTCTCTTCTGTCTGCACTGGGTTACTCTTTTCTCTTAGATCTAAGGATACAATGAGATCACTACCTCTTCTTCGCCCCGCCTTCACTGAGGTCAACCTAATCCTACCTGGGCAGGATGGCTGGCTGTAAAGCTGCAACTGCCACGCCCTGGTCCCTGCCTATGGCTGAGCCAGGCCCCTCCTAGCTCAGCCCACCATCCTCTCCTGGAGTTTAGGCACTGTCCTCTTCTCCTGTGGGACCTGGGATTTGATATCCAGTGGCCAGGTCTGTCCCCACGTGGTGGTGCTGTCTTTGTTTTATTCCTCCCAGGAAGACACAGGCAGGTGAGGAGGAGTCCCACTGTCTTAAAAAGGGTCAGGTCTTTAGAACCCCTTGCGGGGGGGACTCAGAAATATCAGGCAGCCCATGTTCAAACACTGTGGCAGGGTTATCCCATGTTTCAAGACCAAGGGCACAGCAGGAGGGACAGCCGGCTGTGGTGGCCTGCTGGAGTCCCGCAGGGCAGCTGGCAGGTTGAGAAGAAAATGGGGGAATCTGCCTTTACTGCGGCTCAGGCCCCCTCTAGGGGGAGGCAACCCCTCCTACAGGCGGCAAGTCAGGGTGCTGGGGGAATGAGATCATCTGTCAGATGAGGAAATAATCACAGTGCCAGGCGAGCAGCGAGGAGGCAGAGGGGAAAGGAAAGGTCTGATCAGGGGAGCTTGCATGTCCCAGAGGCCCTCTAGGACCAACCAACTCCCCCTCTTCATTCTCCCCAAGCCCCACCTTGCTTTCTGGAACCATGCCTTCACCCCTCCCCAAAGCCCACTTACCTTCAGCAGTGCCTGAGCACTATCTGCCGGTCCCAGCTTTTTGGGGACAGGTATGGCGTGGGTGAGGATCTTTAATTGCTAGATGGATCCACCATATAGCATTGTAGGCAGTGAGTTCCCTATCAAGGAAGGCATTCAAGCAGGAGTTGGATGACTGACTGCACAGCAGGGCGGCGATGAAGATTTTTTGTATTGTGTTGGAGACTGGTCTAGATTATGCTTTTCAAACTGCAGATTGAGACCCATAAGAGGATTGTGAAATCAACTTGTGGATTGTAGTAGGTATTTTTTTTTTTTAACAAGATGTCATACGATAGTGTAGAAAAAAGTCAGAACATATTCCATTTAGTAGAGTAAGTAATGTTTCCTATTCCATTTTTGTTATATATTTTCAGTTATATATTTATGTTTATATTTCAGTTATGTGTATATCCATGTGTATGTCTGTATGTGTGTATGTATCAGTGACTATGTATGTGTGTGTCTGTGTGTGTATATATCAGTATCATTTGATTATACCGAATTATTATATAAAATGTAATTCTTTACTGTGGGTCCCAGTAAGAAAAAGGTTTGCGTTTTGAAACACTGGGCTAAGAAACCTCTAATTCTTTTTTCTAACTATAAGACTTATTTATATAAGCCTATGGTAACTCTTATTAGACTGTGGGCTTCTTTTTTTCATTAAATTTTTTTTAATTGTGGTAAAAAATACATAACATGAAATTTATCATTTTAACCATTTTTAAGTGTACAGTTCAGTAGTATTAAGTACATTCACGTTGTTGTACAATCATCACTGTCACCCATCTCCAGAATTTTTTCATCTTTTCAAATTAAACTCTGTACCCATTAAACAACAACTTCCCTTTCTCTCCTCCCCCAACTGCTACCACTCTATTTCTGTCTCTATGAATTTGACACATACATGGAATCCTACAGTATTTGTCCTTTTGTGACTGGCTTATTTCACTTAGCATAGTGACCTCGAGTTTCACTTGTGTGGTAGACTCTGAGCTTCTTGCAAGGAAAACTGCCTTGTTCATATGTGGCCCAATACCAGGTACCAAAGAAGTGCGCCAAATACAAGTATTGTCTCAAATGGAAAACTACATTTCTTTAGGGAGATACTTGTTCTAAAGACCCATCAATGATAAACAAATCTGGTCTCCTGAGCAGACTGTTGAGCAGACACACTATTGATGGTGGGGTAGTGGGAGTGTCTTGCATTTTTTGTTTAATATCTAGGTTTCATATGGCTCCATAAAAAAAAAAAAATCCAAGAGCCAAGTGAGGCTGGCTGCTCTCTCTCATTCAGCCAGGCCATTTTAACCACATTTGCCCTATAGGACAGAAGTGGGCTGACTTGTAAGTTTTAAAATAGAGCAGCAACTGAGATCCAGAGAGTAAGGCAGTAGAATAGGAATGAAAGATGGCGGGGGCGGGGGTGCAGGGGAGAGATAAAGAAAGAGAGAGAGAGAGAGAGAAAGAGAGAGAGAGAATGAGAGTGTGTACCTTAACCCAACTATATAGAAAACAAAAATGGAAAAATTCAGATCTTTTCTGTTTCTGATTTTAAATAATTGGATATTTAAAAAAATTAAAATCATAAGCAAAGAAAGGCTTAATTTTTCCTGAACCTCTAAGATCCTCTCCCTAGACCCTCTTGATATTTTTATACTATTTCCAACTTACCTGGAGATTTTCATTTGGAGATACAGAATTCCCAGAGATTTTGAAGTCATGAGTAAGTTGAAATAAGACTTTCTTTTATGAAGGGAGGTAGAAATTTTGGGGAAAATTATATATAAAATATGCAAAATATAATTTATAATGTCTTGCAGGAAAGCAAACTCTCTCCTTCTCTCTCTCTCTATCCCTTACTCTCTCTCTCTCTCTTCCTGTGAAATAAACATCATGTACAAATTTAGTGTGCTTATTATGTTAAAATTTAGAGATGTGATAGCCTGGAAATGTTACTTTTTCTGTTTTTCTTTGGGGAGGAGTAAAGACCAAAAAAAATCTCTCTTGCCATTTAAAAAAACACTTTTTTCTGGATTTTGCAATTTTAAACCCACTAGGAAGATAGACGCATAGATGTAGGTGTGTTATCCCCTTCCCCATACATTCCTCTCCTTGCCCACCAAAGCTCACCAGTCATGTCCAGCAATGAAAACAGATAGCTGTGTGTCCACCCAGTTAGGGCTCCGCTGTCAGAGGTAGGTGGTGGGAGGCAGGAGGACAGAACAGATCAGAAGGGACAGGAGTCTGGGTGGTTGGCCTAATTTATGACAGGACACAGGCAACCCGGAGTTCAGAGAACAAACCAGGGAACGTGAATCCAGAAAAAGGATCTGAGCACAGATTCTGAAGTGAAGGGCCCAGTAGGGGAGGGGCATGGACAGAGTACAGAGTTCCAATAAATCATCTAGGTTGTCAGGGCCCAGAAATCTAGACCAGATAGGAAGCCAGGCTCAAAATGAGTAGAGTAGCTCACCCTTATCCGCGGTTTCGCTTTCCGCGGTTTTAGTTACTCTCAGTCAACAGTAATATGAAAATATTAAACGGAAAATATCAGAAATAAATAAAATTTGTAAGGTTTAACTTATGCGTCGTTCTGAGTAGCATGACGAAACCTCACGCCTTCCAGCTTGGTCCCTCCCGGAATGTGGATCATCCCTTTGTCCAGAGTCTCCATATTGTATTTGCTTCCCATTCATTGGTCACTTAGTAGCCTTCTCAGTTATCAGATCTACTGTCACAGCATCTCAGTGCTTGTGTTCAGTAACCCTTATTTTACTTAATAATAGCCCAAAGTGTAAGGCAAGAGAAGTGATGTTGGAAATTTGGATATGCCAAAGAGAAGGCAGAAAGTGCTTTCTTTAAGGGAAAAGGTGTGTATAGGAAAGAAACATAGTATATACAGTTTTTGGTGCTATCCACGGTTTCAGGCATTACCTACGGGTCTTGGGACTTATTCCCTGGGTTAAGGGAGGACCACGGTATGTGGAAACAGGTGGATAGGCTCTGCCTGCTGACAGCACAAACACAGCTTGGCTACTGATAGTGGGCCAGGTCTGTCTTCTGCACCTACCACAAGACCAGAATGTAAGGTCTCAACAAGTATTCCACGAGTCCTTCCTGGAAAATAATTAGTCCAGAAGTAGTCTAGCTAATACTTTTTGAAAAAAAAATTTTTCATCAAATTAGTGAATTCAAGTACAAAGAGGATATTGATAATGGTCATAAAGAAAGAAAACACTAGAATTTGAAGATATTATCTCATTACAATCAACACATTTATAAAGCTGAATGCAATTGTCAAATAACTTGAAGCTAGGGAATATGTTTGTTAAATTCATCATTATATTCTTTCTTAGTACCTCACATAATGCATTCAGTAGGTTCTCTATAGATAATTGTTGAATAAAATGTAAGAAAGAAATCAATAATCATAATTTAGAACTACAAATTCAGATAATTCTGACAGAACCAGGTTTGTAGTGAAATGAAGGAAAGGTATGCTAAATCTGTTTTATTCTTAATGTAATGAAATATAGGACTAAATGATTTTAACTTAAAGATAAAAACAAAATGTAAAACTTACAAAGCATTGGAGAAGAATGAAAGAACAAAGAAAACAAGAGTATTACTGCAAAAGATAAGAGTTTCCCTTTAGTGCAGCTAAATGCCGGTGTTCGGACTCCGTTGACTCCTGCTTGAATCTCGGGAAAGGCAGTGGACAGCTCGGGTGCTCTGTCTCCTCCTGTGAAAAAGGGTGGGAAATGTAAATGCTAGACACCTCCGTGGCTCCTCCCACCTGTGGGCAGAAAGCTTGACTCTTGAAAATGTCTACAAATACTATTGTTTGTGCTCTGCTGATTTGAAAGTGATTTAATTTATTATAATTGGTAAGCCGTGTATGTGTGCATTGTAACAGATGCTTTCTGAGGCAACATCTGACAGAAAGAAGAGCTTAATGGTAAGAATTTTAAGCACTGAGGCCACCTATAGTGGAGAGGCAGATTTGGAGCGGAAGAGCCCTCATGTACCCTTCAACCACTCACCTGAGGATCATTTGTCTTGCTTCCACTTATGCTGGGTACTCCCATGGGGAAGCCATGGGGCTTTATTGGGAGCAGCTTGGGTTTTGATGTAAGAAGACTTGGGTTCCAATTCCATTTCATCATTTTCTACTTGTGCGACTTTGGGCCATCTGTAGAATAGGTATAATAATATCTACTTCATAGGATTTTAGAATAAAATGATTATATATATATCTCTCCAAATTATAAGTAATGGACATAAAAAAAAAACTAGAAGGAAATGCTAATAGCAAAAAGTAACAAGATGGCAGGGTTTTCTTTTCTTTTTTTTTTTTCTGTCACATAGATGTCCTGAAATATGATGTTACTAGTTTGTAATTAAAACATTACACATAAAATGCATATATCTATATATATACATGTGAAAGTGTCTGGTAAAGTATAAAGCACTACAAAGTGCTCCCACTATTGTGGCTAGGAGTAAGATTACACAGGCTTGTTTCATGTGCTCATTCTTCCAAGTGCTTTGAGCCTAGAACTTCACATGGTATTTGGGTCACAAAGCCTCGCACTCCATCCAGGGACATTGAATGGAAGCCTGTGTGCCTGAATTTTGCTTCCAATATGTTGAATCTTCTGTATATATTGAATTAAAATTTAAAAATAGCCCAGAAAGTGCCATCACTGTAGATTATTTGGGGCTGTCAGTTTTCCAGGCTTAAATTTCTTTCTCTGGCTTGCCTCTCGACATAAACATAAAGCCCAAAGCTCTGCATTTGCTAACAGGTGACACCACTTTATTGCACAGAAGCACAACTAAAGCTGTGTTTCTAAGCCTGTTAGGTGCTGGCTGAGGTTGCTCTTGACCACGGCTTCCACCATCTCTTCCTCTTGAAGCAAACCTGAAGCGAGCGATGAAACAAGCGCCAGTCCCCAGAGTCAGTGAACCGCACGCTAGTGGGCCTTGTCCGATCTCCCTCCCTGTGTCTCTCTCGCCCTCCCGTGGCGGGTGCTCTCATAACCTTGCCTCTCCCTTAATAACAAGGGCCGTGCGGCTAGCTGCCCGAGAACTGCAGGAGGCCTACGGAGCATCTGGGAAACTTCCTGGGGCTCCAAATTTCCACCTAGGGAACCACTTTCACATTTTCATCATCAAAAACCCCTGTGGTTATTTTAGGACCTAGCCAGGGTTGGCACAGAGTTAAATACTCAATAAATATTGTGGAAAGAATGAAAACCACATTTATGAAAAAATAATGTATCTCTTTTTTAAAACCCAAATAAGACTTATGGCTGCCAGTGAGAGCATTCTGATTGGCATGAAATACCCAGGGCGACTGTATAGAGATGATATGATTCTATGACATTTAAGTAGCGCATGCAGCTTATTTCAGGTAATATATAACTTCAACAAGACTATTAAAAAGACTAATAAATGGCCCGGATCTAAAGAGCCTCCTTCCTGTACTGCTTGTGGTCAGAGGACCTGGTTCCAAATTCACTGCTTCCATGCTATCACTGAACACCATTGCCGAGGACCAATCTATTCAAACCATTTAGATTTGCATTAGCTTCTTATAGCTCAAAAATAGTTCACACGGGATTTCAAACATCCTGTTGGCATTATCTAGGCATTTTTTGCAGTGACAAATAAATACTTACTTATTCAGGCGGTCAGAGGTGCCTCAGGAAGTCAGGTGTGCACCCAATCAATGGCCACTTGGCATCTAAGAACCGGCTGCTCTTCTCTGTGAGCTCCCGGTTATTGACACTATGCAATTTACAGAAAGCCTGGATGATGTAAATAAATCTCTGGTGATGTAAATAAGTCCATCTGCTGGGCTGTCCCTTCCGCATCCCTATCTTTTCATTGTTGGTCTGTTGGTACCTGTGTGGGCTGTTCCCTTGCATCCTGGTGTGTGGGAGAGAGAAGGGATCCGTATGAACGGGAGTGCACTCACACTGGAATCCAGAGGCTTGGGTTCCGATCTCATCTCTGCCACCAATTCAAGGTGACCTCAGGATCTTTGGTCCCTAGAGAGGAGGGTATTGGCATTTTGGAAGAAACAGTTGTTGGCTGTGTGTGGTTGTTGTATGCAAAGTGAGATGCTTAGCTTCTTGGGCCCCTAAATGCCTATAGTGCTCCAGTCTGGTGACCTTCAGAAAGTCCCACACATTTCCAGGGAGTGAGGCTGCCCATAGTTGAGAATCACTGGCTAGCCATGGCCAGGTCTCCCTATCTCTGACATTCTGATGTTCTAGGGGAAACTGGGGGATCCACGAGGTCCCTCTGCAGTCAATAGCCTTGATCCTAAACCTTCCCTATCAGCCAACCTCACCCCCCAGTCAAAACTACTCCTGTGTCTTGTCTCCTGATGGCCCAGATCTCTGCCTGGTGGGGCTCTTGATACCTAATTAATTTGACCAATTATGTAAATTGTTTAGGAAAAATGAAAAATGTGCAATTAATTGCTTTTCCATATACAGACTCTCAGATGCTAGAGCTGGGGAAAATGTATGGATTAGTTTGCAAACAGGAAAACAATGCTGGGTGAGTCGCCAGCAGTCAGGGTATAACTCATCCTAGGCTAGTCCTCATCACTTTCTACCTAGTCCTGGCTGTCAGCCTTCCCTTCCTCATCTTTTTCTCAGCTCATGCATGCAGCCTATCAGGTCCCCCCTGTCCACCTATAAAACCTGTCACACACCTAGCACACAGTTAAATTTCAAGGCCATTGCAAGATTAGAGGCAATGCAGAATCTAAATTGCATAATAACATCACCACATTCTCACCTTTGCCATTCAAAGCTGAGTCCTCTCGTCACCTGCTATACTGGGTCAATAACTGACAACTCAGGTGCTGGGTTGCCAGCGGAATCTTGCCTCTTGTCCCTGTCTGGGCTCAAGCACTGGGCGGGAGTCAAGAGACCACTGCCTTGAGCTCTAGCCCTGGTTCTGTAGCCCTGGTTCTAGGCTGAGTGACTATGACACATCAACCTTCAGTTGGGGATTGAGGGGTGGGAGCCTTTGATTCTTGCGACCTTCTGCTGAATTGGTAGGTTTACAGATCTTCCTTAGGGGCTACTCGAGGACCGAGACTGGCCTCTGCCTTAGAGGAAACATGCAAAAAGCCTCTCGGAGGGCCAGAGGTTTGCCTCAGTGGGGCGTTTTGCTTTATGATGCTTCGATGTCTGATGCCCTCTCTAGATTCGCTTACTGAAGGGCCTGACCTCCTGGCCTCCATTGTCTCTTAACCTTCATTCTGCCTTCTGGAATTCCAAGCATTCTGCTCACTCTGACCTTGAGCAGTAACAGCCTTACTGCTCACTCTCTGGAAGTCCCAGAACAGGCCTGGTGGCCTCATTCCGTTGCAGGTGTTGCAAGCACAACAGCGTAATTCAAACTCAAAAACTGTTTAACAGATTCCACAGCACTGTAAGATGCTTGTAGGGCCTACATCTCTAGGACTGTGGCTGGTTTGTAGGCCTTAAGGTTGATTGGACATGCCCAGGAGAATGACCTGGGCAATTGGTGTCTAAGATGGGAGAGCAGAGGCCTAAGAGCTGTTTTGCAGGACCTCTGGGCCATGGGTTAGAATAACTAGGTCCTCCAAGTAGTGTGTGTTCAGTCCTGGTCTAACCCCTATGACATCTTGGAGTTCTCACAGCCAGAATGCTTGCTGGGGAGGCCCTGTGACCAGCCCACTTAATGCTGAAGCCACAGGTTAATTAAGGATAAAGTCAGACTCCCTGCTGTGGCTGCCACTAGCCAATGGCTTAAGGTTGCTTTGCGTTGCTAGGCCCTCTGGAAGAGTGTTGCCCTCCCCTGCTCCCTTACATCCTTTTTCAGAATGTTCTATGGGCAAAAACATTTTTTGGGTCTTGAGTGCAAGAGAAATGATGTAACTATTGGCATGAGGATTTAAAATATCAGACTGGCACATGAGATAAGTAAAAGAATCGAGGGTTTGAACCCTGGCTCTGTCACTTACTGAGTGTATTAGTTTCTTATGGCTGCTATAACAAATTACCACAAACTTAAAACAACAGAAATACATTCTTTCATAGTTCTGGTGTCCAGAAGTCCAAACACCAGGTGTCAGCAGGGCCATACTCCTTCCAAAAACTCTGGTGGCTTCTGATGGCTTCAAGTATTCGTCGGCTTATAGCACTATCACTCCAATCTCTGTTCCCATCTTCCCATAACCTTCTTCTCTCTGTGCTCTGTGTCTCTTCTCTGTATGTCTTTTATAAAGACACTTGTCATTAGATTTAGGTTTTACCTAGGTAATACAGAATGATCTCATCTTGAGATCCTTAACTTAATTACATTTGCAAAGATCTTTTCCAGACAAAATTACAAGGTGTAGGGATTAGGACATGGATATACCTTATTAGGGGACACCATTTAACCCACTACATTGAGTAGTCTTGGAAATGTCACTTAGCCTCTCTGAGCCTCAATTCCCATATCTACAAGACAGGGATAGTAATTCCTGTATCACAGGGTATCATGAAGGTTTAAGCGAATGCATTTGTCATATAGTAGATGATCTATAAATACACATTTTTAGCTATGCAGATTCCAATCCTGCAAAACTGAGTGCTCTTAATTACAAATCCTTTGGCTACGCACACCTCTGCCCATCTCTGCGATGTCTCCCTTTCCCTGCCCTGGTCTTGCTTCTCTGCCTCTCTGACCTGAGTTCTCTACCCGATTTCTTCTGCTCCTAAAACTTCTAGCATAATATGTTCCATAGAACTGTGGAAAGTGCTCATTACATATTTTAATTACATCATATCCTCAGGCCAGATTGGCTTTCCCTGAATTCCCAGGACCATGGCAAAACAAGCAGTTAGTATCAAGTCCCTCCACTGGCAACAAGGAAGAGCTTACAAGTCAGAAGACTTGAATCCTAGAGCCAGCTATGCCTTCAACTAGCTGTGTGACCTTAGCCAAAAGTCCTAACTCCTCTGAGCCCCAGGTCCTCCATCTGGAAATGAGGCTGATGATACCTGTCTTGTTAGCCTACCCAGATGTTGTACAAAGGTCACCTGGGATAAGGTGGATAACATGGACTGTAACCTGTACAGTGCTCATGAGTATAGCATCTTAACTATCCCCAGCTCAGGCCAAGGGGCATGGTTCCTAACTCCAGGTACCTGCTCCTGCAGAAAAAGCTCAGCTCTGTCTTCCTTTCTTTCTCAGAATGCCTTTCTTTGTCTCCCATTCACCTACTTGGATCCCGCTTCCGATCCATTATCTAGGTTAAAGGCTGAGACCACTCCCTCTCCTGGCACAGGCTCATGCACTCTGCCGATCACCTCAGCAACCAGCCTGGTAGTGAGCAGAGTTTGTGTAGAATGGAGCCCCATGACCAGGAATGTCTCATCCAGGCACTCAGGCTGCCACCCTGCTCAGGAACCCACTGGTACTGTCAGGACCAACTTGACTCCGAGGAGAGAGGCCCATTGTGCTGCACTGGGAGGGCTGTGGCAGGTCCTCTGGCTCAGAAGAACAAGGAGACTCTTCAGGAACAGAGCACTTCAAAGCCAGCTGACATGGCTTCAAATCTCTGCTTTTCTACTTTCTAGCTGTGTGACCCTGAGCAAGCCACACGAACCCTCTCAGCCTCTGTTTCCTCATCTGCAATAGAGACTATGGTCCTTATGTGCAGGGCTGGTGAGGACCAGGGGTAATGATTCTGAAGCAGGCATGTGGTACCTGGTAACCACCCTGATGAAAAAGGCTGAAGAGAAGGAAGCTAGCATTTATTAAGCTCCTCCTTTTTGCTGGATGAAACACACATGCTCTTCTCATTTAATTTGCACAACTCTGTGAAGAATTAAGATGGGGAAAGCAAGGTTAGGCATGTGAAGTGACAGCTAGTAAGAGAAATAAAGTCTGTATTTGACTTCACTCTGGTTGAGCCCTAAGGCCAGAGCTGAGCCCACTGCTTGCATCATCCCTACTTCCTGTCTCAGCCAATATGGACCCTGGTCCCCAGAGGAAAAACACAGGTAGGGAAGCTGTTGGCTCATGCCGCCCACCGCTGGCGCAGTGACCACTGAAAGTTAACTCTGTCAGTCAGGTTCTCCAGAGAGACAGAACATCCATCCATCTATCTGTCTGTCTGTCTATCTATCTATCTATCTATCTATCTATTGAAATTTATTATAGAGGATGAGGGAATGGCTCAGACCATTATGGAGGCTGAGAAAGCCCATGATCAGCATTTGCAAGCTGGGGCCCAGGAAAGCTGGTGGTCAGTCAGTCAGAAGGCGTGAGAACCAGGAGCTCCCATGTCTGAGGGCAGGAGAGGAGGGAGGTCCCTGCTCAAGCAAGAAGAAAAAATTCACCTTTTCTCCATCTTTTTGTTATAATCAGGTCCTCAACAGACTGGAAGAGCCCCACCTTCACTGCTGAGGGGGACCTGTACTCAGTCTATAGACTCAAACGTTAATTCCCTTCAGAGACACCCTCACAGACACACCCAGAAGTAACCAGCTATGCGGGCGTTCCTTAGCCCAGTCAAGCTGACACAGAAGTAAACCATCACAGTGTCCAAGGATCAAGTGGCCCCATGATGGCCACTCACCTCTGGCTATTCTCACTCCATCAAATAGTAGCCTTCGGTAGAGCCCCATCACCTACTGTCCCTCAGACACTCTCCGATCTGCTTCCTCCCTGCCTCTCCTGTTCACCACCCCCTCCTCCTTCACACTTTCTGGTCCAGCATCAATCAGCTTGAGATCCTCATAGACACTGAGCTTTCTCACCCCGCCCCTTGTAGGTGCTGCTCTTGGCAGAATGCCCTCCTGCTGTTGCCTGCTTAATTCCAACTCATCATCTAAGAATTAGTTCAGGTGCTGCGAATGGCAGGGGACCCTCCCTGGCTCCCCAGGCCTCATGCATTTTATAGAGTCATGTGTCTGCTCCCACAATAATCCCACATGCCGATTACCATCTCTGCACTAACCACATTATAACGTTATTTTTAAATAATGTTTGTTCTTCTCATAGTCCAGGATTGTCTTAACTGGGATCAGGGAATACTTAGGACAGTGCTTCTCAGGGGAAAGGGAGTGAGAGGGTATTGGAAGTATTTTGACAACCCGTGTCCAGTTCCCTGTCACTTATATCAGAATGGGCTGGGGTGAGGGAGTCCTGTGTGGGTGTAGGAAGAGATCCACAATGCAGTTATTTTGTAGCCATCTCTCATGAAATTCTGTTTTAGGATTTTCTCTCACCCTAATCCTTACTTTGATGTAGGCCAGTGAGCTGTGCAGGGAGACAGATGGATCCACGCAGTTTTGGGAAACCCATGTCTGTGTACTCACAGGGCTTGAGACTGGGAAGTCAATTATAAAACTCACAGTAGCATGTGGAAACCGAACTTGACTGGAGTGATGGTTGCTGTTTGGGAAAGAGAGAGTTGGTGCGGAGTGGGCTGGGGATGGGAGCAGATGAGGCGCCTCCTGGAGGTCCCTCCCTGCTTGTATAAAAACCTTCCTCATGGGAATAACCTGTCAGTGGTAAAATAATCTCTTTTTCTCAGATTTGTGACAGCCTTCTGAGCTGGTGACAGACCTATTCTGTGACTTTTCGTTGGATTCAGATCTCACATTCCAGAAAACATGACCCTCGCTGGTAGGTACAAAACCGTTTATGTGATAGGGACACAAAGCACAGGGTATTTCTGTATACTGATACACATGTCTACACAGAAAAAGATAAAAGACTGACAAGAATTACACCCAAGCGTTATAAAGCAGCTATCTCTACACAATGGGTGGGATCCCAGCTGAGCTTTTTATTTCTTTTGGCTCATCTCTGCATGTTTTAAAAAGTTTTTACAATGCACAGGTATTAGTTTTGCAGTTAATTGTGTTTTCAATTTGTAAAAGGAAATGAGGGTGTTGAGTGCCTGGGCATCGCACTGGGCATTAGCTGAGAGAGCCTGAGGGTGCCTGGGCTCTAAAAAAGGTGCACTGGCCCCAAGGCGTTGGGGGAGGGCATGGCAGGAGCAGGGGGCCAATGCCAGGGTGGGGATGGGCTGGACGTCAACACCTCGGCTCTGATGCATGACTTCCCCAGACACAGAGAGACTGGACAGTGGCGAGGGTGCTTCTCTAGCCCTCATGGACAGCAGCCCCTTTGGCCCTGACCACCGCACTGGGGAGGTCAGGGAAGGCTCACAGCCTGACCTTGCCACCCAGTGAGGGAGACCAGAAGGATGGGGGTGAACTTCTCTACCCTTCAGGGAAGCACTGCCAAGTACTTTGAGTAAAGTGGAATGTGGATTTCCTACATGCTGGAGCAAAATAAATGGAAAACTGTAGGCACGTGTGGGGAGATAGCCGGGGCCAGGCTTCTAGGCCCTGGCAAAGGCATGGTGCTTGGGGTCTTGACCTGAGGGCGTTTTGCATTTGGCGCTGTGAAGGAAGGTAAAATGCTAGGGAAAAGACGGGGTCACCTGTGTGCTCTGGAAGGCTTAGGTTCTAGTAGGTGGACAGAAGTGGGTCTGAATCACACACAGCAATCCTAAAGAGGGTTGTCTGGGGCAAAGAGGGCTGGGTCCCCAGCCAAGGCGCGGGTCTGGGTGCCTCTGTCGAGCCTGGGGCCCCCTGGCTGCTTTGGCATCCGGACTCACAGGGATGCTGGCTCTGAGACTAGGTGGGGATGACGATCTTCACCTGCTGGTGTTTCTGCAGCCTACAAAGAGAAGATGAAGGAGCTCCCACTGGTATCTCTGTTCTGCTCCTGTTTCCTGGCTGATCCCCTGAATAAGTCATCGTATACATATGAAGGTAAGTGAGGGTTGCAGTTGGGAGAGTAGTGGGCGGAGGGTTCCAGTGGCTTGCGTCCACGAGTACAGCACTCCCTACCCCAATATCCTGCACCTCTCTTCCCCACATCACCTTTTCTTTCCCATAGCTAGTAAATCACTGCAGCTGGGTCCGAGGGTCTAAGCACCACGTGAAGGCAGGCGTGGGGCTGGGCCTGGGCCTGGAGGCATAGACAGCAGAGGAAGGTCTGAGTCAGACCCCTCTGCACAGTGCTCTTGATCTTAGCTTTTGTTCATTCACTTAACAAATGGATGCCCTGGAGGATACTGAGGTGAAGCAGAAATTGTGCCCTCAAGGAACACCTAGGCTAGAAGAGAAGCCAAGATGGGTATAATCACTGGATTCCACGGTTGCCAAGTGTCTTCAGGGAAGGGGGGATAATGCTCTGAGCCAGTCCAGAGGTGGGAAGAAGACTTCCGCCTGTGTCCACCCAGGGACTCTCTGTGACGGTCATGCTGACAGGGCCACAGGCCACTGTGTCCCAGGATGCCAGCAGGGAGCACTGAAAGGACATGTCCTAACTGGGGGTTGTTGGGGCACAGGCCACCTCTTAATTTCCTGGGGGTTAAAAGGAAAGGATGGGTTTGGTCTGGAAATGAGAGATGGGGGTGCTCGAGTTACCTGAGATTGTTTTTTTCTGTTGTTTAGGCTGGTGTGGGAGACAGTGTAGGAGAAAAGATCAAAGCCAGCGGAAAGACAGTGCTGACTGGAGAGAAAGAAGAGAGCAGGGTAGGAGGGAGAGGGGGAGAGGTGTCAACAGGCTGAGCCATCAGATCAGTAGCGGGACGAGGAATGGATGGGTGGTGGGCGGTGGGTAAATGCACTGCTGTTGGCCACCACAGAGAACAATTTGAGCAAGAGCTCGACTATGGCAGGAGCCTACTGGCAAAAGCAAAAGCAGGTGCTATAGCCATTATTAGCAATCACAGATCCTGGGACCCTGAACTTGGAGCCTGAGACCTTACTGTGGCTACCAACCCCTCCAGCCCCATCAGAGCCCAATTACCTTAGGTGTCATGTTCAGGACAGATCCAGTACCCTGGTTATTGGTTTGCCTTGGGGACCCCAGATCTCCCATGTATGAGTGCATGCTTTATGGGTGCCCATGCAGTCTTCAGGGGGTGAGCAGTCCCATTTCTGATCTCTGCAGCAGACACAGTGGACCTGAACTGGTGTGTAATTTCTGATATGGAAGTCATCGAGCTGAACAAATGTACCTCAGGCCAGTCCTTTGAAGTCATTCTGAAGCCACCCTCCTTTGATGGGGTGCCCGAGTTCAATGCCTCCCTACCCAGACGGCGAGACCCATCACTGGAAGAGATACAGAAGAAACTAGAAGCAGCTGAGGAGCGAAGGAAGGCAAGTGCTGTCTTTTCTTCCTTCCATCTCAGCAGCATGAGGAGAGAGCTGGAGAAGACAGGTGGTGGTCTGAACTGGGTCAGGTTACCGCCAACCTACTAATATTCAAATAGCATCTCCCATTTGCAAAGCAGAGAATGAGGTGCCACTGAGAGAAACAAAAAAGTAAAAGTCCGTGGTCTCTAGGAGCTTATAGTTTGGGTAGGAGGGTCAGGCACTGCATTACGTCCCTCTAAGAGGTGGCCTTATATGCATAGTGACAAGAGTAAGACGTAGACAAAACTATAGATTTAAGGAAAGTCTAGACAATTAAGAAAGGGCTCCTTAATTGAAGGAGGGGAAAGAAGGTCACGGTGTGGTATCTTTCCATTCCCCTCACGTCCTATTGAATCCTTGTAGCCCATCTCTGATGCCATCTTTGTGTAAGCTTTTCTTTATCTTTCAAGCAGAAAATAATCTTCCTCCTTGAATCCCTATAGTACTTTCTCTTTTAAGGCATATGTCACATGCTAGTACGGGTTAGAATTATTTATGTATGTCTTAGTTGTACTAGACTTTTTACTTTTTCTAAGTTGTTAGAATAGTGCCTGGCATGTAGAAATGGTCATTTAGCATTTTTGAATGAATAAATGAATGAATCAATGATGGCAATGAGAAAAAGAGAGCTGAGTGCATGGTGGGAGAACCCAGGAAGTATCCTTTCTTCCTGCCAATGGACCAGGGACCCGGCTTAGGGAGACATGTGTCCTGGGTGTGGAGCATTTAAGTCACGATGGTAAACATATCCCCAGCATGTTCATCTTCAAGGGTCTCTTTCTCCCTTTGTGCGTGCCTAGTACCAGGAAGCTGAGCTCCTGAAACACCTGGCAGAAAAGCGGGAACATGAGCGGGAGGTGATCCAAAAGGCCATTGAGGAAAACAACAACTTCATCAAGATGGCTAAGGAAAAACTGGCCCAGAAGATGGAATCCAATAAGGAGAACCGGGAAGCTCACCTTGCCGCCATGTTGGAACGGCTGCAAGAGAAGGTAAGTGGTCTCGGATCAGAGACCTCAGAGACTCCTAGACTCTCTTCCTTCTGTGGCAAGTATAATGGACCTATATATCATTTCAGGGAACAAGCAACCTCAGGTGGGAATGGGGATATTTCTGTTAGGCTGGGTTCTTAACAAGTTTCAGAGGTTGGTTTGGGAAGTTGTAGACAAGAATCACACACTGAGTTTGAAATTCCTTGGGGGACACGCTGCATAGCTACACAATGGATATTTCTCATCATCTTAGGAGATTAGACTTCTTATCATCTAGAGAAAACCTGCCTAATGCAAGGGAGGAGGCATAAAAAAGCAGTTGTGCATTCCTGGCTTCATCCTTGAATGGACCAATTCGATTCAATGAAAGATGATGACTCGAGCTCTCGGCTCTAATCCAAGGACATGATGAGCTGAGTGGTCCATTGAGCAAGAAACATGATTCTCTCCAAACCTCTTGATATAGACCTAAGGAGTCACGGGTCTTTCCAATATGCTGCCTTTTGTCAATAAACCAAATGGTGTCACCTAAATATGAGAAACGTGAGAGACTGGGGTTGGTCCCACATGTCAGCAGAATAACAACCTGTTCTGCTGAGAACATGCTGGCCTTGTTTCCTGAGTCTCAAGGCTGCCCCAGTTTCTCCTGCAGCTCCTGGGAGAGCTCCAGCTCTGTGTTTTATTTCCAGGAGCCGCCTGCTGCGCGGTGACTCCAGGGACCCGATCGGTGGCCTCGTCCCATGGTGAGCAGCGTGGTCCCCGCTCCTTCCTGCCCATCCACCTAGAGTCTCAGGCCGTTAGAAACTGCTACTAGAAGGATCTGGTTTCTTCACAGATCTGAATGTTGCATAGGCCATGCAGCTGACCAGCATGGGGCAGCCCCTCCTCTCATGTACTCTATCCTTCTGGGGGCAGCAAGGCCTCCACCAAGCATCTCATGGAAAGAAAGTTATCTGGGTCTGATTTCAGGCCTCCCCAGTTATTGAGGGATGGTTAGGAACAAACTCTTGCAGAGAAGGTCAAATGACTTGCCCAAGGTCACACAGCCTCTAAGTAGTGGAATTGGGACTAGAACTCCGTCCTTTGGCTACGAGTCCAGGTGGCTCTTCCAAAACTTGTTTTAGGAAGACCAGCCCACAGTTGTCCTGCTGGTTTTTTGTCCGAGAAGTGGCCATTGGAGGTCAAGGAAACAAAGTCCAGAAACCCAGAGTTCTGTCCAGGGAGCTCACCTGGGCATGGGTGTAGACTTTAAGGTGGAGAGATTGGAAAGGCCCACATTCTGGGGTAATAGCTTTGGAGATCAGGTAAGACTCAAAGAAGCAAGATGTCAGAGCAGACATTTGAGTGGGCATCTCTCCTCTGGGATCTTGACCTCTATTTACCCTTCCCCACCAGTGAAGGCAGGAGGTAGAAAAAGATAGTGTGTAGTGTTTGCCCTGCCCCAGGCCAGGGACACCTTCAACAATGCCTTCTGTGTCAGTATTTGCATAGGTCACTTACCGCCTGCACGAGACTCACCTGGTGTCAGGTTTAACACTACAGATTCGTGGACCTACCCAAGACCTACTCACACAGACTCTCTAGAGATGATCCCTGAGGAACTGCAGTTTAACAAGCTTCCTAGGTTGAGCTGATACATAGCAAGGCTGAGAGCTACTGCTTTAGATGCACCATTCCTCATACTTTCCCCAGGGCCCTGGAAAATTCTAGGACCTCTCCAGGGAAAGATTTGTAATTTAAGATATATTTTGGGAATCTGGACTACTTCAGTGGGTCTGCTCCTGCCTCATTCTTGACATCTGGATGTGATGATATTTGGATGGATGCCAGGGTGTGGCAGGGACATATTTAGTAAGCAACTACCATGTGCAAAGCGCCATGGGAGAAACTGGGTGATACAAAGAAGAACAAAGCATGCTCCCTGCCCATAAAGAAGTCACTCAATAGAGGACCTAAATATATGTACAATGAATAAGTTGAAATGTAAAGCAGCCCATGATAAGCCCTAAAGGTGAACACTTACAGCCTTCTAGAGGGCCCATGCATGGCCCTCTCTTGCTGACCAGAGAACTGAGGTCTGATCAGTAAAGTGAGTTGGTCAAGGTCACAGCTGATGATCCTTTGAAGTCAGACTCCAGCTTTTGGCTTGATTGTGCTGTGACACAAAAGCGAGTTCTCTTTATACACTTGTAAGAAAGCTCACGTTTTGGTATCAGACAATATTTCCAAAATTTCTTCAGTCTATTATACTTCAGGAGCCCTCATCTTTCACCAGAGGGTTTAGATAACTCTCATAAGGAGATGGACAAGAAGTAAAAGCAGCAGTCAAGTTGCATGTGTGTGTAGGGGACACCTGCAAGGAGGCCTGTCTGTTTTGCCTGTTCCTCTAGCAGGTGCACTGAGTGACTCCTTATATTAAGTCAAGCAGCATATTCGGTGCAAACCCCAGAATGGTGTGATGAGGAAGGAAGAGGCTGGTGGGTGCTGGGGAAGCTGTGAGGTGGGTCTTCCATGGGAGGTTGGCCCCAGTCAGTCAGCTCCCTGGGGTCAAACCAGCAGGCTCATTGACCCGCCTCCTGCCAGTCTCACCTGCCACCTTCTGCCCCTCCTCAGGACGCCTTGAGACCCTGCTCTTCACTTCCGGTGGCGGCCACTCTTTGAGTCCTCCTGTTCCTTGGCCTTCCTTTCCCCCCAGGTGTGACCTGCCCTTTTTCCTCCCTTCCCTCCCAGGACAAACACGCTGAAGAGGTGCGGAAAAACAAGGAGCTGAAGGAAGAGGCCTCCAGGTAAAGCCCAGAGGCCAAAGAAGTTTCCAGAACAGCCGGACAGCTCCAGCGGCTCCGCAGTTCCCGAGGCAGCCTCGCCAGCCGTGGGCTGCTCTCCCAGCACTGGGGTTTGGGGGGAGGGGGGTGGCCAGGGGTGTTTCCTCTGCTTTTGGTGTTTGTACATGTAAAGAATTGACCGGTGAAGCCATCCTATTTGTTTCTGGGGAACAATGATGGGGTGGGAAAGGGGAGAGGAGAGAGATGGGGAGAGGGAGATGGAGAAGGACTCATGGACATTGCAACCCTGCCCACCGCAGACTCAGGTCTAGTCCTCAGCTTTTCTTTACCAGCAGCGTCCAGGCACCGTGTTGAGAGAAGTTGAAAATATAGCAGTAGAAGTCTGAGTGAAAGGCAAAGTCCTGGGTGGGGCAGCGGCTTCGGGGTGGGGCTGGAGAAGCCCAGTGATGGGGTGGGGGTCCGGAGATGTTGCTTCAGCCCTGCAGCAGGTGGGATGAGGTCTGAGTGTGTCTGTGTGTGCTAACCATTATCTTTTGATCATCATGACCAATGAAATGTTTATTCCAAGTCTCCAGTTCTTTATTTCCTGAATTGGTCCTTTGGATGACTGATAGAATGTTCTTGAATTGGGCACACACCTACCAGGTGGCAGGTGCCCCTTTTATTCCTTAGTTTGACCATCAGAGCATCTGAGATGCTGGGCAAGGTGGGTTGAAACATGTCTGCCTCTGACATAACTGAAAAGCCTTCTTTTTCTTTTTATGAGCTTCCCCTTACTGTATTGAGTGCACTGAATCGATGAGAAAAAAAATTTACAATCTTCTTTTTTATGGGTTAACATTCCAGTATGGCCCCCAAGATGCCCAGTAAGAAGGAAGTCCTCTTCACCCTGAAGGTGCCAAGTGGTCACAAAAAGAGAGGAAGGAAATAAAATATTAGTGAAAAAGCAAAGGGGGTCATTTCAGACCCAGCAGGCACCTTATCCAGAACACCAACCATGGCTGGGAAAGAAGTCTCCCTCCTCCTCGCCCCTGCAAACAGGAGGGAGTGGGGCAGCCTGCATGGACCAGGTCCCAGGGCATCTCCCCACCCTGCCCATGCACTGCATAGTTTTGTACAGCTTCATAAATAAACTGTTTGGTGTCGCTTTCCCCGACGCCACACCCCCCCACCAGTGGTATTTCAATTTAGCTTCATTTTAGAGTGATAACAGGAGAGATCAAAGACAACGATGTTAATGGTGATGATGATGATGATGATGATGATGATGATGATGATGATGATAGCAGCTAACACTTAGGCAGCACTTGCTAGATAGATGCATGGCAATTTTTCTAGACATCTAAATCTCACAATAATCCCACACAGTAGGTACTCTTATTAGCCCATTTTGCAGACAAGGAAACAGAGGTATAGAAAGGTTATATCACTGCTCAAAGTCACACAGGTAATAAGTGAGAGAACAAGACTTCAGTTCTGGCGGTGCGCTCCCAGAGTGCAAGTTCTTAGCCGCTGCACTATGCTGCTTCTCGTCACTTCCAACCTGGGCTCTGAGCTCCTAGGACAGTGTTTCTCATACTGTGAGTTGTGACTCTTGCATTGTAAAATCAACTTAGTGGGTGCCACCCAACTTTAATGTTTATAAAAAATGAAATAGGATAGAAAACAAAACATCAAAGTGATCCCAGGCAATAATGAAAGTATTTTTTTAATGGAAATTGTGTTTCAATTTTATATTTATGTATATATGCTCTAGATCACAGCATAAAATTTATTTCTTGCTGAGGGTTGCAATCAAAACTCTTTGAAAGTCACTGTCCTAGAGTGGACATGAAGACCAGAGGTATAGCCTCAGGGGCTGATGGGAAGTGCTGGGCTTGAAAAAGTGAGAAGCCGTGGCCATGCCGTAAAGAACTGTCTGCTCTGAGTAAAAGGAGACAGAAGGGCCCTCAAGGGTCTAGTCCCACATATTTACCCCATCAGCATCTCCATCTTCCCAGAATCTTAGAATACCTAAGATTTGGAGGATGGTCCATTCCCACCACTCTCTTTCACTGAACTGCATGTACCATTCATTCCCTGTTAAACTATATTGATCCAAATCTCCATCATTTGTACATGCAGTTCTCTTGTTTGGGTTTCTCTTCCCTGCCTGGTTGAATTCATTCCTATGAATTATTTGAAACTCAACTTAGATATTAAGTTCTCTGACTCAACCAATATTTTCATACCTCTTATATGTATTGATTACTGTGCAATTATTTCTTTATCTGACTCTCATCCAGTAGACTTGGAGCTCCTTGATAAAACAGGGACAAGTTTTATTAATATTTGTGTCTTGGCTGTGGCTGCTCCAGAATTCTATATAGGAAGGGATTAGCAATCTTGTCGAAAGAAAGTCAAGGGTACTTATTTTGAAGCCTCATTTGTGTAGCCCTTTGCTGAACCATTAAGACCCAGAAAACATTATCAGTTGCACATATCAAAGAATAGAGGTGGCCAATACAGATTAAGCAGGAGACTAAAACCCACCACCAAGACAAACCGTGGGTCCCTCTAATCCTTAATGCTTGAGACTGAAAACTGAAAACTCCAACTATGTGTTCACTATGGGACTAGCTAGCTTCCAAGCATTAAAAAGCAATTCATGTGTGTTCCAATTGGTGTGTAAAGAAAGGGTCTACACATGAAATGACCAAGACAATGGTTCTTAAAATTTCAATTCCTATCAAAATCCCTCTGAGAGCTTGTTAAAATGTACATTTTCTTGGTTTTGGGTGTTTGTAAATGAAAATAATTGACCAGACTTATAGAAATATTGTCTTTTGGGGATGTTGAATTGGAACCTATATTTTAACAAGCCGTTTTCCAGGTTTGTAGAAGCCAATGATGACTACAGTTTGTGGAGCTATGTACGTTAGGAACTAAACCACAGGCAGTATCTCCAAGGGCAAGAAGAAGGGTAAGTTGCTGCCAACAAGAGTCATTGGAACAGATTTTATGCAGTGGGCAGCACATGAACTGAGCTTTTAAGGATGAACAGACTTTGAACAGAGGAAGAGGCAGGGCAGGAGGGCGGGCCTGGAGATTAAGTTGAGAGCTAAAAGCATTGGGCAGAGCAGCTGCAGACACAGAAGTGAATAAATTCATCATTCTGGAAGAATATACAAAGAAAAGGAATTTTTGGATTCCCTTGATAATGTGGCAAGGTGAGGAATTGGAGCCAAAACAACCTGTGGTTTTCACTGATCGGGGAGGCCGGGGTGGGGGTCGGGTGGTGGGGGTGGTGAGCAATGTCGCCCCCTAGAGGGAATTTTGGAAATGTGCTGCGGCAATTTTGGTTAACACAAGATGCAGGCGGGCTTATAACATGGAAAAGTGAAAGGTATTACAACTGGCTACAAAAGATTGGAGACGCAAATTGAAAGTGTACTATTGTAAGGATCTTACACTATAAGTGAAGCGGTATGATATAGTTTGGAGACAGACTAAGATATGTTGAGTATATATATATTGTAAGCCTGAGAGCAACACTTAAAATAGCAACAAGGAAGATGACAACCACAGAAATGAAGAGGTGTCGCTAATACACAGGGAGTGGAGACAAGTGAAATATTTGTGTGTATATATATATATATATATATATATATATATATATATATATATATATATATATCCAATCCAAAAACAAGGCAGAAGAAAAGGAATAAAGAAAAATGAGATGAAAGTAAAACAAATAGCAAGATGATATATTTACATCTAAGCATATTGATATAATTTTTTTTTATTTTTGAGATATAACTGGCATAAGGCCTTGTAAAAGTTTAAGTCGTACAGCATAATGACTTAATTTATATATGTTGAGAAATTTTTATTACAAATATAAATTTAGTTAACATCTATCATCTCATACAGGTACAAAAAAATGTTTTTCTTTATGACCAAAACTCTTATGATTTACTCTCTTAACTTGCAAATATATCATATTGGTAACTGCATTAAATTTAAATTGTCTAAACACTCCAGTTAAAAGGCATAGACTATTACATTGGGGAAAAATGTAAGACTCAGCTAGATCACAAATAACTCACTTTAAATATAAATACAAAGATAGGTTAAAAGTAAAAAAAAAGAGGATAAAGATATATCATGTAAGCACTAATTGAAAGAAAGCTGGATTACCTACATTTATAGATAAGGTAGATTTCAGAAAAAGGATTATTATCAGGCATAAAGAGGGATAATATATGATGATAAACAAGTCAATTTATCAAGAGAAAACAACAATTCTAAATGTACATGCATCTAATAAGAGTTTCAGAACACACGAGGCAGAACCTGTTGGAACTGAAAGGAGAAATAATTGACCAGCTTGACCAACTAGAATATTATATCCAACAGCAGCAGAATATACATTCTTTTTCAAGTATATATGAAATTTATCAAGATGGACTATATTTTGGGCCATAGAACAACTGTCACTACATTTAAGAGGATAGAAATACAAATTAAGTTCTCTGGCCATTATGGAATTAAACTAGAAATTAGCAACAGAAAGATATCTAGAAAATCTCCCAGTATTTGGGAATTAAATAACAATCTAAATAACCCATGAGTAAAAGTATAAATCACAAGGAAAATAAAAAATACTTTGAACTGAATTAAAACAATATATAAAAAATTATAGGATGCAACTAAAGAAATATTTTGAAATTTGCACCTTTAAATGCCTATATTAGAAAAGAAGGAAGATCACAAATCAGTAATCTAAGGTTCCACTTTAAGGATTTAGAAAAAGAAGAGCAAATTAAACTCAGAGTTGCCAGAAAAAAAAAACCCCACTAAGATAAGAGCAGAAATCAATGAAATTAAAAACGAAAGAAAATAGAGAATTGTTTCTCTGGATGAAGATGTAGAAACCTCAGTGCCCCATGGGTAGCGCTGAGTCTGGCTTCCTTGGAAGTGTATTGCAGAGTAATGTTTCTCAAACCGAGCACATGATGGCAGGGATGTGCAAAGTTACAAGATAAAAACCGCACATTTTCCTAGAAGATCACTTTTATTTGAAAGTTAGGGAAAAACATTGTTATGATAAATGTAAAAATGAAATACAATACAAAAATGTACCTAGATATTTTTATTGTAGTAAAAAGATATGATGTAAAATCTACCATCTTAACCACTTGTATCACTTCCACCTCTTGGTTAACGTGAACAGTGCTGGCATGAACATGGCATACATATCTGTCAAGACCCTTCTTTCATTTCTTTTGGATAGATATTCTGAAATGGAACTTCTGGATTATATGGTAATTTGATTTTTAATTTTTTGAAGAACTGCCACTCTTTTTTCCATGGCAGTTGCAAAAATGTGCATAGATTTTTGAAGGGAGGTGATAAAAGGCTTCTAGGGATTTACTAGCTCTGTCTATATCCCACACACCCTAAGGACTGGCTTTCACTCTTCCCTGCCATTAGACTCACTTTAACTACTACTAGGGTAGTAGTTAAAAACACAGCCTTTAGAATCAGTGCAATCTGGACTTATAAATACCAGATCTGCTATTAACTACCTCTGCAACTGTTGATAAGTGACTAAACTTTTGGAGTATTAGTTATGTATTTATAAAATGAAGATTCAGTAACTAGTATAGCTAAAATGCTTAGCTCAGTGCCTGGCACACAGCTATTGCTCAATAAATAGCAGCTAGTGATATCCTATCATTGTTCTCTATAATGACGCTGAAGTCTGTTTCCTCTTCCTCGTGATAGTATTATCCTAATATCTTCCTCATGATAGATATTTAACACCATCTATCACATCTACCTTTACTTCTCTTCAGGTAACTTTCTATGTATCTCCAATAATTACTTGGATGTGAAGTTTATGAATTCTCCATTTTTTTCATTCAGTTATACACACTTTCTGGTTGGCCTATATCTCTCTTAAGATGTGATGCTTACTCTTATTACTTCTGTGAATCCAAAAGGGTTTAGCCATTTTAGCAAACCATTTGGCAGTATACAACATAACCCTTAAAAATGTTCATACCCACCCATTGATTTAGTTATTTTCTTTCCAGGAATTTATTCTAAAGAACAATTCTCAAATACAAAGCTTTATGGACAATACTGTTCATCAAAGTGTTAAATGTAAACTAAAAATGCAACTACTGTAATGTCTAGCAATAGGAAAATAAGTTTAAAAGTATGGGACAGTTATACAATGGATGTTTATGAAAGTTTTTAACATTATAGGGAGCTTGATTCAGCAGCCCATTTGAAATAAAAATAACATGATTATACAATTTTAAGTAGAAAAAACAGAATATCAAATTATGTATAATTCAGTAATTCTCTAAATGTCAGATCATACAGGCATAAACATACCAAAATGCTAATTTACATGTTTAGTTTTTTCATTCTATTGAGATCTTATTATTGTTCAACCTTCTGAAGATACAAATAAAGCACAATAAAAGTTCTTATTTTGAAATGTCTTGCAATCTAGAGGATATAAATAGAGTTTTAATACTATGATAAGTCACATAATGAAAGCACTATTTGTTTAAGGGAGTAGAGCAGAGGGAAGGCCTCACTCTTCAGTGTAGTGGGAGGCGGATTAGGGGGCTGAGAAGGTCACACAGAAGAATGGTGTCTGAGCCAATGTTTGGAGGATAACTAGAAGAAGGTCGGGCAGGCAGAGGATGGGAAGAAAAGGGTGTGAGAGTCTCAGTACTGAGATAACAACATGGCCAAAGGTGGGAACGCCACATGGCATTCTGAAAGTGAAAATTGGCTCTCTAAGCAAGGATTTATGGTAATAAATGGGGAGTGCCAGAAGCTGGAGGTGGAAGGATTGGCAGGCTCCAGATTCTTTGAGTGGCCTGGGAGGGTGAAGGCTCAGGAGGGTGGGCCTAGCTAGTCCGGTGATGGTTAAAAAGAATTTAAAGCAGGGGAGCAGTATACTTGTAATGAAGAAGGTCATTCTGACAGCAAAGAGTAAGGGGCTGTGACCAGAAGCAGGATGTCTAGTGGGGAAGTTACAGGAGGAGACCAGGCTGGGCGAGAGCCTGAACTAAGAGTGTGCTGGTAATGGGACAGAGGGAAGAATGAAACAGGAAGAATCGACAGAATTTGGTGACCGAATGGAGAGATTTCTAGGGTTCTGACTTGAGCAGGTAGGCAGAAAGTGGTGCTATCATTAAGGTGAGAATATGCAGGGAGGAGAAATTTCCATAGGGAAGGATTCAGTTTGTGGCATTGACTTTAAGATGTGATTTCTTTAAACAATATAACTAAGATGATTTATTGACTACAATTAAGTTACATAACTTGTTTATGAGCTGTTCTTTATTAACATTAGGGAGTACTAGGTCTCTGTGTTTAATAACCCAAGCTGGGGAGAACAATCTTGCTAAAAGTAGACACAGGCAATCTCAGAAGCAGTGACTGCAATAATATCCTATCATACGACTGAGTTAAATTTAAGTCCTAGTTATAAACACATATGAAAATACATGCTTGAATGTAGAGTAACTAATTAATGCTAAATGTATTGCACATTAATTTGCCTTGGACATAACTTCAAATTATCATGTCATTGCATTTGCAGGGAATCTGTTTCATGAGTACGTGTTTTATTTTCATAATGAAACTTTAGATAAAACCTCTATACTTTCAACCTTCCCTGTTGCTAGGTGTTGTCAGTTTCTGGCCAGGAAATGGAAATAATAATATGATTTTGAGGAATTGTTTTTAATTGGAGGAGTGTGCTTTTTTTCCTTTACATTCCAATCTCCTAGTGGATTGAATGTGGGTGTGATGGCTGGAGCTGAGCAACCACTTTGTATCCTGAGGTAAAAATGTAAAACTTGGTATGCATGTGGGTATAACAGAGTAGCCGAGCCTGAATCCCTCACACTATGGTCACCAAACTTACTTCAGATGTACAAAAGAGAAATAAACTTTTTTGGATAATTTTTTTGTTAGTCACAATTGATCTAATCATATCGGATTTAATTTCTATTTTCATTAGTAAAATTTATATAAAATTTTTGTTTTACCCACATTCTAAGATAATAATAATGCACTGAAAGCTCTGGAATGATGTATATAAATAAAAGGTCCACAAAAGTTGTGTTCTATGGGGGATGAATAATACATCACCAACTAAAACAACAGGTGATAGGTTTCACTATTGTTGCTGGGGGCACAGAAGAGAGAGTCATTAGCCCAGGTTGAGTGAGAGTGATGTTCAAGTTGAACTCTCAGCATAAGGAGGCTGTTGCCAAGTATGAAAGATGTGTGAGGAGAGGGCATTTCAAGGTTCATACATCACGGGTTATGGCGATGGTATGTACAACTTTTAGACAGTGCTCTCTGGAAGGCTAGTGCATTTAGGGAACAATGTGTTATTCAGAGTGACCAGAACACCATATGCAATGGGACTGGCAGAAGATGAGCCTGAAATGATCGGGCTATTGGTAGGGCCTCGATTGTCTAACTAAAGAATTCGGACTTAGTTAACAGTTATTTAAGAGCCATCAAATGATCTGCAAAGATAAGAATTTTAACCATGACCTTCCGGACAAAGATCATGCAGTTCCATATTTGGAACATCATTTTGTGGCCAAGAAAATAGTGAAGGGACTCCTTATAGAAATATAAGGTCAATTTAAATTTTTTTCAAGGGACTCAAACAATTTTTGGAGTAAGCAGTAGGAGTTGGGGGAAGGCCAGAAGGGAGGGAAAGAGGGACAGACAGAGACAGAGAAAATGCGTATGTGTGCATGTTTAATAGAAGTTCTAGATGGCAGATAAGGGAGAGAATGAAGCCTGAAGACTTGTATCAGAAATGATTTCAAAAGAATAGAAGGAAGAATCAAGATAAATTTTGACCTTAATTAAGACCATGGAACATTTATTGCCTTGGGAAAAAAAAACAACCTCTCTGAATTTATTTGTAATGAGTTCTTTACACTTTCTTCCTTGGTCTATTTTTACGGCTTTGCTGCAAGTTAATAGTGCTAGATGTTAAATACCTTTATGATTGAGTTTCTAGAAATGTTATATATGGTATTTATTAAATTTCAGATTTACTCTATAAATTACCCAAAGAAGATTTTATAACCTTAAAAATTGTATTTTATACTGGAGACAAGAGAATAAAACAGACATGAAGTGCCTACAATGTGTTTATTACGTGGCTGGCACTTAGCCCACGTTACCTCATTGGGTTTAATCATCACCGTAACCCCGTGAGGCAGGCATGACGCTCCCATTTTACAGAGAGAGCTGAGGGCCTTAGACATTGAGGAGAGTGTCCAGGTCCTTTCTCAGAGGCAGAAGCAAGATTTAAATTCTAATCAGCTTGATTGCAGAATCCATGTTCTTTCCAAAACACCGAGAACATTATGGCTGTGCCTTTCATAGGCCAAGAGAACCTCAGGTGAACTAAGTTGCCCTTTGTCCCTCCGCCGTGATGCTGACGTCACTCTCCTAAGCTACACTTTGAATTCCCAAGGAGACGCTTCTGGGAACGTTGAAATGAGACGCACTAGTTACTGCACGTTAAGTTTCTCATGGGAAGGAAATATAGCACTCATACATTTTTTTTCTTGTTGGCAGTTTTATTTGGATCCCTGGAATCTATGCAAAAAAAAAAAAAAGTTTCTTCTGAAGCCACTTGAAATGATCTGGCCTTCGGAGAGACAGGAGGAACAACTGGGCGATTCTCAGCCACTTTAGTCATCCAGTCTCTACATAGAAACCATATACTTCCAGGAAAGGTCAGGAGCATGCGGCTCTTAATCCATATGGGAAGCTTTAAGAACATGGGAACGCCTCGTTACTGTGTTATTTTTAGTTTGTTTCAGAAGTCTTGACTATCTCAAATCAAGCAGGATGTTAATCTGCCTTTTTTTTTAACTTCTAAAATTCAATGAAAACAGTTGAACATTCATAGTAATGTCCATTTAGTTTTCTGACTTCCTCTTCTCCCAGGTTATTTCATGGATTTGTCATGAACTTGCAGGTGGAAATTTAGCTTAGGAGGATAGAGCTTTGTTGTCAGATTATGGGATGCTGCAGTAGAGAGAAGTAATGGTTGGAAAGTAGGATATCTTGTCTGACCCTATAGCCCAGAATTCAAGAGTTTATACATTCTAGCATCTATCTTTCCAATTCAAACTTCTAATATTCCTTTTTTGTAAAGCTTTTTTGCCTACCAGTATAATGTTCATCACAAAATATGCATTTCCAAATCTGTGCCTTCCTACCTGCTTAGAATGTGCTCCTCTTTCAGCTCCTTGCCTCTGCCCTGCTGTTGCTTCATTGAATAGCTCAAATCGTATCCCTACCAGGAAGCTTTTGTGGTTCTTAAACTCTGCGCTTGCCTGGGAATTTATAGTTCTGCTACCTCATGTTGTTCTTAATCTCTTAATTTATTTGCTTCTAATTAGTTATATGAGACCAAGGTATGCATCTTATACATCTTTATTTTTTTAGCACCCAATACTTAGTGGGTGCTTAATAAATGTTTATGGATGACTGACAGGTCCTGAGGAAGCTAGCTCCTTCAGCTGCCGGGTAAAAGGAAGGGCAACAAGTCTCTCAGCACCTCTATCTCTTTTCTTTAATGACCACCTTACGACCCAGCTCTGTTCTCAACCTTCGTACTTCTGGTTTCTCCTACCTTACTTCTTGACTGCCTTTGGTTTGCTTGCCCACTGCCAGCTATCATCTCCCTCCTGATGCTGTTCTTTTGGATTCTGATGACTCTTGACATTGGATGTCTCCGATATGGCATGCCCTGGATTTGGTTCTGAAATACCCTGACACGCAGCTTCTCTGGTTCTCTGAAGAAATGACTATTATGATGCCTTTATCTCTATCTGCAAAATGAAGATAATATTTCAGAGTCATAAAAAATTACTGACAGGACTGAAGATTTCTTATGGTACAAGAAATATAATCACCACTTCATAAAATCTGAGACCTTCTTATCAGCTTCTTCGATATTCTTGTGCTTTCTCACACCTGGTTTACTTGTTCTGTACCTCACAGCTCATGTCTATCCTCTTTTTTTCTGATCTAAGGAGGAAAATATTTTAGTTCTTTAAAAATACTTTGCCTTTGTCTTCTCACTTGTGTATTTTCTGATGAGAAGTCTGCTGCTATTCTTTGTTTCTCCATACAGTTGTTCCCCCTTATCTGCAGGGGTTATATCCCAAGATGTCCAGTGGATGTCTGAAACCTTGGATGGTACTGAACCCTATATATGTTATGTTTTTCCCTATATACACATACCTATGATAAAATTTAATGTATACTTTAGGCACAGTAAAAAGTTAACAACAATAACTAGAGAGCAGTCATAACAATATACTGTAATAAAAGTTATGTGAGTATAGCATTATTAAGAAAATGAGGGTGCCTTGAACACAAGGACTGCGCTATGGTCACCATGTGACGTTCTATCTGATAAGCAATATGGCTACTAAGTGACTAATGTGTGAGTATTGCATATAGTGTGGACTCTGGACAAAGGGACAATTCACGTCCTGGGTGGGATGGAGTGGGATGGTGTGAGATTTCATCACACTACTCAGAACAGCATGTGACTTAAAACATATGAATTGTTTATTTCTGGAATTTTTCATTTAATATTTTCAGACTGTGGTTGACCGCAGGTAACTGAAACTGCCAATAAAGGGGGAATACTGCATGTGTCTTGCTTCTCTGAGTGCCTTCAAGATCTTCTTCCTTATTTATCTGCTTCAGGTTTTTCGAGCTTCTTGAATCTGTAGCTTGATGTTTTCCATCATTTTTGGAAAAATTTGTTATTACCTCTTCATCCTGTATGTTGCCTACAGGAAACATACTTTATAAAGTATACTTATAAAAACATAAAACGGCTTAATTGAAGGATGAAAACACATATCATGTAAATGCTAATGCAAGTAAAGCTGAACTGGTTTTCTCAAAGGCAGCATATGTCTGAGTCCTGCTTTCTACCCATCCTACAAATTATACCTTTTAATTGGAGTGATTAGATAATTTCCTATTTTTAAATAACAACTTATTCTATAGGTAATGTGTCTTTTTTTAATTAATTTTAATTTTAATTCTAATTGTAATAAAAACCCGAGAATTAACTATCATAACAATTTTTAAGAGTACGGTTTAGTGATGTTAAGTATATTCGCATCGTTGAGCACAGACTTCCAGAACTTCATTTGGCAAAATGAAATACCTATAGCCATGGAACAACATCTCCCCACTTCCCTCTACTCATCCCAGCCCTAGTTTAGGCAAAACACATCACTGAAACTTGGCATCATTAAAAAAAAGATGAGCTTTGGACTTGCATTCAAGCCTTAGCTCTAAAAATGAGTAGCTGTATGATATTCTGCAAATTAATATTTCTGAGCTCTGTAAAGTGGAAGTACTATCTCAAGGAATTTTTGCTACATCTAGTGCTAATAGGACCAGATTGAAGGCAGGTGCTAAGGCCTTGAAGCTGCTTTCCCAAGGAAGTCGCAGAACCCCAGAAAGAAAGCAAAGGAGATCCTCAAGGAATTGTACTAATACACTTTGTGTTCATTTTCTATTGCTGCTGGAATTTAGCAGCTTAAATTGATGTCCATTTATTGGCTCATTTATTAGATCAGAAGTCCAGCATGGGCTCTGTTAGGTTGTCTGATGAAATCATGGCGTTGGCTAGGCTGGGCATTTATCTGGAGTAAGAAAAAATCCACTTCCAAGCTTATTCAGGTTGTCAAAATCTAGTTCCTCCTGGTTGTAGGTCTGAGGTCCTCATTTCCTTTCTGCACCTGGGGTCTGCTCCCTGTTCTTAGAAGCTACCCACATTCTTTCCTATGTGGCCCCTCCATCTTCAAGCCCGCAAGGACACATCAAATTCCTCTTATGCTTCAAATCCCTCTGGCTTCACTTCTGCTTTAAAGGGCTCATGTCATTAGGTCTGACATATCCGGATAATCTTTCTATCTAAAGGTAACTGATTTGGGACTTTAACAACATCTGCAGAATGCCTTTGCAGCAGCACTGACTTTACTGTTTGAGTGAAGAACCTCATTCCTAGGACATGGGAATCTCAGGGTCCATCTTTAGAATTATGCCTACTACACACCCTAACTTGAAGGGTCAAAAGATTTAGGTGATGGCAAGCTGAGGGACACCAAGGGTCACATGTGTCTTAGAATTCTTTTTGCTAGTGAAGAACAGCACAGTCAGAGGGCAGTGGAGCGATTAAGAGGCCAAGGTCTCTATCAGGCCAATAACCAGGGGTAGAGGGTAATAGGGGTCCTCCTGACACCGGGGACAGCTGCTCCAGGTGAAAAGCCAGGGACAGTCACCTGGAAACCTTGGTATGAAGTAAAACCAAACATAACATTAGATGCAATCGTCTTCCTTCATGATGCAACCTCACCAAAACAAATAGAAGAAACTGCAAAGGGGGTAATTTGGCCTCCTGGGGCTGACCATCCCTCTTCTCTTTAGTCACCTTAGGCTGCTGTTCACTGACTAGCAGTGTAGATTATTGTCAACCAGTCTTTTCGCTTATGATTTGTAATAAGGACTCTCCATACTTTAAACTAGGGGGACATAGAAATGGCCCAAGAAGAATCTACCAATTTCAGGGCCAGGTAGAACTGTCCTCGTTCAAGAATGTGTAAACAGGGAAAAAACAACCTGAGACTGTAAAAGAGATGAAAGTACAAAATAAGGCTTTTATAGCACTCACGGTATATAGAAATGCTGTTTTGAAAATGCGTTTTGAGAAACATATATTATCATGGAATAGAGAAATAAGTTTTAAATAGCATCTGCTTTAGCTTTCAATAAAATTCAAGAAGCTAATGACAAAATCAAAGAAAAAAGATGATAGGAAAACAAACTAATATGAAATGGACTGATAAGAAAATGAAAGAAATATGGAGATACATATGATATTGGAAAATATAAAAAAATACATACCAGAATTAAGATATGTATTTGAATCAATAAATAACTCACCATAAATATATTATTTAAGCCAAGTGTAATGCAAGCTTAACAATTTCTCTCAGGATACAGAGAAAAAAAGAAATTAAAAATTAAAAAAATATTAAATAGAATGTACAATGTATTAATATGTTTTTTTTGGGGGGGTGGTACAGATCTTAGAATTTATAGGTTCATATAACCAGAAGGACTCAAAGTGCTTTTGGCTCCCAGCATGTTTCTAGACTGCTGTTCTATTATTATCTATCCGAAACCATTTCTATAGACCCTTTCATAAGATTTTTGTTTATGACATTGGGCTATGAATTCATTTTACAGGGAATATTCATTAACTTATGTACTGATTTCTCCTCAACAATATTGAATGCAGTTAAGATGGATCCTCAGAAAAGAGTCTATAGGGAGACTTACTTTCTAGAAATTTACTTTAAGACCAAATGTGATTTTATTTCCACATTTTAGTTCCTACTTTCCTGTCTTGGCTTTCTATTATGTTTTGAGAATTTAACACTGAGTTTGGGACTTTTTCATTGAGATAAGAACAGAAGTTTATTGCTGTGCAATTCTGTGTGATCATGATGCATTTGTTCCTGAAAATGAGGACACTGGCTATGGGCAGATCTTGTCATTCTGTTTGCCTGGCCTTGCACCTCTAATGGGCCTGTAGATGCAGGAGAGAGGATTAGCCACCAGGTGGTGCTCTTAGCTCTTGTTGTTTTCACGTTGGGACCTTGAGCCACAACAGGTCTGCAAAAACATTTTCACAGTAGAGGTTGCTACAACAGAGCTCACACAATTGATAATTAGGGATAGGGTTGCTATGGTGATGAGGGGTTGTCTTGGGATGTCTATGGCTTTGTAAGAGCCAATGCCTATAAACTATCAGGTTACTTCCTTTGATGATAATGGCTGGCATAGCAAGGTCATGAAAATCTGCTAAGATTGTGCAAACTGCAGTGGTCGCTATTCTTTGCGTCTGTGATTTACGGGCTGTAACTGGGTGTCAAGAGTGACAAGATGTACTTTTAAAAACATGTTTATCTTATCCCACATTAGATTTTTAACATTTTCCACATTTGTTTTCTCTTCATCACCAGCATTTCTCAAGGTGTTTTTCATAAGAATAATCCATGAAGAAAGACATGGTTTGACAGATTTGAAAAAGACTGCATGCTTTTGGAGATTCACAGTCCATATCAGGATGTTAAAATCTCTGTGAAGTCCCTTTTCTTTTCCAAAATGCATATGGCAATGGAACTCATTTTAGTAGACTATTCATTAAGACTTAAGGAATCTACCCTCATTTATTCCTAAAATGTTAATGAATATTCTATTAAAATGGGTTAAATTATAATTTAATATGTTTATTTAAGTCTCCTCAACAAGAAACTGAGTTTTTTTCTGTGGCACAGGCCCAGCAAAGGCTTAGTGCATAATGGAGGCTCAGTAAATGTTAATCGTTATTTATGGGGTCCTAAGAAATATTTTAGAATTGAATTATCTATCCATGAATACTATTGATTGCAATTATTCTTTATAAATGATCCTTAACCGTCAGTTTTAGTGGGAAAATGAATCTAATGCCAAGACATAGCCAAGAGCAATAAGTCATTTGTAATTTAGCATCGAATTATGAAAAGACAAGGGATTGAAGCACTGTTGCCTCTACTCACCATTTATTTTCTATTTTATTGCGTTTTCTCAATGTTTTAAGATCAATGTGTTGCTAGAAATTTTTCAGAGAGATACCGTTCCTCTTGTGGATAATAATTTGTGATTGATCACAAAACACAACGCATAAAAAAACCCACAAATGTGCCAAAACACTGAGTATTTACTTGTACATGCTTGGCCTCCACAGAAAGTCATACCCACTACTGTTTTATAGTGTGTATGTCCCTGTGTCTCTTGCCTTTTTTGGAAGCATCACGTATGTCTGAACTCCCAGTGGCATGAAAAGAACAATAATAGCCAGGGGCACACAAAGGGGAATGTTCTTTGTTGAAACTTGTGTCCGGACACCAAACAGAAGGCCCCCGACTCCTTTCCTGTCAGTAACTTTGTGCTGCTCCCATTGCTGGAGACAGAGGATTTGAACAGATCCAAGCTCCGAAACCATTTTCTACACCATTTTCTACTCCTTACAAGTTGTATGAAATTGGGAGGGGAGGGGGAATACCTCTGAACCTTCATTTTTCCACTTCTAAAATGGGGGTACCATAACCCACTAAATGGATCACTTTGAGGATCAAATGTGCTAATGTATGTAATGAAGCATTAAAATGTCTGTCGCATAGGTTGGCCCTCAATAAATGTTACTTCCCTTTCCCTCCTTACTTTTTCCATTGTTTTCCTTTTTTAAAAAATGTCACTGGCCATTAAAAATGATGGAATCTAAAGGTGTGAGATGGAAATAGAGGAATGGTGGAAGACACTATGGTATGAACGTTTGCGTCCCCCATAACGTTTGTGTTAGAAGGTGAGATCTTTACGAGGTGATTAGGTCATAAATGGGATTAGTTTCCTTATAAATGAGGCCTCAGAAAGCTAGTTTGCCCCTTCCACCATGTGAGGACTCAGCAGGAAGTCAGTAGTCTGCAACCCAGAAGGGGGGCCCTTCTCCAGAACCAAATCATGCTGGTACCCTGGTCTTGAACTCAGTCTCCAGAATTGTGAGAAATAAATGTCTGGTGTTTATAAGCTATCCAGTCTCTGGTATTTTGTTATAGCAGCCCAAACAGACTGAGACAGACACCAAAATCTAGAACATTTCATTTTTAAACCTCTATTCTTTCAAACTCCAGTTGATAAATCTTTGGAGCTGGCAGATCCTGCCACCTCGCTCTACCTATTATATGTCTTTTATTTCCAGCACATGCAAATGTTATTTTAGGTTCACAAAACTATCTAAATCTAGCCAAGACATTTCGGCTGGCAGTACTCCTAGGGGCACAGGTCGGGGCTTATTTCGTGGTGAAATAGAAACTCACAATTTTACCTTGAGGTTCAGGTTCACTTGCCAATTTTTGCTAGGTGATTAATTTTCATGATCACTTGTTTTCTGCATTGATTCTAGTCTCCAATTATTTTTCGCATCTATTCACTCATTTACCATCTTGTCTTGCTCCTCTAATGTGGGCCGACTTTTTGTTTGGTACTTAATCTATCAGTACTTTTAAAAAGAAAAAAGCCTTTTCACTTAATCCTAAATTCACAGATTCCTTTTGATCAAACCCCCAAGTTATTTTGTCTGAAGATTGACAACTGGTTTCTACTTAGGATATTTTAATGACACATAAATATTTATCTGAGATTTCACTCATAAGCAACATATCACTCTTTTTCTCAGCCAGTAGATCAACTTAATGGCTTTAATTATGAGCCTAAATATGAATCAGTGACCTACACATTCAGCTATTCCAACAGTTTATTTGACTATTGAGAGAATTAATTGTATAATGATTAAATTTTTCCCAAAGTCATTAATTTTTAGTTTTACAATACATAATCCTTTTGACATATTTTGACTTTTATATAAATAATCCCCAACATAAATCAGAAAGAAAGATATCTGAGATCATATTTAGTTAGCTATTTCAAGTTCAAGAAATTACTGAAGTCTGAAAGAATTTGGTGATAAAGATTATAGACAAGTTTGATATATACAGATCGTATTATTCAGTTCTGACTTACCTTAAATATTTGTGAGTGAGTTTTAGGTCTTTTTCCATGTCATTTCCCAATTAGATGGATTTCTCAAACAGCTCATTCTATAGCATGGTGCTCAGATCACATGCTTACAACTGTAAATATTAACTGAATGAATCAGTCCATGCATCCGCTACATTCATATAACCATCTGTTACAAGTTCACATTTGTTTCTACCTTCCAGTCTAAAGCCGGAGATTTACTTCCTTTGGTCCCTGGGAAAGGAAAAGTCTTTCCTTCTAGACTTATTTTGTTCCTTCATTTTCCTTCCAAGCACACTGCTTACAGTGATCCTCACTCAGTGGTACTTTGGTCCTGCCCACTGACCCTGAGAGCACTTCCCTGGTGCCTGGACACACAGTGCTTACACAGTGACTATAGTTGTGGCTTATCTCTACTCTTCTTAAAGTCTCCCCAGGTCCTCCAGCTTTCTAGCAGCTTCCATATTTTCTCTTCCAGGGTCAGCCATGCAACCACCATTCCTGAATGGCCAGGTGGGAGCGCCTTATCCATATACCACCTTCTGGTCATTGCTTGGCCTTGGAGAACATTAACTTGACATCAACAAAATCATTATTAATTTCTTTGCTGGAGACACTGTTCCTTCCTATATGATGTGGGAATAATAAACAATTATTCTTTATAAGATTATAGTAAGCAATAATCACCTAATATATGCAAAGCTTCTCCACATTTTGAGAGTCATTATTGGTATTCCAGGAATGGTAGTTTTCCTTCTTTCCTTCCTACTTTCTTTTATTTTTTCCCCCTCCTTTCTTTATTCTCTATCTCTCTTTTCCTTCCTTTCCTTCTTTTCTCTTTTCTTTCTTATTTTACTTGGATCTGACTGTGAATGAATCTTTTGGATGTCTCTAAAAACTGTGCTTCATTTGTTCCTTTTTCTATTTTCTCAGAGAAAGAGGAGACAGAGAGGAAGGAAAGTTACGCAAAGACTTTCTGTGTATCAGGAAAAGTCAGACAAAATGATTGCCCTAAGACAGCATTAGGGGGAACTCAAGGCTTTTCCTGTGTCCCACCTTCTGTCACTGGGAGCTGGGAGCATCATCAGGCACACAGAGACACATTTAAGAGTTGATGCTCCTGGTGTGTGTATTTCGGGAGTGGGGGAGGGGGAACCAAGAACTCAAAAATCCTTCCCACTTGAGAATATTCCCATGTTTTTCTTGAGTCCATTCCCCTTTTTGGATTGTTTCTCTTTGTAATTCTCTAATCTGGTTGATGTAAACTGACTTGGTACCTCCTCCCACTTTCAAGGAGGCAAACCCATAGTTCCCTCCATCTCTCAGAAGACAAAGCAGCAACCCAAGTGGGGCCCCAGAAAAAAAGATTATTTAAGCTCATCTCTTAATTAGGTAAAAACGAATTCTCTCTAATGTGTCTAAATTAACTCAGTTGAGCATAGAAGTATAAAAAGTAGGTTAGCCAAAGACCCAGAATGAATTATAGCATTACTTTCCTCAAACATCTTCAGGGATAAGATATACATGTTTTAGTGTCCTAGTGGGTGAACGTAGTTATGAAGGATACTGGTTCAGAATTAGGTTCAGGGATCTCTTTTGCCTCACACAAGAACTATTATTTGAAGAAAGACTTTAACAGACCGAGGGGACTGCTATCAAAATAAAGACCTAATGATTGGGAATGATCACATAGGTAACCGAAACTGTGACAGTAACTGTAAATCAAGTGAACCGAGTCCCAAATGAGTCATTAGGGCTTATGCATTAAGGGATGTTTCAGGCTGTTATCTGATATTGTTGAGAAAACAATCCATTTTATTATCTCACTCAAATGGTCTCCATTTGTGGGATGGTATCATGGAACTTTGCAACTGGGGGATTTCCTGGGATTGTGTGATGCTAACTCAGAATACGGTGTGAATGATACTTACAGTGATAGGTATGCAGAAGTGGATGAAGAGGAAAAGTAGACATGTCACATAAAGTAAGATTATTGATATGAAAATACTGATAATAAAATATGTTAAAAAGTTAGCTCAGTAGTATAAGAAAAAAGTGAGACTTTGAAAAAGTCAAAGGTTGGAATTTAAAAGGATAAACATGATTACTATTTTCACAGATACTATGGACTAAGAGATCTACCTGAGAGAGAATCCATGGGACAGATAAAACCTTTGACTACAAACTCAGGAGGAAATAGATAAAAGCAACTTGAGGAGAATTAATGTGGTTAAACCAGGGCAGAAACTAGGAAGTTACACTTAAAAAGAACAAGATTGATATCATGGTGAGTGAAATAGGGGACCTTAAAACCATGGTGAACTACCCACTGAAAACATTAGAATAGCTCTATAAAAATATATATGCAGAGACCCTGGAGAGTTGACTCAATAGTAAAGACTTCTATTTTTTGGTCAAGATAGAGGAACACATTAGATTTACCTCTCTGCCTTGAAACAACTAAACAATTGAACAAAATATATGAAACAATGGTTTTCAGACATTGGAAATCAAGCAGCACAGAATGGCGGTCCCCAAGACAGGGAAGAAGAAAGATAGGTGAGCCTGACAATTTCCCTAGACTAGAGAGAGGCATCAGTATAAAGAGGAGAAGCTCAGTTAGAGCCCAGAGGTCTCTCTAGGTTAATCAAAAAGTTGGGGATATGAATACAGCAAGGCAGCTAGACTTTGCATTGCAGAGTTTTGGCTAAGACAGATATACAGAGAGGTCTTTTTTTTTTTTTTTTTTTTTGATCTTTAGTTGCATATTGCTCTGTGCATGCCTTGCATGTGAGGAAACTAGACAAAATTAGGAAAATATCTACTCAAAAGGTATACAGGAAACTACCTCCAGACATCATAAAGAGCTGGGAATCGTTCGTATTCCCATCAGCCAAAGTGGAAACTCTCATAATTCACCAGGTATCCTGTAGAACACCCAGGAAAGTATTGCCTCAGTAGTGAGGCAAAACTAGCCCTAGGCAAAAAGCTACTCTGATTTCATATAACAAAGTCTTAATATCAAGCCTTGAAAGGGTCAGACTATGTCCAAGTAACCTGACTGTGCTCCAAAATAAAGGTCAAGAATATTTACAGGAATACAGAAACATCCAGCATGCAACAGGTAAAATTGGCAATAGGTAACATCTAATAAAAAAATTACTAAGTATGCAAAAGAGTGACAGGAGAAAAGTCAATCTATAGAACAGACCCAGAAATGACAGAGATAATAAAATCAGTAGGTAAAGATATTAAAATAATTATTCAACATATATTGCATATGTTCAAAACAGTAGAGGAAAATTGATCATGTGTTAAGTAGAGATATGGGAGAAGTAAAAAAAATGACAAATCAAACTTATAAAATGAAAAATACTATGTCTAAAATAAAAAATACAATATCTGTGAGAAAAAATTTATTAGAGGAATTAAACGCTGCGAAAGAAAAGGCAAGGGAACAAGAAGTCACAGCAATAGAACTATCCAAAATGAAACACATGGGAGAAAAATCTTTAAAAAAAGGAACCAATCATTAATAAGTTGTGTAACAACTTCAAGCAGTATAATATACAGACATATCAGGCTGCCTCCTTCAAGGGCACCAATATTTACATATTGGATATATTCAATATATACATCCCCACTAATATTTGATAGAAGTAGACAGAAAATAGAAATGATAAAGAAGACATGAACAACACTATTATCAAAGCCAATAAAAAAAGATAAGGCCAAAATCCGGAATTGAAGGAAATCCATCGAGGTGAGCACCTGCGGCCCTTTTCTTTTAGTGGATTCTGTCAATTTCAGCAGCAGTGACTGAGTGTCTGAGAAACTGAACAGAGCTTTTTATTGCCTCCTGTACCTGGGGGGTGGGATGTAAAAATTAGAGTCTAGTATGTATTAAATAAGACATTGTTTGGATTGAGACTTCTGGTAGCTACACCTTAGAAACACTGACAAATCAGAAATAAATAAGCATTCATAAGGCTAAATCTCAGCTTCAAATGATCTCATACATGAGGTTATCTCTTAAGTAATTCAGAATTGCTTGCAAGAAGCCACAGTAAATAATCTCTGGAGTAATATACCAACATCTTCTAGAAATTCAAATGTCTGGGAAACAATCAAAGAATGATAAAGTTTATGGGGATGCAAGGCAAAATGATTAAAAACTAAGATTAAAAATCTGACATGATCCTCTAGGGAACAACAAGGGATGGACGACTGCTGTTGGATATAAGGGTCCTTAAAAAAATCTATGTGCAGCAGGGAGAAAAGAAAATGCTTTCTAAGCCCTGGAGAATGAAGGAAGATTGCAGGGTGGGTGTTTGGCAGAGGAAACGCTTCTCATGAACCTCAGAAGCATCAACAGTAGCCATACAAGACTGAATGAGCCTTGGGGTGAAGAACAGCAGAAAATGAGTTAGGGAGGTGGGATGGGGTGGGAATGCATGGTCGTTAATTTGCTCGAAAGTTATATTTATGAGCATAAATTTCAGACCCACACAAGACAAAACTCATATTCAGTTTGTGCTTTGAACACAGGGACCAAGGATAAATCTAAAGGAAAATCGAGAATTTAAATTACAGCAAGAATTCGGGGTGGGAGTTGCACAAAAAAAGACCTAGAGCCTGGAGATCCCATTTTTCAAAAACATCTAAGTTTTCCCAGGAGATAAAAATGTTGTAAATTCCATATTCTAAGAGAAATCAGTTTGTACAAGCGGTGGACTTTGCTTCTCTTTCCTCCTGCTATGAGACTGTTATTGCCACTGATAGACTCTTTAGAAAAGAGATTTTTCAATTAAAAATTTAAAAATAACTTTTTTGGACTTTTTAAAAAAGCAACACATATTTATTATATGAAATTTGACAAGTAAAGATAACACAAAAGAAAAAAACTAAAAATAATCTTACAATCAGATTAAAACTGTTAACATTTTTTACATGTCTTTCCAATCTTTGTTCTATACGTACATACTTTGCATATATATTTCTAAAAGTGGATCACTTGGCATATACTATTATGTAATCTGTTTTTTTCATTTAAAAATGTATCATTAACAACTTTCTTTGTCATTAAATTTTCCTCTACAGCAAAAGATTTAATGGCTGTATTCATATTTAATTGTAAGCATCCACCATAAATAATTTAGTTAATTTTCGATCAAGTAATACTTTGGTTGTTTTCATTTTTTAAGAAAATGTATGTATAAATTTACTAATTTATATCTGATACAAAAACAATGATTTTATTTTTACTTATGAGGGCATGTTATATATAAATTATATATATATAATATATATAATATATATACTTTGCATATATATTTCTAAAAGTGGATAGTGTGTGTGTGTATATATATATATATATACATATATATGTGTACACACACACACACACACACACACATATATACATGTTCATGATTAATCCCTTAAGATAAATGATAAATTTGTGGATAAAAAGCTGACATGATCCTCTAGGGAAGAACAAGTAATTATGTATAGCTCAAAGAAAATGCAAAAATTTAATACTTTTGAAATATACTGCCAAACTACCTCACATAAAGGTTAATATACTTCTCACTCACACTGGTGCTATATATCTCCTTTTTTCTATCCTCATCATCCCAGGTTTATATGGTCTTCTCAAACATAGATTTCAACAGTTGTATTTTATTAACTTAACTCATATTTTTTTTGTTATAAGTGAAGCAGAGTACGTCAAAAATAAGTGTTTAAGTATCATTGTTCTTACTTTGTGACTTATCTGTTAATGTCCCTTATTTATTTGTTCTATTGGAATGTTTATCTTTTCTTTATTAATTTACACTTGTTCTTAATATTGTAAGGTTATTTTATCTTTGAAATTGTTTTGGAAATTCTTCTCCCAATGTGTTACGTCTCTTTATTTTTGTTTTGTTGCTTTTTGATGCACGGATATTTTAAATTTTTATTTAGTTAAATCTGGTATTTTTTTTTTTTCCTTTAAGATCTCTGCCTTTGGTTTAATGTTTAGAAAGTTTTCTCCTACCACCAAGTTATATAAATATTTATTTGTTTTTTTCTCCCGATTTTTTTTTTGGATTTCACTTCCTGCCCTACTTTTAACTACTCCATCTGGAATTCATTTAGATGTATGAATTGAGGTAAGGTTCTAATTTTAAATTATTTCCAACCAGTTGTTTCGATACTATTTTTGAGTAATCCATCCTTTCCATATTGAACATCCTCAAACATCTTTAACACATGATATATTCTTGTTTCTGTATTGCTCTTCTGGGATTTACTTTTCTGCTTCATTAATCTATATTTTTATTTCTGTTCCAGTACTATTTTAATAGGTGTTCCTTTTATGCTATAAAATCAAATAGAATAAGTCTTATAAAATAATTTTTTCTTTTGGTTCAAATTTATTATGGCCAATCCATTAGGTTTTTCTTCCAGAAAAAAACTTTAGTGGGGTGGTGGTAAGAGGGATGAATAGGCAGAACATAGAAGATTTTCTGGGTATTGAAAATACTTTGTACAATATTATAACGATGGACACATGCCATTCCATATATTTCTCCAATCCCATACAAAGTAAACACCAAGAGTGAACCCTAATGTAAACAATGGACTTTGGGTGATTATGATATGTCAATTTACCAAGGTTCATTCTTGGTAAAAAAAAAAAAAAAAAAAAAAAAAAGGCCTAGTAGATGTTCAGTTAATATAAACATTTCACGTTTGCTTAAAAATAAAGGACAGTTTCTATTATATGATTTATCAACATTATTCAATCAACATTATCAATTATATTACTTAGTCTCTGTAATCTTTTTACTTTTCTATCTTTTGTTATGTTAAATTTCCCCTTACTACTATTTTCTATAAATTTCTCTTAGCATTTCTAATGTAATATAATTTATTTATTTATTCATTCAAGATTCTTTATGGAGTACCTACTCTACTAGGCCTCAGTCCAACAACAAAATAGATTAGAATCCTTGCTGTCTTGGGACTTGCATTCTAGTAGAGAAAGACAGATAATAAATAAAATAAATGAGTAAAACAAATAGTATTCTAGTTGAGGCTAAGTATTATGAAGAAAAATAAATCAGGGAAGATGGATAAGCTATCGTTTGAGAGAAGAAAATGCGATTTTGAATAGGGTGGCCAGTGAAGGCCTCACTATCAGGTGATCACTGAGCAAATATCTGAAGAAGGAGATGAAGCCAGCCTTGCAGTTATCTAAATAAAGGAAGAGCATTCCAGGCAAAAGGAATAACAAGTGCAAAGGCCCTGAGGCAGGATCATGCCTGGTGTGTTCAAAAGAAGTAAGCTGGTCTGCTTGGAGCAGAGGGAGCTAGGGAGAGAGTAATAGGAGATAAAGAACTCAGCATATAACATTCATGACATGTTCATTGTGAATTATACCTTTTACTAATTTCAAGTGGCTTTCTTTATTAAGTTAATGCTGTTTACCCAATTAAATTTTGATATTAATAATGTAACTTTTATTTTCTTTTAGCTTATCTTGCACAAGATGACCTTTATAAGACCTTTAACTTTTAAACTTTTTATGCTATTATGTTTCAAGTGTGCTTCTTAAACAACATTATAGTTGGATTTTATTTCTGCTAAAATTTAGTTACTTTTAATTTCCTCAAACTTTTCACCAATTCTCAGAATTGAGTAAAATGGTATTGAGCATCCCACCCTTTCAAAATCAAGGAGTTAAGTTCAGTTATACTCCCCCTTCCCTCTCAATAATATAAACAAGCATAAAAATTGAGGTTATATTTAGAAGATATTCTGTATGTCTACATCTGTATATCTTATGATCATGATTTTTGTTAGATCAGAGATGACTTTCACTTTGAAAGGATCCCTACTCTGTACCCTTGTGTCTCGAAGGTGCCTGTAACAATTTCTTGTTTGGCCTAGATTCAATGACAGGCAGCCCAAACTCTGGTCCTTCTCTCCTCTTTCACTCCTCTGATGTTCTCCCTCATCCCTGCCATGGACCCTAATACATCACAGGGAGATCTCAGTTTCCCACATCCTTTGTGTGCATTCTCAACACAGTAGAGGTTCCAGAGGCTTCATGTCGTGTGAGTTAAGTGATTCAGTTTAAACTGTCAACTCTATTCTTGGGATATTCACCTAATCTAATGTTTTGGAACTCACTCCCTGCAGTGGATTAATGCTGGTCAGCAGGCCTTCTGTAGCCTTGCTTCAACTCTTCATTTCCAATATTATCTGCTTACTAACCATTCTTTGCATATACAGTTTCCTTGTTAGATATATATGTATGTATATATGATAGTGACATATATATGATATACATATCATACATACTTTATATATAAATATAATATGTATTAATATCACATGTGTAAATATGTATGTATATACATATATATATATACATATATACTTAATAGAAGAAACAGAATGCTAATATCTATCTATATGTCTATATTTTATGGAGAGCTTATACTTAATAGATGGAACTAAACAACTGTATGTATAAAATACCACCTCACGTAGCTTATAACATAGTTGGGAAAAATATATATAAAATATTTCTAAAATTAAAAACAATGAAATTATCAAATGAAGTTTAAAACAATAATAATAAAGCAGGTAACTGGACACAAAGCAGTGTCCAGTAATTAAGAGCATAGAATTTGGCATGAAACAGAAGTTGGTGAGTCCTGTGTGTCCTTTAATAGCTGTGTAATCATAAATATGTCATTTAATATTTCTAAGGTTAATTTCTTAAACTTATTATAGAGATAATTATAACATTCTCTTTATAGAGATGCTGGGAAGATAAAATTTAATAGAGTGTGCATTTTATACTGCTGACATTATAGTTTTTGATTGCAATAGTGTAAATTTTACAAGCTTATCTTTTGCTCTTTATTGGGCAACAACATGACAAAACTTAAGAATGGAAATAGCTTGTAGGTGAACTTCTTGATCTGAGATCTAATATAATTTTGGGGTTAATGTAAATGAAATAATAACTGGAATCTTTAAAAGGAGCTCCTTAGAAATGAGCAAAAATTATAAATGAACACCTCACAGAAGAAGAAATCGAGACGGTATTATAACTTATGAAAAAAAATAGTCGACTAATAAGAAAGAATATACAACCTAAAACTACTCCAAGAAGTCACTTATCAATAAAAATCTGAGAAGATATGACATTTTTAGGATGTGATTTCTTGATAAGCTGTAGGGAAATGGGCAGTCTGCCAGAATTTAGCTGGTGCTTAATCACTTGATCTTTTTATAACCACAGTTATTGTCAATCCCTTGTGGGCTCTTAAGCCAAAGGACCCGAAGTGAAATATATTTGCAAGCTGAGGATGGTTCCTTCTGATGAAGAGCTGGAATTAGGGCTGAATTTGATGTGTAAAATTGGATTGAAACATTTAATTCCTGTCTCTAATTGTTTTAACAGAAGGAAAATTTTTGTTGCTATGCAAATGCTTTTAAAAAGTCAGATGGCAAGTTCTGAATTTAGACTTGACCCCCTATCTTGGCTTGATGATCTGTCAAGGGTTCATGAAATCCATCACTCTAAATCCAGAGGGCACTTAACTTCCAAAGCACAATATCCCCAGGCATTTACTGACATGCTTTTCTGTAGAGTGGAGTAAAGTTTGCAAAAAAGTATTTTCAGATTGTTCTGTCACTTGATAGTTCCCAAAGGGAAGCATAATGTACCTTCAGGGGGCTGGAAAAAAGCAGCCATCCTTGTCCTGCTATGCAGTGGTAGCCAAGGCAACTGATGGGACACATGAGGGTTGAATCCATGCTGGGAAATAGCAACTATAGGAGGACCTGACTGTGGAGCCCTAGGGAGGCTTCCTGAGGGTGGTGCTGTTTAAGTTTAAGCCTTTCCTTTGCCAGGGTGGTTTCTCTTCCTTACTTGCATTAGCAATATTCTTGGAGTTGCTGGAGCTTTCCTGAGAACATGGGTGATGGAGTTCACTGGGCTTACCCTGAGCCCAGAAAGGCACCTGTGTCCCCAGATTCAGATCTTGGGCAGATGCAGACTGTGGAGTCCTGGTTCCTTCTGGCTCTTGAGTGACAGATGAACTGCCGGAGCCTGCCAGCTAAGATCAAACAGTTCCCAAGAGGGGGAGTAAGGATTGAGAAAGATAGAAAAAAGAGAGACAGAGAGAGACAAAAGAGAGTCGGGAGGGCTCACAGTGAATACTGCGTATTTATACCCTTGACAATGCATGAAAAACAAAACCCACACACCTGTAAACACAATTACTTGACATTTACAAAACTCCTCTCACCCATTTTCCACCAAACCAAACTTCCTCCATCTGCAGGGAGCCCGCCTGCTCTGCAAACTTCTAGTTTGCAGTCAACTTTAACCTGGTCTGTAGACCTCCAGCTGTAGGGCATTCAGCTGTAGGGCATTCGGCAAGAATGGTTCCCACCAATGGCTCCTTCCTAGAGATCTTGGGCTGGTGAAGTGGAGCTATGGGGATAAACAGTCCATGTTATTAAATGACCCTATACTCTCTCACACTGCACATTCTGCCCGAGCTTTATGTCATGATGCTTCCGTGTAGAGGACCAAATCATTTAGATCTAGTCCAGATCATGATGCAACAGAGAAAGCATTAAAGTAATAGTGAAGTTCTACCCCTGCTTCAGCTCTAACAGCTGATTGACTTTAAGCAACTCATATAACCTCTCTGAATAAATTGTCCTCATCTGCAAATGAGTGAACTGGGCACTACAATCCCTCCTGATGTGGGGTCATGAGACTGTCTCCCAGTCACAATAGGGATGGTCCTCAAGAGAACAAATAAGCACGAGCAACCCCTTTCACGCCTTCCTCTAACAATTCTATTCCTGGGATGTTTTCCTATGAGGAAAGAAAAGAGATCACTCCCAATGGCTCCCACACGGTCTCCTAGGTGGACAAAGTGGTGGAGTAAACATGGAGAGCTGCCGGTAGTAGTAGTTTGTTGAAGGCTTCCTATGTACCAGGAACTCTTCTAAGTATTTTGGGTGACTAATTTATTAAGTCTCACATTTAGCCTTTGAGGTAAATACTCTCTATCATCTCCATTTCATAGATGGAAAAAAATGAGTCACAGAGAGGTTAAGCAGCTTGTCCAAGATTACACAACAAGCAAGAAGCAGAGCTGGGACCAATCAAGCTTCTGAGTTTAGGCCCTTAACCACTACCATCCCAATCTTCTGCTTCTCCTCTGTCTTCACAAGTCAGTATTGCTTTGGCTTCCTATTCAGAAACTCCTTCCATGCCTAGCCCTTGTGCAGGAGTGTCCTATTTGAATGTCATCACAGCCCATGGTGATGAGTGTCATTCTGCCCACACCTGCAACTCACACATCATGTATTGCTCAGGCCTTTTGTCACTTGAGATGGAGAATTAGCCATTGGTATTTTTCATATATTCTAGGTAAAAATCTCTTATCAGATACATAACTTACTTTTTTTTCCCTCCCATTCTGTGGGTTGTTTTTTCACTTTTTTGATGGTGTCCTTTAAAGGTCAAAAGTTCTTAATTTTAATCTTTGCACTATAAACTCTCCCACTAGCTTGCCAATAGTGTGAGCACTACCAAAAAGTAGGCTAAAGGTAGTTGGTTTATGTTGGTCTCAAACCAACAGTCTTGATGCTTACTGAAGTCTTTAAATCCACAAAATTCTATTTTGCCTTTTCCTCTCCCCAAATCTCACTAATATCAAGTATGCTTTTCTACTTAGAAATTTTGCTCATATTCCTCAGCAGTGAATAGCTCAGATCTGAGTGAATGCTTTTCCTCTTCTATATATCTTACTAAACCTCAGACCAGGGATGGATGGGGCTGATCTTTAGCCAGTGAGTCTCAAATTTGTGATCATATTTTAGCATTTTCAGAACATGTGGTATGCTTGGCTCCATGTGTGTGAAAGCCCATACCGTGACAAAACTGGGTAGTTAGTGGGAATAATAAGAGAGGCAACATTGCTAAGCAGTGTCCATTTGAGCAGCAGTGGGGCAGGTAATAAAACCAACATCTAAAAAGGGGAGGAGAGGAAAGACAATGTAAAGAGAAAAAGGAAAATAAAAGAGAAGAAGTGAATGAAGATGAGGAAGAAAAGAATGAAGGATTTGCATGAAAGGAAGAAATGGTAGAATTGAGAGAAAAAGAAAAACAAAAGAGAGAGATCTCTCAGGCATGATTTCTTTTTCTTTAGTCTCTGTCCATCTCCTTCTTCCCATGACTAGAAAGGATAAATCTGTTCCAGAACTTCCCACCCAGCATGATACAGCAAGAAAATCTGTCTTCTCCCTTCAGTGGGTACCAGAAGGCACAGAGTGTGGCTCTTACGTTGTCCTCAGTCCTAATACAGTGAATGGGTATAGTAGACACGAGGCATTGTATGTACAAGAGCTACCGCACTTCTTGCCCTGTAGCATGACTTATAATTATGCTGAGACAGGAATCTGAATTCTGTGTGATGTGTGAGGTGAATCTGGCCTGTGAGTGAGCTGGACTGGCCACCCAGGACCCTTCCACATCCTGGTATAGGTCTGTCCTCCCTCCATTATGTCTGTACCTAAAGTAGGAAGCATTAGAGTGAACTTTTAAAAATTGGCATTTAATTGAAGGTAAAAAGTCTATTTTATATGTTTCAAGGGAAGGTAGGAGATACAAATGTGGGTGGAATAGAGAATCATTCACAGTTTTCTTGTATGTAACACAATCATGATACTATTGAGTGCAGTCATGCCATGAGCCAGCTATCTTTGGTCAACATGATGAACTAATGAAAAGTTCAAGAGAAAGAAACGAAGAAATGAGGAGTGTGCTGGCCTTTAACATATTTACCTGTGTCATGAATTCTACGTTCATGTGAATTTAATGATCATTTGACAATACTGAGTGTCAATACTGAGTAGGCTTGTAATTATCCTAGGCCTTCAAAGTCTTGTAATTATCCAAGGCCTTCAAAGTCTTTCTTTAGATACTTTGTATTGCAAAATTATGATGTCAAAATAGATTCAGCAACCATAATCCCCCAGGAACAAGTCCTGGGAAAGATGCTGACTTCTCCATTTAAAAGAAAGTTAGAATGTGGGAAGTCCATCCATAGAAACATTCCCACAAGAGATTAGTCACTGGGCACACATTTCTTATTTTGTTATTTGTACTAATATTTCCCATCAATAAAAAAAAAAAATGCAGCTGCTTCTGGTTCTCATTGCTGCTTTCGAATCTCGTTTCCTACAATGGAGTCTAATTTAGATGAAGCCGGGCAAGGCATAAACACATCCGTCCAGGCAGGCCAGCAGGAAGACCAGCGAAGTGACGGCCTGGATGATTTCCAATGAAGCTTAATTATTTCCATTTACACGGTCACTGCATAAACAGCACAGTCGCCTTTAAATATGAACTAGTCAATGATTATGTGTCTAAACCCCGCCCCCCCATTTAGGCAATGAGAATTGGTTATCATCCCTTGCAGAATGGTTTCTTATTGGTAGTTCCTATTCTTGCTTCATTGCTCTACTGATTATAAGACTGTTGATCAGGGTTCAGAATCCCAGCTCCATTTGACAGAGATGTTTAGAAATCAATCAAAAGCATATTTCCAATTTAATTACACCTGTCCTTGCCTAAAGTGTAATAAGGGTTATGGATTACCTTCTTGTTTCCTTACATAAAGAAATTTTTACAAAAATGATGCCTGTATCATGGTTTTAAAACCAGCTATGCTTTTGTTATTATTGCGGTTAATTACTTTGTTTATTTAAGCCCAAGTGGAGGGCAAAGCACAATAGAAAGCCTATAACAAACAGAATCCTTACATTTAAGACATTTAGCAGCTCTCTAGCATATGGAGAAGGTGGGCTTTGGAGCTGGTTGGGAGTGGGTCTACATTGATGAGCTTGGCTCCATCTTAGATCTTCTGTTTCCTCATTGGTAAAAATTTTTAATTGTAAAAAAATAATATAAATGTGATTACATATTTTAGGTCATACTAATAGATGCACAAAATATGCTACTTCTCTTTTATCTTTTCATAGGATCATTATTTTGTGAAACTAAGTTTTTCTCTTTTCTCTGGAGCAAACCATGGCATAGCTGGTAATTTCTGTGCCCCGGCTAGCTCAATTTGTGGCCCATAAATTGTAGCCCTTAACCTCAAGTCTTCTCATCCCTCTTCCCATAATCTGTTTCAGTAAAATCACATAATATACACATTTGACTAATAAAAACCTAGTTGTACACATGGCTGTGGGGAAAGGGCCTGTGGTAATTGCCATGGTCAGGCCCGCCTATGAACCGAAGCTACTCCCTGCAGCCACGGCACCTAGTCTTCCCTGGTGGATCTCGGTCCCCATTTGTTTCTTAGAGCATCAATGCAATTTTAGTGTTTAAATATACATTTTAAATATGATATGACCTCTAAACAGAAACCAAATACTTTGGTGGTCAACTGAAGAAATATTCTAATGCTGGAGGGAAAACTGACTTTTTTGGACCTCTGGAAAGTTGGAATGTCAGTCTTCTGTGTGAATTGAAACATGAGTATGCTTACTCTACTTTGTGGGCCACTTAAGGTTTTTTCAAAGACACTTTGTACAACTTAGCAAGCTGCCTGTCTTAATTCTCTGCAGTAGGTGTGGTTGTGCCCAGTTCCTCTCATTCTGTACTTTCGATTATGCTCATAACATTATTGGATAACACATATTTATACAATTCTTTAAATTCTTTGGGAAAATATGCATCTGTGTGCTGATGCTAACCCTTTGTGCTCTGCCCAGTTCTACTCATCACAACAAAACTCGTCCTTTGGTGTGCGCCATTAGAGCAGGGATCTGGAACTGCCTGAGCTGGAGGAACCCTGGACCTTCTTTCAATCCCATAGTACAGTGATTTGCCCAGTATCTTACAGCAAAATTAACAAATCTTATAGGAAGGCGCTTTTCTTTCTGGAGGTTGTCCTCTTTCCTTGACATCAGCTATTTTCACTCTTCCCTCCAAGTGTTTCTTCAATCCCCTCCCCAGCTGGATTGCACACCATGGTTCTGGGAACATGGTTGCCCTCACACTCCCAGGTGTGTGTGGGGAGTGGTGGGGGCGTGGAGGTGGGAGGAGATGCTGACACAGGACATTTTCCTCCCTTTTCTTGTGATAGATTAAAAGAAACACAACAATGGCAACTCAAGTTCCCAGAGAAGAAGGCTAGATTTCCAGTCTCTGGATTAATATGGCTTCTCAGGTTTCAGTGAGGACAGATTTTCTATTCCAATGGGCAAGCACCTGTGTTGCAGGTGGGGACTTCTCACTCCCAGGGTGTGCTGACTCAGGCCGGGATGGAATGCTATTATCTTCTACTTGGCTTTCAGGTGACACATGCAAAGCACACTGTCAACACTTCGTGGAAGGCTGGTGCAAGCTTTCTCTTTTACCCCACTGACTTTGCTTAACTTGGGTGTCAGCACAATGCAATTATAAAAGCAGTATTGAGCATTTGTGGACATTGCTTAGGATCAACTGTTTGAATTCCCCAGAAAGCCATAAAATATTCACCTTCACATAAGCTGAACAAAATTTCCTTCTAAGAGCTCTAGAGGTAGGAGAGGCAGGGAAAAAGGAAGGCTTCCAGAATGACATTTAGCCTTCTCAGAGCTCCCTTGCTGGAGGCTTAGAGCTGGATAGGCCTTAAGGGGAGGAAGATGATGGACAGACAGGGAGGAAAGAAAGAATAGTAAAGGGGAATATTCACGCAGGGCAGGACTGGCAGAGAAGATACATCGAAGCCAAATAATTCTAATTTTTCTGTTCTCTCCTTTCTCTGCCATAAACTCTTCATTGCTGTTCTTAGCTGACAATTTGGCTGTAAAGTCTAATCCTGGAATAGAATATTTTCATTTGGGGATCTTTTGGAAATAGAGGGTGTATGGTTGCCATGCTTCTGACCCTCTCACGCAAGTCTTCTCCACTCTCTTTTTATGAGGGGTGCAGTGTATGTAAATTATTTATGTTTTTCACTACAGATATGGATTTGGCATCATCGAAATGTGCATACTGAATAGGTTATTACAGAAAAAGGGTTTTTTACACCTCAAAATATAGGCTGAAATTAGCATTAAATTATTGCATCACAGACCCATCTAGTTTTATACAATAACTCTAACATGTTATTTTTTTTACTAACTAAAATGTATGCTTGTTAGATTCCAGTCTGATCTTAAATTATGTTAGCCAACATTCAGCCAATTGTCCCCTTTTATTCTCTTGGCAGTCTTTTTGTTTAAGGAGAGAAAAAAACTCAATGAATCATTTGACTTGAAAAATCACATCGATCTCTACATCCTGCAATCAAGGGAAATTTATCTCTGTCCTGAATATAAGCCATTTAAAAAGGTAGTGCATCTAGGCTATAGGCTAAAGATTAGAAATGCCTGATGTAAGCAGGCTGGATTTTTAAAAAAATAATTTTTATCAAAGTAATGCATGTATACATTTTTCAGCCAAATAGTAGCATAATATTTATAGTGACAAATAGCTAGCTGCTCCCTAACCCCCACTTCCCATCTTCGATTTCTACTTCCTAGAGGCAACCACTACAAATTCTTTTTCTCTTGCTATTTACTTTGATTATTCTAAATAAATTCCTAAATGCTATTTTTTTTTAACTTCAATTTTATATCTTACCTATATTACCTGGTGACTTCTTACTACAGATACTGAGGATTTTGCACTCTGCAGGTTTCACAAGCATATTCTCACAGAATTCTAAAATGTTTTTTGTTAGATTCCTATAGGGGATACAGTATTGTAACTGTGTAAATAAATATTGTTCTCTAATAAGTCAAGCAGTTTATTCTGTTAGCAGTTCTGTGTCAAATTTTTATTTCCCAAAGTAAATTTTCGATTTTTTTCATTTGGCTTCTTTAGAATTTCTTGATGTTTGTACATTCTCTACTAACAATGCCAAGTACTTCCTCAATTCAATTTTCCACACAATCAAACCATTCCCACCCCCCAGTGCAGACACACATTGCCCCTGGAACCCTCTGTGACTATTTCTTATTTAGAATAGTTTTGCACTCTCAGACACTGACCAGCTGTAATCCTGGCAGAAGGCAAATGAATTATTAGCATAACAAAGAAATTTAAGAACAAATTAGCATTAAAGACTCGAGGTTTTATCATAGTTTTCTTATTCCTAGCACTCTGCCCCTGGGACCAGATCTTATCCATCCTCCCACAGCCAGATAGTAAGGAGCTTTTTCAGAGAAGACTCCTGGGTAGTGGGGTAAGACAAGAAGAGATAAAAGGTAAATAATATTTTATTTCAGATTTCTGTACCTATGAATATAAGTGAGATTTGTATGTAATTTAAGTTTCTATAGTCATCTGGTTTTGGCATAGACTTATAATTTTGCTCATAAAATTAGTTGATTAGATGTTCATCTTTTTCTTGTGTCTGAAATGTTAGGGAGCAGGTGAGAATAGGGACCCACAGAGCCGAATCAAAGAGAATTGTGAGCCTTTATTAGCCGGCTTGCAACTGACTCTCTACCATGCAGGGTTAGAGGAGATCTGTCCCGAGCTTCCAGAGGAGGGAGTTTATAAAGCTTAAAACCATATTTTGGTAGTCTTTCAAGCAAGCAAGCAGATTACAGGAAGCAACAGGTTATAGAAAGCAGTTGTTGGCTGCAAGTGTCCCATACAAAGGCAAATGTCCTCAGGGATCTCCTAGATCAAATAGGGCGTAGCAGGCAGTTTCCCCATCTGCATCCCAGTGGTGGTCAGCGCCCTCCTGGGGGCCGGAGCCTGGAGATATCACTTTTCTGTGACTGATTTACTGGAAAGTTTCTGACAGAAATAGTTTAATAAAAGATGGTTTACTTATCTGTCCCTTGAAAGTTTGGAAAAAATAATTTATAAATCCATCTGGGCCTGAAGCCTTGTGGCTGGATGGGTGTGGGGGAGACTTGAGCACTAAGGGAATTTTTAAGATGGTTGTTGATTTACTCATGGAGTGTTGTGTCTCTTTGAGGCTAGGGCCTGGTGATATCACCTCCCTGTGACTGATTTACTGTTTCTCCTGGGGGCCTGTCCTTGGAGATTTCACTTCCAGTAACAGGAGAAGTTTCACTTTTACAATCAGTATCTGTAACTATAATCCCTTTTTCATCACACACACACACACACACACACACACACACACACACACACACACGTGTGTGTGTGTGTGTGTATTATTCCTCTTTATCACGTGTGTGTGTGTATATTTTTTTTTCACCTTTTCTCTATTTTTCTTGATTACTTTTGTCTATTTTATTAGTTTTTTTTTTAAGTATTGACTTTGGGTTTTGGTAAATGTCCTGCCAGGTGGAATTGTCCTCTAGGTTTCTACCTTTCAGACCAAGTGGGTCTCTATCTGGGTCTCCACCTGTCACCCCCAGGTTGAATTCCACTGCACAGCTAGGAGACATGAATTCAAAAATAAGTTTCACCTGGGAAAACTTAAGAAGCCAAGATTAGGCAACAGGGAAAAAAGCAGGGATCCCCCTCACCCCCATCTCCATCACCCATGGACAGCCAGCTACTGCTGGCCTGCAGTCAGTGATATAGGGAAGAGGCATGAGAACTACACATATTGATTAAATATTAAACCAGGTTGTATTCAGAACCTGCTACGTGTTGCTAGACACTGGAACCTGGCTGAAGTGCCCTATGGCCAGACCATGAGGAACCTATAGAACAAAGGAAGGTTCCTGCAGAGATAACTAACACTGTTTACCCATGTCATGAAAGAAAAAAGGAAAGAGAAAGGCTTTAAGCTTCACCCTACACAAGTTAATAAATCTAGCCATTCATCTCATTCTTAATTCCCTATAATCAGTAATTTTTCATAGAAACTAAGAAACAGAGATAGATCCAATGTCCAGAACACTTGGGGTCTCATTCTCGGGCTCTGAGAGGAGACCGTGCTCTATGGAGCGATATCCCTTCTCTAATAAATTTTTCTTTGTCTCTAACTCTGGCTTGCTCTTGAATACTTTCCTGCCCCGCTTGGTGTAGGACTTGCATCTCCACTCGGGGGGATTCGCCCCGCCCTGCATCAGTAGGACCTCTTCTAGCTGTGGCCTCTTTATTTAATTGGATGAGAGAAGGAAGCAGCTAGTCAGTGGTGACACAAGCTGCTGGATGCCAGGCCGTCTGGATTTGGAGCCAACTCTGTCAGTGACGATAGCTGCTTGACACTTGGAGACCTTGTTTTTGACCCTCCTCATGGTGGGCCTGAGAGAAAGCCATTCATTTCCAGGGTAACTGCATCTCTCCCACTAGAGGGAAGGATGGAAAGACCCATGTGGTTTCAGCTAGCTCATTCCCAGACAGTTCAGAGTGAGCACTCAGGCCCTGCCCTCTGCCTCCTCTCTCTATTTCTCCTAGAGGTGCATTACAATCTCCACTTGGATTGAGAGTATGGCAATGTTTCCTTGCAGTTGAGTTGAATTTTGCTATGTGTGTTTCAAGGTTATGTATATGATCACTAGAATTTATGATGATCTTTTTGATGTTTGTCCTTTTTGTTGTTTTGTAGTATTCCTCTTTATCACTTTTAATATTTTCAGGGAATTATTATAAAAGTGAACTTTTTTATTTTTCAACAGCTTTAGGTTTATGAAAAAATTGGGAAGATAGTACAGAGTTCCCATACATATACCTTACACATAGCTTTCTATACTAATAACGTCTCACATTAGCATAATATGCTTGTTATAATTAATAAACCAATATTGAAAAATTATTTTTAACTAAAGACCATACATTATTCTGATTTCCTTAGTTTTTACCTAATGTCTTTTCTATTCCAAGGTCTCCTTCAGGACACCACATTACATTCCAGTGTCACATCCCCTTAGACTCTTCTGGCCTGTGACAGGTCCTCAGGTATTTCTTTTTTGATGACTGTGACAATTCTGAGAAATACTGGTCAAGCATTTTGTAAAAGATTTCGCAATTGGGATTCATCTAATGTTTTTCTCATAATTAGACCAAGGTTATGGGTCTTTGAGAGGAAGACCACAGAGGTAAAGTACCACCTTCATCGCATCGTATCGATGGGACATACTATCAGCATGACTTACCATGGTTGGTGTTGACCTTGGTCACCTGGCTAAGGCAGTGTTTGTCAGGCTTCTATACAGTTACTCTTTTCTCCCCTTTCCATACTGTCTTCTTAGCAAGGAAGTCACTCCACATGTATTTGCAGACATTATTTGAAATTCCTCTGCATGAGGGAGTCTGTCTATTCTCCCCCATTTAGTTATTTTTTTTATTATTATTTCATTTATTTATATCAGTATGGACTTGAGTATTTATTGACTACTTGGATTATAATGTAATGATACTCAAATTGTTCACTCTTGGTGATTGAAAGCCTTTTCACTTGGCTCCTGTGTCTCTTTGATATACCCCCATTTTTATTAGCACTTCCTTACTTTCTGCCACTACAAGATGCTCCAGGTTTATTATGCATATTTTCTGCCCCACTCCTAGAATCTCTTTTTATTAGAGAATATTAGCAACCAAACTCTGGGCACTACACTGGGTATCATTCTTTCAAGGTCCTCTCAGCAGATAGAGCAAGGAAATGTATGTGTGCATACTAGCTGGGTGTATACACATGTCTATAAATGTTTCTATGCTTACCCTTCTATATGTGCATTAAGCTAAACATGAGTTTATGCTGATGTCACCAACTTTAATCCATTATCACATAGATCATTTTAGCCTTCTACCCTAGCTTATCTGTTACCTCCTATCCAATCTTGAGAAAACCAGCTCCCACTATCTGTCATCCATTTATTTAATTGTTCAATTCCAGTGTATATGCATAGCAGTACCAGAAGTATTGACTCATATTAGCTGAATTAATTTTGTCAACTGAAGGGCAATGATAATGGAAAGTTTCTTTTGCTTTTAGTCTTGAAACTTTACTTATTTTCAGTTACTTAGATCATCACTCCCTTTGCATTCCTTTCAATTTTGAGGGTTTTTAAAATACATTTGTAGTACAGTTTGATTGCTTTATCACATTCTGCATTCTTTCCTTCCTATTAATGTTTTAAAATCAACTTTACTCAGCTATAATTTACATACAAAAAACTGCATAAATTTAACATGTAACTCAATGAGCTCTGACAAATGCACACACCCAGGAATTCACTGCCACAATCAAGATATAGAATATTCCCATCACCCTCAAAGCCTCCCCAGACCCCTTTGCCTCTCTCTTCTCTCCACCCCTGGCCCAGGACAACTACTCATATGCTTTTGGTCATTATATCGGATTCTATTTCTTTGGAATGATTTTGAGATTTATTCATGGTTTTGTGTATCAAATAGTTCCCTTTTTAATCAAAAACTGACTGGCGTTCCATTGTAGAGGTATACTACAATTCATTTTTTCTCTCGTGCAAAGTTTTCTTTTGGGGTGATAAAAATGTTTTGGAACTAGGGAAGGATGGTGATTACATTATAAGTGTATTAAACCTACTGAATTGTAGGCTTTAAAATGATAAATTTTATGTTATGTGAATTTCACTTCAATTAAAAAATTAATATGGAATAAAACCCCAAATGGCTCCCCATTGCATTTAGAATAAAAACCAAATTCCTGGGAGCCCACAGTGGGACTCCTGCCTATACTCCCACGCTAACCAGTACACCTCCCTTGTTCACATGTCCTGGGCACTCCGGACACCTTGTTGTTTTTATCTTTTGCCTTAGGGTTTTGCCCTTGCTGAGATATGGCTGGGCATCTCTCTTCCAAGCCTCAGCTTGCATGGGACCCAAAAAAGAGTCCTCTGACTGATCTATCATAGGTACCATTGCACCCAGCTTCCTGCTGTCACATGGCCTATTTATTTTCTTCTTGGCCATTTTCACAACCTATAGTGATCTTTTTCCTTCTTCAAAATTTGTCTTTTCAACTGGGATATACAATCTTGAAGGCAGAGCCTTTTTTATCTTGTGCAACTAATCTTCTATTCCTGATGCATAGTGCTTGACACAGAGTAGGTTTTCAATTCTATTTGTTGAATGAATGGAGAACAGCGGTGCCATGCCTCTGTCATCTGTGCCTGCTGTGAGAAAGGATTGAAAGCACAGGCCAATGAAGCAGAGACAGGAGGCAGACCATGGGGATTGTGGTTCCCGATGAAGCCGAGGTCCTTCTTGCATCCCGGCCCTTCCTGGGGTGGTACTGGGAGACCTCTCTTTGGAGTCTGTGGTCCAGCGAGCTCCCATTTTGCTAAGCCATAGTCAGGGGCCAATAAAGTTAGACCTCGGAGGCGGTAAAACCTCATGCCTTTCTGTAACTGCTGCAGTAGGGGAAGAGCTGAGCCTCACTCTGTTTCAAAGGGAGAACTAGGGAGTCAGGAGGGGAAGATGGGGCTTTAGCAGTTAGAAAGTGAAAAACTACATAAAATGAGTAAGAGGGCTTGGTCAATGAGAATGCAATTTGTGTGTGTGTGTGCGCAAGCGTGCGCGTGTGTGTGCGCGTGTGTGTGTGTGTGGGAGAGACAAAGACCCTCTCCTTTCTGATGATTACCTGTAAAAGGAATGGCCTTCAGGTACTTGAGAAAGACTTCCTTGGGCTCTAGGAGATTCATATACATCTCAAAGGGACAGAAGAAAAATTTACAGTTGTAAGCTTTTAAAATAAATTCTCTAAGAAAGGAGAAGGGGGAGATCAGCAGCCCTGATCAGGTGGGGGCTGGAACAAACAGCACATGCTTTTGGTAGCCTTCGGTTTTCCTGTTGCTACGGACTGTGTCCTGAGGCTGCTGGAAGGCCTGGCAGTCGGTCAGGTCTCTTCTTGCAAGGGTTTGGAAAGGTTCATTCATATAAACATTTTTTGCCGTTCTCACCACTTTAATTTATCCTATGTGACTCAAAACCCAGAGTTCTGATTTATAAAAGTTAACATTTCTAGATGACACTATACCGTATGTCCTTGTCAAGTGAGTCCTCTGTCTACTTGTCATTCGGTAGGATGTTAAGGGCGGTGGTGACCATTGGGGGTGACAGGTTGATGAACTGGAGCAGACCACTAATTAATTCTTGTTTAGGCCAAAAAGGTCAATGAAAAGGCAAATTTGTGGCTCAATCGTGTTCACAGGAGCCGGAGATTAGCTATGCCCGTTTATATCCATCAGGCTGACACTTTGTCCCTGTGTTGCTAATTCGTTTGCTCGGCATGCCACCTCAGTTGGGGACAGGCCATCTCTTTCTGTGATATGACATGATTAACAGTCTCTAGTCTTTGCTATGTCCCTGACATCTCTTACAACACTGATTGATTATAAAGTGTTCTTCTTGGGCGCCAAGCAGCAGGACATATTGTAAAACCGAATAATGAAAATAAAGTATAATCATAAAACCTAACTTTCTTTTTGTCTGCAAGTGAATCTAGAAAGAGATTATCTTTTGAATAAAATATTTATAGTTTTCTTTTTAATTTCATAGAGTCTGCCTGAGTTGGAAACGAAGACATCCCCGCACGCCAAAACAGTGTCCCTCCAACATGAGAGTAATTTTCTCCATTTTGTAAAGGGCTTTTTAAGGCTCACATATTGTGCTGAGAATTTATCACTTTGTTAAGTAGATACTTCGAGCGCCTAGGACCACAATATTTAACATGGTTAGAGATGAGCACTTTTGCAAATTTGATGAAAGCTATAGACCATTTTTCATAGCTTATTCTCATAGATAAAAAAACTTTGCATATCATTTCAAAGAATGCATAGATCCTCTGCAGCTCAGGTTCGGAAATCTTACTGCAGAAACAGAACACAGTCTGCATTCATGGATACTCCCTGCTCATCTGCCCTGTGAAATGCAGGGCCCCGGGCATTTTGGGCATTTTGACAGAACTAGAGATGTAGCTTCAGTGGCTTCTCTCTCAGAGTTTACCATTTTAGTGAAGCAGTACACCCACGCTGATGATAAGGAAAAGCTGGTAAGTCCCCCCGCAAAATAATGACAATGCTTTAATGTTATGCAGTAGATTTAACTTTTAAAAACATTAAAAATATATCTTAAATTTTACATTTCTTTATTCTCAGAATTGTACCATTAAAGTACAAAGATAAGACTAAAATGAAATTAGGGAAAAGGATGAATACGTACTGAGTGTCTACTCTGTGTCAGGAACTATGTTAGAAGTTGTAATTAAACAATAGGTTATTTAATACTTAAAACACTTTCATGAGAGAGATACTTTTTCCTGAGTTATTTATTTCAGCTTTTATAAATGAGGAAACCGTGGCACAAATAATTACATAATTTGTTAAAGTCATATTTTGGTAGGACCAGGGCTTAGAATAAACATCATCTGACTCTGAAGTTCATGCTTTTTCTAGTAGATGATGAATAAATAATTATAGTATTTAGAAACTAAAGAAACTGAGAAAAAGAGACATTAAGTAGCATGACTATCATTTACCACTTCTATGAATTGTTCCCCCATTTTCCTAAAGCAGAATAAATTATTTTTTCCCTCACATGGTTCCTTCGACACTGTTTACGTACCTCTTTTTCCCAAGAGATTTCATTTTTTTAGAGCAATTTTAGGTTCACAGCAAAATTGATTGGAAAGTACAGAAACATCTCATGTTCTTCCTATTCCCATGTACTTCTTGTTCCCACACAAGCACGGCCTCCTCTGTTATCAATATCCCCCACCAGAACGGTTCTTTTGTTAACAATCAATGACACATCGTCATCACACAAAGTCCACAGCTTACATGAGGGTTCACTCTTGGTGTTGTACATTCTGTGGGTTTTGGCAAATATGTAATGATCTATATCCACCATTTTAGTATCATACAGAATAGTTTTACTGCCCTAAAATCCTCTTGACCTATTCACCCCTGCCCTCCCCATACCCTTGACAACCACTGATCTTTTTAATGTCTCCATAGTTTTGCCTTTTCCAGAATGTCACATAGTTGGAATTATACAGCAAGTAGCCTTTTCAGATTACTTTCTTTCACTTAGTACTAGACATTTGATTTCAGTTTCCTCTGTCTTTTCATGACTTGATTACATGGCTTTTTTTGATTCCTATAATATTATATTGATTCCTATAATATTATATTGGTTAACAAGTCTCTTTTCTATCGGAGCTTCTACAGAATAGAGATGTTTCTTCTCCAGATATGGCTTGTTTCTGGTATACAGTAGGTAAATAGTTAATGTAAGATGGATGAATAAAAAAAATGAGTAAGTGGATGAACGGATGAACGGATTAAGTTACACAGCTAGTTTACGGGGTTAGGAGCCAGATTTCTTGCTTCCAAGCCCAGGTTCTTTGACGTAGACAAGCCTGACTGGGTGGTTTATAAAAAGGCAAGACCAAAGAGGTACTTACAAGTTTTAAGAAACAAAAACAAAAACAGGAGAGAAACAGTTTGCAGACTACCTAGTAAATATATATTGCCAATACAAGTGTTGGTTTTTCTTGGACAACATAAATTTTTGTGCACCGTTATACTAACAAATGTTTTAGAGTTTTAATTTGTTTGTGTGTATTTAAAGTTCAACTTCCTAATTACCTCTTCCACCCCGAAATTAAAACTTTGATTATAAAAGCTTAACAACATATTATATTTTCTGATGTTGGAAATAGTCAACATATATTAAACTAAAAAGCTGCTGCACGGGAGGAAATCAAATGAAACAAGATGGGTTTTGTTTTCAACAAAATGAAAAGGCAACAAAATAGAAAGGAGAAGATAGTTGAAAATCCTTTATCTGATAAGGGGTTAATGTCTAAAATATGTAAAGAACATATAGAGATAAAAATGATAATGGATAGAAATCATTAAAACCAACCAGCTCAAAAATACATTCTTGTCAGTCAAGGTTTCTTGCTGAGATGTCTCAGGTGCACTTTTGTTGAGAGAAGACGGTGTAAATAGAGAATGTTGATAAAATTGAAACATGATTATGGAATTGTGTGTGCTGTTAGAATGTGTCTGTGAAATATATGTATTAAATATAATAAAGTGTCACAAAGAAAAGCAAAAAAAAAAAAAAACCAAACAATTTAATTCAATTAAAAATGGGCAGAGGAACCGAATAGACATTTTTCTAAAGAAAACATACAGATGGCCAACAGACACATGAAAAAGTGCTCATCATCACTAATCGTAAGAAAAATGCAAATCAAAACCACAATGAGATACCATCTCATACCTGTTAGAACGGCTCTCATCAAAAAGACAAGCAATAACAAGTGTCGGCTAAGATGCAGAGAAAAGAAAACCCTTGTGCACTGTTGGTGGGAATGTAAATTGGTGCAGCCACTACGGAAAACAGTATAGAGGTTCCTCAACAAATTAAAAATAGAACTGCCATACGATCTAGTAACTCCAAAGGAAATAAAACAGGATCTCAAAGAGATATCTGTATTTCTATGTTCATTGCAGCATTTTTCACAATTGTCAAGATATGGAAACAACCTGATTCTGTCAACAGATGAATAAATAAAACACACACACACACACACAAACACACACACACACACACACACATACATTCAGCCATGAGAATGAAATACTGTTCTTTGTGTCAACATGATTAGACCTTAAGGGCATTATGGTAATTGAAATAAGCTACACAGAGAAAGAAAAATACTGCATAGTATCACTTTCATGTGAAATCTAAAAAAAAAAGTCAAACTTATAGAAAGAGTAGGAAAATGATTGCTAGGAGCTGGGGAATAGGAGAAATAGGGAGAGGCTGGTAAAAGATACACACTTTTGGCTATAGGATGAATAAGATCTGAGGCTCTAATGTATGACATGGTGACTATAGTTGATAAACTGTACTGTAGAATTGAAAATTGCTAAGAGAATAGAACTTAAATGCTCTCGCTAAAAAATATATATATACTTACATGCAGATATATACATACTCATGTATCCACACACATATGTGCTGTGATGGATGTGTTAACTATGTGAGAGAAATTCTTTCACAATGTATACGTATATTAAATCATCATGATGTACACTTTAAACATCTTGCAATTTTATTTCTCAACTATACATCAGTAAAGCTGGGAAAAAAGTAACACAGTCAACATACCTATTGCCCTTAGATGGTGTAAACACATACGGATAAGACCTAAAGGGTACAAAGGACATTTGTACAAGCATAACAGAACTCTGGATTTTAAGCAGTTGTTCCATGTAAAAGTAAGAGTGGATTCTGTGGACAGGAATCAGGTCTGCATTGAGATCAGTGTATTTTTGGCACCCAGTGTAATACTCGGCAAGTAGAAATTACTAAATATATATTAATCATATTAAGAAAAGATAAGTTCTGCGAACACAGCCATCTTATCATTGTGAGAGGAACGTGGTATAATAGAGACAGCTGTGGCCCAGGGACACACCTGTGCTGGGTATTTCCACTGCCCTCCACCCACCCCCAGCCCCTGCACCTTGCCCTGCTCTGGCCTGCACCAAAGCACTCTCTTGCTCTTGGCTTTCACATGGGTCTGGCCATTGGGGAGCAAAAGCAAGAGGTCAGAGTGAGGGAGGGAGGAAGGGAAGAGAAAGAGGCCAGAATCTAGATCCCCTGGCTCCCTCCCTTTGGCATTTCCAGGGTTGGCTGTGTCTCTCAATCTAAGGTCACAGCCCCTATCACAGGGCCATCTCCCACTCCTGTCACCATTCCAGGCCTAGGGATGGTAAAGTTGATACACTCCCCAGGGGACTGTGCTATTCCTTGTGTTTGCCCTGCAGCCTGTACATGTCTTTGTAAATAGTCCTTGATCAAAGTATTCTGAAATCACCCAGTTTGAACATTGCCAACTTTTTTACAGGGACCTGGACAGATACACTTGTCATCTGAGGCTATTTGGCTTTATGTAATAGAAATCCATTCCAGTGTATAAAAGAAAAAAAGAAAGGCGTGGATGATGCATTACAGGGCTATGGGGAAACTTCATGAGCCCAAGGGCAAAAAGGTCAGCAAAGCCTATTGCATAATGGGCTGGAACTAGAACTTGAAGGACAGCAAAAAGCAAGGCAGCCACTTTTTGTGCCTCTAGATCCCAATGGGTCTCTCATGGCCACTGCTCTCTGCATGTCTCCCCGACCTTTCCAAGCCCGCATGACTGGCTTTCACTGCTTCTCTGGTGGAAGATGGCTCCATTTGATTCATGAAATTAAATGTCCTCGATTTCATGACTCACTAAGATTCACTGTGGCTCTGAGATCTTAGAAGAACAATTGGGTTTTCCCAGGTAGGGCTAGCACTCCAAGGTTGTGTAATCAGCTATGACCAGAGCTCTATGCCATGCAGTACAAATGTGGTTACCCTGACTGTGGGTGAAAGGAGTTCTCAGAGACAGGGAAGCTGGGAAGGCGCGGTAGAAGGTGTAGGATGTAAGAGCGATGAAGAGAATTCATTCACTCTTTGAACTTTTGCACAATCCTGTGGTCCTATTTAGGTGAGACCATGACTTGTGCTAGGATAGACATATTGTGCTGGTGTGACATTAAAATACTGAGTCCCTTCTATTCACTCCTCTAGAAAGCAATTACCTTCGAAGAAGTATTTCCAAGCAAAGACATAAATGGAGTAAGGGAACAAGCTGTGCAAAGACCTAGGGAAGGACCCTGTGGACAGAGGGAATAGTAATCCCAAAGGTGAGAATGAGGGTGGGGGTCAGCGTGGCAGCTCCAACACCAATATGCAGGAGAGAGAGAGGCAGAGTGGTAGGAAAGGAGGCTGCAGAGAGCAGCCTCATTATTTAGGACTTTGTGGTTCTAACAGAGAAGGTTTTAGTGTACGTGTGAGAGCTGCTGAGCAGCAGTTAGAGAGTTCTGAATAGGGGACACACATCTGATTAATGCTTTGAAAAAGAGACGTGCTGAATAGACTGAAGTATGGCAAAAGTGGGTAAGAGAGAGAGAGGTTAGATAACTGGAGAATTCCAGGTTAGAGATGATGGTGGCTGGAATTAGAATGATGGAAGCAGAGTGTGCAAAAGGACTGCCCAATTTGGAATATACTTTGATGGTAGAATCTTGAGGATTTGCTAATGTCTATTTGAATAGGGGACAAATACTACAAATCTACAATAATCAAAATAGTGTATTGTTAACATATAGTAAACAGGCAGTTCAGTGGAAGGAGCATACAGTCCCCAAAGAAAGCCACATGTGCAAGAGTTTTGCAAATCATAACAAGAAACTAATCAGTAAGAAGAGGGTGGAGTATTTAAAAGTGGTGCTGAAAAAATTGGCTTAGAACTTGAAAAACAAAATGCGACTACCCATTGTCTCATACACACCAAGACATATTCCAGATAGATCAAATAATTCAGCATCCAACATAAAAACGTGAAATCCTAAGGAACTGATGGATTATAGAGAAACATGTCAGTTCTGAGAGAAGTGCGAGGGAGGTGGTTCGCTGAGCATAAAAGCAAAGGCAGAGACCATAGAGCCAAGGATTGATAGATTAGGCCACATAGAAATTGGGAACTTCTGTGTGTAAAACAAAACTAAACTAAACAAAATGAAAAAGCAACTAAGAGTAAAGTGAAAGATAAAACCTATTCACAGCATGTGATACAGGGTTATTATCAATAATGCACAAAACAATTATTTCTAAGGAAAAGATAAATAATGTAAAAATATAAAACTTCTAAATTTAAACTGGCTTGCGCTGTAAGGTAACCAATTACACAACTACAAGAGTAGTGATAGGGTGAGCTTTAGAGTTGGTTGATCTAAGACTCAAAAACTGGAGGATTCAGATTCTTTCCATCACTCTATTTTATCAATATGTCAGTTCTTGTGCTAACTGGTTTCTAGGTGTTCAGGAAGGCGGTGGGTTACAATCGTACATTCATGTCTCAGTCATGTTCTTTCTCTTACAATTCATTTTGAAATTATGTAACATTTTGGACATATCAATGATGTCTATAATGTATATGCAGGTCACTGCAGCATAATTAAAAATAAACAAATACGTCTAAGGTAAGAACTGCAACTTTACCAATGTCTTAAAATCTCGGAGTTATTTGTGTGTTCCTCCCCAGTGTTTCTGCCTTCCTCCTACTGGGGAATAATCTACCTTGATATATGTTTTTGATTATTCTCCAGCTTTCTTTTTTTTACTTTTATAACTTATTCATATATTGCTAAATAATACTTAACTCAGATTTGTTTATTCTTGAGTGTTATAAAAATGTTATAATGTATGTGGTCCTCAGAGATTTGTTTTTATTTAACATTATACATCCAAGATTCATCTATGAGAAAGTATCCAGCTGTATAGCCAACACTTACACTCATATATTAATTCTATATTGTGAATGTACAAAAACTGATTTATTTATTCTCTACTGGTGGATATTGAGTTGTTTTTATTTGTTTTGTTTTGTTGCGACTAAGAACAATGCTATGACTTCTTGCACAAATCTCCTTTTGTGTAGGTGTGCAGGAGTGTCAATATTTACCTAGGGACGAAATTGTTAGATGATATGTTATGCAAATTTAACTTTACGAGATAATGCTGAATTGTTCTCCAAACTGAGCGTACCGGTTTATAGCCTCACATGAGAGCATAAATAACTGTTATATTCAGTGATATTTAATATTGTCAGATTTTTAAGTTTTGCCAGGCCTAAGGGTGGAAAAGGTATCTTACTGTCATCTTAATGTGCATTTCATGAATAACTTTGTGTGTTTATTGGCCATTTGTGTTTTCTGTTTTATGAATTTCCTGCTCATCTCTTTTGTCTATTGTCTCCACTTTGGGTTGTTCCTTATATATTATGGACATTAATTCCTTATCAGAAAGATAATTTACAAATGTTTTCTCTCATTCCATAGGTTACCTTTTCATTTTGTTGATTTTTAATTCTACTGTGTAGAAATTTTTTACTTTGATGTATCTCAATTGTTATTTTTGCTTTTCTTGCTTGTGGATTTGGTGTCATATCCAAAAAATTGTTCCCCATATGAATTTTAGGGAGATTCCCTATATGTTTTCTTCTAGAATTTTTACTCTTTCAGGTCTTACATTTGTATTTAATCAATTTTGAGTTAATATTTGTGAGTCGTGTAGAATAGAGCTCCAATTTCATTTATTTGCATGTGATTTTCTAGTTTCTCCAACACCATTTATTAAAGAAACTATCTTTTACACATTGAGTATTCTTGCCTCTCTTGTCAAATATGAGTTGACCATAAATGTATTGGTTTATTTCTGGACTCTGTATTAAGTTCCATGTATCTATGTGTCTATTTTTACACCAGTACCATATTGTTTTGATTACCATAGCTTTGTAATATAGTTTGTAATCTAGAAATATGATGACCCCAGCTTTGTTTTTTTTTTTCAGGATTGCTTTGTCTATTTTGGGTCTTTTGTAGTTCCACATAAATAATTTTTTTCTATTTCTGTGAAAAATGTCATTGGTATCATGATAGAGATTGCATTAAATCTATATATGAATTTAGGTAGAATAAAAAATTTAACAATATTAATTGTTCTAATCCATGAAAACAAGTGATATTTTCCTTTATTTGTATCTTCTTTCATTTCTTTCATAATATCTTAGAATTTTGAGTGTACAATTTTTTCATCTTCTTGGTTATATTTATTCTTAAGAAAGTATTTTTTTGTTTTGTTTTTGATGCTATAGTAAATGGGATTTCTTTATTTCATTCACAAATAGTTCATAGTTAGTGTATAGAAACATAACTGATTTTTGTATGTTGATTTTATATTCTGGAACTGTACTAAATTCATTTATTAGTTCTAACGGTTTTTGGTGGAGTTTTTAGGATTTTATACATAAAAGAGCATATCATATTGCAAACCAATCATTTTTACTTCTTCTTTCCTATTTGGATGACTTTTATTTCTTTTTCTTGTCTAATTGCTCTGGCTAGAATTTTTAGTACTATATTGAATTGGTGTGGTAAGAGTGGGTATCTATGTCTAGTTGCTGAATTTAGAGCAAAGTTTTTAACTTTTCATCATTGAGTATGTTAATTGTAGCTTGTCATACATGGCCTTTATTATGTTGAAGTTTGTTCCTTCTGTATCCAATTTGTTAAGAGTTTTTACCATGAATGGATGTTAAGTTTTGTCAAATGCTTTTTCTCTATCATTAATTTAGATGATTACATGATTTTTATCTTTAATGCTATTAATGTAGTGTATGCATTTATTAACTTGCACATGTTATGCCATTCTTGCATTCTAGGAATAAGTTCCATTTGATTATGATACATGACCTTTTTAATGTGCTGTGTTTAATTCAGTTTAGTGGTATTTTGTTGAACATTTTTGCATCTACATTCATCAAGGATTTTGGTTTATAGTTTCCTTGTAGTGTCTTTATATGACTTTGGTATCAGGGAAATACTGGCTTCACAAAATGAATTTTCTTCTCTTTAATTTTTTGAAAAAGTTTGAGAAAGACTCATGTTAATTTTTCTTTAAATGTGTGATAGAATTCACCAGTGAAACCTGATCCTGAACTTTTCTTTTTGGGGAGGTTTTGATGATTGTTTCAATCTTCTTATTTATTATTGGTCTGTTTATATTTTCTCTTTATGATTCAGTTTTGGTAGGTTCATTTCATAGCCTTATGAAATATGATGCTTTTCCCAACTTTTCTATGCTCCATAGTCACTTTGGGCTCTGAGTGGTTGCCTCTTCTAAACGCTTATTCCCTGTTCCATGTTTTGGTCCTGTTTGTCATTAGCCTTACCATTGATCCCACATGGTACTTAGCCCCTTTCCTTGCACTAAATCACTCAAACAAGCCCTTGTGCATCAGATTTGGGGAGACTGAGAGAGCCGCATCACAAAACACAAATGAGTTAAAACTGAAATTAAAAATTCCTCCTCTTAAAATCTTTTTGGCTACTCTCTTCTGTACTTTGATTCCATTTATCTTTTTCTCATTTTTCTTGTTTGCCTTCTTTTTCTCAGAAATGAAAAAACAAAAAAATTTCTCTCGTTTCCCTGTACATATAAACTCCACTCTCTCCAGTCCTTTTCCTTAAGCTCATTTCCAAAGTTCCCTTTGCAAATTCAAAAACTCAGCTAAAGCTTAGAGGTCGCCATCTGTAAGGATGTGATTAGGCTCTGAGACAAAGCATCATTTTTTCATTCAGGCTTTTGTCTAAAAGCAGATAGTGGCACCATTTTTTTTAAAGTTTAATTGGCATTATAATAGAAAACTGGAAAAATATTAACAAAATACTAATAGAATTTATCTCTGAATGTTGATTACTCTAGAGTTTTTAAAATTCTCCCTCAATTTTACCTTTTGTACTTTCCAGATTTTCTAAGTAAACATGTCATGGCACATATTCTTATATATCAATTACTTTCAGAAATCTTGTTACTTTTGGGGGAACAAGTTAATCATTGTAACACATGTAGCATAGAGGTTAAAAGAGATTTTTTTTGTCGCCTTTTCTTATTTAAATAGAGCATGTTGTCAGCATTAAATCAGATAATGTATATTAAATGCTTTACATAGTGTCTGCTATGAGATAATTTTAAGGACCTGAAAAGAGCAATTTTGGTGGCTTTCAAGTGGTGACATTCTGGCATGTTGTGTTCAATAGTGCAGAGTACAAAAAAATTCTTTATTACCAGTTGTAATCAAAGTGTTGAAACTTGAAAATTATTGATTGAAGTATACATTTAAGTTTAATTAATTTACTTTAAAATATATATGAAGTGACTTTAAGGTTTTCTCTATAGTCACATTACTTTTCCACATTTGATTTCATAATAACTTCTTAAGTGGGAAAAAAATGGGAGACAAATGAAATAGATTCCTTTGTTAGGAGCACAGAACAATTAGACCAATCAAAAAATTAAAAATGATGATCAAATTACTTTACATTAACATTTTTCTGTTAATGATATATCAAATTTGATCTTACGGTGTCTGCAAAAGAGAAAATATGTGCCCTTATTTACATTATTTATGCCTAAATTGTTTTTGGGTTTCTCTAAAGACTTTAAGATGCCATATGAATGACTTTAATACATGTTTTGAGAAAAAAAATTGGTGAAAAGTGCTACTTTTAACTAGACTTTTGCCAGCCTGTTCTATTTGAGATATGGAATTACATAATCCATAAGGCTTTCTTTTGTAGAGTTCAGATCTTTATCCAACTTCTCTTCTTTTTATTTTCTGCTCATATTTGAGGTTTTCTTTTTTTATTTTTTTCCTTTGCTTTGTTCTTTCATACAGCAAAATTGTTCTATTATGGAACTCAGTTATGACTATTTAGTTATTGAGAAGGCAAGCTAATTAGCTGTAAAAAACTCCAAACCTTTATTTCATGTAGATGGAAATAAAGAATGGGAAAGGAGATAGTCTTGTAGGAATGTTCTGTAGGAGTTTTGAAGCAGGCTACCATTATTGAAAATACCATTTTTGGTGGATCTGCCAAATTATTACTAATTGATATAATAGGCATTTAGTTTTGGTTGCTTTATATTGAAAGATTATGAAAAATCAACAGTGTCTATTAAAAACTTGGAAAACTCAATGTATTTTATCAAATATCACATATTTTTCATAGCAAATATAATTTAATATGTTAAGATAGCTGTTGTCTATGAGCAGAAACTTCTTATAGCTCTAAAGCTTCCAGAAAAATCATTCTGTGTTCCCAGCAGGGAGCAAAACCATCTTCACGTTAATTAGAAATCAGAGATAAAGGCAAGGAACTGATAAACACAAAGAAGTTATTTTGTTAGTGACAGAAGATTCTACTGCATTAATCATTGCATCTTCATCAAGGCTGTCACTGATGTAACATTTGTCATGGGTGAATTAAATTATATATATGCGTAATCAACAGTAAAATGATGTTTCTCTCGTGGAGGTCATGTTCTCATGGCATTTTTCAGTTTGTTGGTCTTTAGCAAGGCAAATACTGATGGCTGATTTTGAGGGTACCAAGGCCAAGTGACAAGCATAGGAAGAGTGGCTTTTTCTAGTTCTGCTCGTTAACCTACTCCTATAGCTAGAGTTTCAGTGCCCCACCCCCGTGCAATGGTATTTGGAGGTGGGACCTTTGGGAGGTAATTAGTTAGATCATAACTGGAGCCTTCAGGAATGGGATTAATGTTCTTATAAAAGAAATCCCAGATAACTATCTTGCCCCTTCTACTATGTGAGGACATGGCAAGAAATTGACTATTTATGAACCAGGAAGATGGCCCTCAGTAGACATGGAATCTGCCAGTACCTTGATTTCAGAGTTCTCAGAACTGTAACTCCAAAATTGTGAGAAATAAATTTCTATTGTTTGAGCCACACCATCTATGGTATTTTTGTTACAGCAGCCTGCACAGACTGAGATACCTACAATGGTTTCTTGAAATCCATTGAGATTTCTTCAAATGGCTTTGTCAGAGTCACCCTTCCTATGAAAGAGATCCTCTCAAGTAAAAAAAACAAACAAACAAAAACAAACCAAAAGACACCAAAAAGCTTATTGTATTTGTTAGTCTGTTATTTTTTTTCATAAAGTAGGCTGATTAGTTTGTACATTTATATTATACCGAACTAAAAGATAAATCTCTTCGTTCCTTCTAGCAAGTAGTTTCCTTCTAGACTCATCTACTGTGTTAAGCTGGAGATAGAAGACCTGGTTTTGAAGCTTGCTCTGCCGTTTGCTGGTTGTATGATTGTGAGCAGGTTAGATTTTAGGATTTCATTTTTTAAATATTTCTAATAAGGAGGTTGGTCCCTTTATTCTCTCACTCAACAAACACAAATTGAATCTTGATTATATGCCAGGTATAAGACTGCACATTATTTTCCAAACTTTTCACCACAAGAATCCTCCTAGTAATATTTTCTCCTTTTAGTTCTATTATTTTGAAAGTTTTATTCTACTAAATAGACTGTGCTTTGTGTATTAAATAATGTTTTTTTCTGTTTAAAAATATAGGGCTTTTTTTTTTTATATATTAAGAATATTTAAAAGAAGACATTGAGAACTGAGAATCACAGCTTCTGAATAGCTGGAGATAATGATTTCAGCCAAAACAATAAAACCTTACTGTTGAAGTTTTAACTTTAGAGTCATATAACCAATAAATGTGCTTTTTCCATTATGCTTTTTTAAAAATTCAAATAATTTCTAACTTTTAATCAGTGTGCTAAAAAATGCTATCTACACATGGGCACCTTGTCATATCTCTTCTTGCAAGCTTAATTTATAGCTCCTGAGTTCCTAAAGACCAGTTCTGACATGGAGAAAGAGTCAGATAGTTTCAGCTGTAGTATCAAGAAAGTCCATCTTCATGGGTCTTAACCATTATGTTTTTCTGAAATATTGAAAATGGTTCAAAGTTGTCTATTACTGCCTTTGAAGGTTGCTTAGGATTCTAGTAACTCCAAGGTAGGATGGGGGAGATGGGCTCTGCTCGAAGTCACTATAGCCTGATAATTCAAAGGACAGATAAACAAAATAGTATCATTAACCACTGCGATTTTGGCTTTGAGTTTGTTAGCAGATGCTTAGCAAAGCAGGAGATCATTTCACGTCTACTTTGCTAAATACCTGTGGAAAATAATTTAGCTATTCAGGAAATAAATACCCTTGAAGCCTTCTCAATGATCTGTGTCCTCATTTGATCAGGAGCCAAATAGTTCAGGACTCACTAGCTAAATCGCTGGGCTAAAATGGGAAAACTTGCAGTTGAAAACAATATAGAAGGTCAGGGGAAATGATGCTCTTAAAACATGCTTGAACCTTTAGATTTAACTTAATTGAAAGCTCATTCTCCTCCTCCTTCTCTCATTGCAGTCCATCCCTGAGCCCTGAAAGCTGATAGTTCCATTTCTGCCTCTTCAGTGACCATCTGAGAATAAGTAACATGTGGCTAATGATTTTAATATTCATTATGGGCATAATGTGAGTGAAAAGCACCCCCAGCACCAAAAACTGGCCTCTAGATATATCTTCATTTAACAGTCAATTAAATTTAACGCCATTTAAAAAAATATCTTTTATAGGCCTGGAGTTGCGGAATATAATAATTTATCTGTTATTTCTCTATTGCCCTTAAGAAGCTTCCAGTGAAATGAAAAAGTTGTAATATACACACACAGAATCAAGAGTCATAAAATTACTGTAGATATAACAAGGTAGGAAAACAGACCATAACGTTTACTGCTGAAGATAATAGCTGCTCAGCTTCTGACATAGATGCTTAATGCCAACCACTTTTAGGAGGGAAGCAATTGACATTGATTTTGTTATTTAGGAAGCTACCTAAGAGTAACGTTTAAGTCAGGCCTGGAAACTGGATAGAATTAGGTGAGAAAAGTTTAAGAGTAGTTAGACAATGGAAGTAGCAAGAGAAAAATACCCAACAACCTACCATAAAATAGCCTTTGCAGAATTCATTTTTCTGCTTGGGACAACCAGATCTGTTTCGTGACCACTTTGACCTCCATCGTTGGATTCTAGCTCTGTTAAAAAAGGAATCAATAAAGTCCACTGCTTTTTCTCTGTAGTACGGTTTAATTGCACATTCAGAGAAAATGAATCCTGAAGGCTTTATTTTTAGCACAGAGCAATTTCCAAAGCCTTAACATTCTATTACTGATGGAAATGTTTGTCACATTGCATTTTATTAGAATGAATTGGTAAAACAGCACTGTATAAAAGTCACAATAAATTTTTTGGGGGTACAGTTGACAATAATAGAAGTTATAATCGCTTAGGACATTTTCCCCATGGCCTGGATGTGTAATCTGAACTCCTTTTATTACCTCTGGGTTATCTCAGGAGACCAAGCCCATACCCTGTAAATAGGATTGGTTGGTTTCACAACTGATGTCCTTAAAATTCAAGATAAACTCTTGCTTAATTAACCTTTATCTCTAGATTAGAGCTGATGAAATTCTGAACAGCCATTCCAGTTACTCCACTACCAGATTTCATCAACCAGTCTATATACTGCTTCATCCTGAGTTCTTTACAGATTCTATCTCTTGAAAGACCACAGCACTTATATTTAAGTGATATCTAATTAAATTTTGGATGTCTGTCTAGGCTTTTGTACTCTGCCATTGCAGGGTTAAAGTCATATTAGTAACATAAATAAGCACATTTACACATAGGCACTGATTTCTAGCCTTTGACAATTACTATAGTTTGCGATTTTTAAAACTAATCATGCAATATTGATGCTCAGAAGAAAAGCTGATGTTTCAGAAAAAAATTTAAACAGCAAAAGAGTAAATCTGTTTCATTTTTTAAGATAAGAAGTGTTTTAAGTTTTGAAAACTACAAATATAAACTTAAATTAATCAGAACATTCAAGTTCTCATTTCAAAAGAAAATAAACTATGGTCTTTCTAAAAAAAATGCTTGAGTGCCACAACAATTAACTAGGCCCTAGTTGAAACAGTATTGCTGTTTCAATACAATAGAATCAGAAGCAAAGGTCACTGCACACAAATGATTTAAGACCTAGAAAAATACAGCAGGGGAAAAATTCATCAAAAAACCAGAGCATGTGTGAAAATTTTAGAAACAATTGTAGAAACTACATTTAGATGTGAAAGGAAAGTCAAAGAAATGAGAATCTATACCAAAGGTGATTATTTAAGGAAAAGTGAGACATTTTGGAGATTTATAAAGGATTTAATGTATAAAATGTGACATAAGAAAAGAGAAAGGACATTCTAGATTTTCTAGAAATACATACATTTAGTAATGATATTTTCTATTTCAGAATCTACTCATATTTTTATTAATTAGATATCTTGAAAAAATGTAGTGGTGTTCAGAACAGTTATAATGCATCAGTTCACATTTTCAATCTTGTCAAAATGTCAATATTCATAAATAGAATAAATTATGAGTTTATGCTAATTTGGTTAATAAATACATGAAGTACACAGGCACACACAGTGAAAACAAAAATAGGTCTGTAAGAATCCAAGGCAAGAGGAATAAAAATGATGAGTTGGATAGGTATTGTGTAAAATTCCTCAGTTTGCTAGGAATTTACTGCCAGGAACTTAACATTAGGAAGAAAGAATATTTAGAGAGGCAAAATAAATCCTTAAAACTACATAATATAGAAAGGGATCCCCAGAAGAACAATAACGAAAATGATCTTTCAAAAAATTGGATAATAGTTATTAGGAGTACAATTCAGATGTGTATCTATTTGTCTATCTATCTATCTATCTATCTATTGATTGATTTATTCATTCATTCATTCATTCTTAAATTTATTGAGGTGACATTGGTTAATAAAATTATATAGGTTTCAACCAACATGCTTTTAAAAATGGCTTAAAACTACTAAATTTGAACACAGAATGTTAGGCAAATTGGCTGTTGATTTGCTCAGTAGACATTTTATGCTTAATGGGTGTGTGACCACTCCAAACAGGCAGATGAGCATGAGTGAGCCTCAGAAGAGGGACAGTGCTCTTGAGGGACAAAATGAACATCAGTCTTTTAAACTAACATACCTAACTATGGGACTCTGAAATGGGGGAGAAAGGGTGTGTGTGTGTGGCGGGGAGGGGTGTATGAGTATGTGTGGGTGTGTGTATGTTTTGGAATCAGTTGATGAAGACCTTGTCCAAAAAAATGACAATTGCCAACAGAATTGCCTTGCTCTTTCTCAATTCAAAGTCACAACAGTGCTTTTGGGGAGTCTCCCTCAGGACCTCCAGGTCATGGTTTGGAATATCTTGTCTGGAGAGTGTTTAAATTACACTGACCTGGAGAAGCATTTGCCTATGCTGTACTCTACTCATTGGTACAGGCTCATCTGTTTTCAGAATGAGCCCGTGACCTTATCTCTTGCTCAGAGAATAGTAGGCTTAGGGCAACCATCAATGAAACAAGCTCCAAATCAAACAAGCACTCTTTTTATTGACATACAAAATCTGATTTAAAAAAAAACACACACACAAGTACTACTTGCTAAATAATGAAAAATTTTAAAAATTGGAGAAACTTGAACAAAATAAAACTGATCAGTTATTGCACTTCCAGGAGCACCTGTTTTAGTTTTCATCTTTCCAGGCTTTCCTCTTTGTATGTATCTAACCTGTATAGAGCAGGAGAGCATCTCCTCTCTGTGGCTATATAAACAGGATATGGTTTGATTTCAGCTAGGTTCTGTCAAGACTCTTTCTTGTCCCTTACTACAATCTTTGGCAGATTCCTTGTGAAACTTCTTTGTGAAAACTGATTATTCAAAGTCCTGTCTGAGATGAAATGTTAATCTCAGGTTTGACTGAGAACACTTTCCACCTCTTATCACAGGTCAGACTCATGGCTGGAGGGACATGGCACTCCTTTTCCTTCAGACCTCTCCTTTTATAATCTAGGGATAGGGGGCTGAATATAGCCTGATCCTGCCTACTTGTAGCAAGCACTGAGGAATGCGTCTGGCTCTGTTCATAGGGTTCTCATAAAAATATTGGGAACTTAGTAGCTCTTCATCTTTAGCATTGTCCTCAGCAATAATTCTGGGAAACAGGAGTCTCACTCAATGTTCCATTATTTTTTCTTACAAAATGCAAACATGTGCATATTAATTTAGTACATTTTTTTTTAAGTAAGAGAATGTTATATGATCAAGATAGAGCAGACACACTTCTCCCAATGCCTCCTATTAGGTACATCCAAAAATGCTGAGCATAATAAGACTGTAAAAGGTAGAGAGAAGGCACCAGATAGAGACCTGGAGACCTAAATGGTAGTGAGTTCGCTGGGTTTTCTTTTTATCTCATATATTGCCTACGAAGCAGACAACTAGAAAACACCAGAGGACACAGACAAAGAAAAGCCCCAAGAAAAGCCTACTCTTGTGGCCAAAGGATCAGGAAAGGAGCAGCAGGACAGGGACCTTCAGACAATAACTAGCCCACATAAGTCAAACAGCATGACTTTTAGTAGACTTTTCTTGGAAATTTGGGTTAATAGTATTGTTATTCATAGCTAAAGATAATTGCCTGCTTCTATCAAAGAGTTTTTCCTCTTTAGTATTTGTCTCTACCTTGTAAGGCAGCATTTTTATCATTGTCTTGAGTTGCCATCTCCCACCCTTCCATTGTCTTCCACTCCCCACCCCCAATGTGTCAAACAGATAGATTAATTGACCCAGACTGTTTTTTTCTACAAAAGGACAGCTGTCCTTCTCTCTATGCTTTGTAAATTTCCTAATCTCGCTTTTTTGAAAGAGCTTGTCTCATTAAAGAGAAAAAGGTGCTTTTCCAGAGCACAGCCCGACCATAGTGCACCCTCATTTGCAGGTTGCAGCATCACCAGAAACATCACACTGGCTCTGCGGAGAAGACCCTGTCCCCAGGGTGATCCTGCGCTATGGCATCCCATGTCAGCCCATACCTGGAGAAGCGAAATTAAATGAAGATCAGGGCCATGATCCAGCCATTCTAGACCATCAAAACAGTTGCTCCTTTCTACCTTCTAATACACTGTTTTTAAAAGGTAAGTTTATTGAGGTATAATTAAACTATGCCAAAATTTACCCTTTTAGTGTAGAGCTCTAGGAGTTTTGAAAAACACAGTTATGTAACCACTACCATAATCAAGATATAGAATGCTAACTTATGTTTTTAAATGATTGTTTTGATTTTATTTATTTCACATAATAATTGTCCCAGTGTTTCACTTCATCTTCACGAAGAAGACATCTTCAAGTTGAAAAAATTGAAGCAATACATTTCTTTCCCACCCAAACTCACATGTATTTAGGATCCATGATAAGACTTAATGAAAGAACAGACATAGTTTTCCGCCTTTCCGTTTGGAGAGATGTGGCCAGTCTATAAGCAGAAACAATTCAGCAGCTACTTGCAAATTTGACAGAAAGGTTTTTGGAATCGGAAATGAGAGCAAAGTAGAAACACACAGTGCATTTATATTGCCCACATAAGTGTTTCTGACCTCAAGATAACTACCTTCCCACCACAATGGAGCATGTCTGGCTTTCTACTTTACAGTCTCTTAGCTGTCTTCTTGTCAAATGGCCTTATAGAACCAGGTGGTTTCCCCTTATAGCTCAGGAAATGACCTAGTGGAGTGAACAACTTACCTTCTCAGACAAAAGCATCTTTCTTATTACAATACAACCCCGCTGCTTGGCGTCCATCACCAGATCTTTTGGGGCCCACTCTTAAGGTTAAGCTTTGATCTAAGACACAGCTTACTCAAAGCCAGTAGGCAGCAGAGCAACAATTAATAGTCATAGAAGCTTAAAATGTCATCTTCCTTTTCCGGACTAGGTGTTAAGCTCCTACTACTTCAATTAATTCTAGGATGACTCAAAAAGTAAAGCTGCTATCAGTTAAGAACATATCAGTGACAGCATTGTGCAAATGTCATCTATGCCTGATATGCCTGGAAAAGCAACAGAGTAATTCTGCCCATCCCCACAACCCTGGAAGAGCAGCAGTTAATAACATGAGCTAGGGTTATGATCTTGGGCAAGTTGTTCAATCTCCTTTACTATGGTTTCCACATCTGTAATATGCAATGATATAAATAGTATCTACATCATAGACTTGTTGAGTAAAGAGGTAATATGTGAGTAAGTGAAAGATAGTGCTGGCAGCTGGCAGCCAGGCTGTGACGTTTCCAGCATAATATAAACTTGCTCACAGAAGATAAGCAATGCTCAGACAAAGCCATTCTAGGACCAAGCCAAGCCAATTCTACCACTACAAAATGACTAAACACCCCCTCTTCAAACTTATGCAGTGACTACTGCTTCTCTGCTTGTTCCTTAAAGTAAAAATCTTCATTGCTATTTGAGCTTAAAATAAGCCTCAAAAATACTTGTTTTTGCCTTGACTCGGAGCCTCACAAAGAACCAGGGAATGTGTGTCACTACTACCTCTTCATCAATGACCACTTGCTCTAATCCTCTTGCTTCCAAGGTGATAATTATTAAGATGCCCCATCACCAAAATGCCCCCACGTCTACATGAAAGTTATTCTAGAACTGACCTAGAATACACCCAAATCTACAAGAAGTCCCCACCTGCTCCCTCTTACTGAGATGTTCCTTGGAGTGCTTTGTCCTTTGCTGCAAAAACCTAAACAAAACTTGCTTTCCCCCAATGAATCAAGTTTGTATTTTGTTCAGTGCCCTGTTGGCTACTCAAAATCTGCTTTGTTTCTTTTAACACATTTAACTTGGCAAACTCTATTGTCAGCCATCCAGACCCTCTATCTCATTAGGCTTTCACAATCCCCCAAAAAAGCTATTTGGAGAATTTCCATAGTAAGTCAGAGACTTCTGGTTCTAAATAGTGCCTGGCTAACCGCCTCCATGAAGCCTTTCCCAACTCCTCATCAACAGCCCACAGAGTCACAGAAAAGCCAACTACAAACTGAGACTGGTAACTCAATGCCAGAATCTTGAAAGAAGTGACACTAATTACAAAGCGTATAGAACAGGGATGAGAATAGCCCACCATGCTTTAACTCATGGAACACCTAGAATTGGCTCACAGATTAGACAACATCAGCAAAAACAGATAAAGATGGTTTGTATTTATCTAAAAAATGTTTGCTGGCTCACAGAACCAGGCTCAGACTAACCAAAAATAGAGAAAGTGTTCTTCTTTATCTCATGTATGCTTCTCTGGGAGTTACCCGGAGTTTTGCTTCTCATCTCCACCTGGTCCCAACCCACCACCTTTCTACATTCAGGCAAAGATAGAAAGCCCCAAAAACCATAGGAAATGGATGGAGAAAGAGGTGGGGAAATACTAAGGGAGGCAAGAGGGACCGGGGATGTTGCACCCATCACAAGTTAAGGAGCAGAAAAGGTTCTTAGTAGAAGTGCATTCTGGGAGTTGTAGTTTTAATGTATTACATCAGCTGTATGCAAAAAAATCCACTGGGACACAGGAAGAAAATATCAGAACTTTTATTTTTATTTATTTTTTATTTAAAAATTTAAAAATAAATTAAGCTAGTTAACAATATGTCAATATTGGTCCATTAATTATAACAAATGTACCATTCTAATGTTCAATGTTCATAATAATGGAAATAAGATGCAGAGTGTATGAGAATTCTCAGATTCCCCATATTATCTTCCCAATTTTTCTGAAAATCTATAACTGGATACAGATAAAATCTATTAAAATACTTGAAAATAAAGAAATTAAGATTTATTAATATTTAATGTACAATGATGCTTGTGCCCTAATTTGTGCTATATGTTAGATGGTCATTGTCAACTCCCACAAATGAGGGAGAAGTGAGAGTTCAGCAACACGAAAGGCTGACGGAGGTAACTTCACTTGGTCATTTATTTTCAGCGTTTGGCAACATATTGTGGTTTATGTATGCTTAATTAAGTGGATATTTGGATTATGACATCCAGTTTTATGTAAGTCAATCTTTCCAAAATAATAAATGCATTTAAAATATTCCTGCAAAGAAAACGTGAAATATATAATGGTAGTGTTACATAAGTGAATAACAAAATGGCAGAGCTGACTCTGCTTTCATTCCTGGTTAGGATCTTTTTATAAGTCACATTAGTGAAAATAGTGACTCTCAAGAAGCCTATTTGAAATACTACTGATAAACTTTGTCCATTATTACCTAAACTATTTTAATGATGTCCTATTTATTTTTCTCCTATTTGTTTATTATACCTTTAGTATTAGCTAATTAGTATGAATCTATCATCATTACAAGAACATTTAAAAACCTTTTGTTAACTCCAGTAATACAATATTCAATCTGGGACATCACAGAATTTTTCTACACCCTCATAAATATTTGTATCCTCTTTTGAGGTTTTTTGAGGTTAATTGATAAAGACAAAACTTTACATGCCATTGTTTTCCTGCAATAGTAAAAATAGTTAATACATTAATTGAAAAACGAGTGACAACCCACAATGTATTTATTTAAAGAAAAACATTGTTTTTCTTGGTATAAAACTCATGAAGGAATATTGCCAAAGATTTGAAGAAACAAGTATTAAAATAAATAATACACTTTGGAGAGTTTGCTATGGTACATGGTCTTAAATTATAAAAATTTCTAGATTTGGTCTTAATAATGAAATACATGAAGAGGTATTTCTTATTTAATCCCAAATATTATATTAAATATTAAATTTTTCTTATTTAATCCAGATATCCTTTTTTGGTGAAGAAAACTATTCTGAAGACAATGCATCTTCAGAATTAAATAACTTTTTGACAAATATGGTGTTTTATGGAGAAATTATGCATGTGTTTCCACTGATGGAGAGACTGCTGGAATGGAGGTAAAGAAATAATTCTGGAGAAGGTTACGAAGATGGCATCTCCTTTGTAAAATTCACTGTGTTGGTGATGAACTCTAGAGGTGAAGAAGCTTTGCTAAATGTGCACACAAGGCTGTAGCAGTTCTTCAATGTCATTTCTCTAATATATAATTATGTAAGAACCTAAAATAGAATGATTTTAATGGGTATGATGGTGAAAATTTTTTGCCTCATACAGTTGTTGCTGATCATTAATGGTGAACTACGTAAGAGTTACTGCATGTATAAATCGGCCACTCCTTTTTTCGATTCCAAAACACCTACCCTGATCTTTTCTGTGTTCCTATCCAGTCAATCTTTTTGAAGAAATCAATAATCTGTCCCAAAGGTAAAATTAATATTTGGAAAATATGGAGAATAAAAAGTTTCTCTTTAAAAGACACTAGTGCTATCAAGAGTGCAATCTGAAAGCAGATATCCGATGGTTACTTCTGCATGATAGAATTTGTTTCTCTTCTATTTTCTGCATTTTTTTCAGGCTTCCCCTCCCAATGTGTCACCTTACAGTACCACAAAATCAAGTTATTTTTTAAAAATGTGCTTGGCACATGGCTGGCACTCTGTAAGTATGAGATCTTTCACATGTAAAAATAAAAAAGAAAAAGGCAAACCAAGGCTCTCCTCTGAGAGCTGGAATAAAATAAAATTGCAGCAAGAAATGTTCAAGAGAGATTGCAGTATTTTTCCTTGATTTGGTTGTTAAGTGAACTGGAATCTTTAAGAGGTTTCCCTGCCCCTTGGTAATCCTGGACTCCAGATTTATGAGAGAACACTTTTAAAATAATTTCTCAGCCATGGGCTCAGAAGTTTGGCTCTCTTTCCTTTTTCGGAAAGCTTCAATTGACGAGTGACCTGAGAGGAGCTAGAACCATATGGAGTAAATTTCCTCACTGAAACACCTCAATCCCAAGGTCAGGTATGGAGTTTCCAGATGGAGAGAGGTTCGATTTTGCTTGTGCTAAAATGCTGAACTGTTGGGAAGTGTTTGGCTAACACAGTGTACTGCCAGCTTCTTCCGTTGGAGGAAGCAAGGTGGGGAGAGGCGGAGGAGGGGGGGTGGGAGAAGACAGCTTCAATCAGTGATGATGCGCATGTGTGCGCTTGGAGTCGTGAGGAGGATTCTCCGTAGAGACAAGACTGTGTGATGCCTGGGATCTTGGGAAACCATTGGGTCCATCCCCTGCTTTTAGGAAAGAATAAGTTCCTGTTTTTCAAATTAAACAAGATTTTAAATTTAATTAGAATTAACTTTTTAAATAAAAACCTTGCAATCTTCTTGTATTGATGTGGACAACTCTCTCAGATGCGACTTGGAAAATAAAATGCAAAGCTCGCCTCCCATGCCTGGTCATCCACAGTAACCAGATGCCCTGTAGTAGCACGAGGATGTGATTATTTCCTTCCCAAACGCACAGATATGGACCTATTTGGGGGTCTCTCTCTCTTTTGACTCATCTAGATCTTTATCCTTCAGCTGACTGAAGAGATAAAACCACTGACTCAACATGAGGCAACACACCCCTTGAGGTATTTGGGGTTCATTCTTTCAATTCCAGTGGGCAGCATCCTTGGGTAACTGGGGTGCTTTGGAGAGGGTGTGCCAGTGGTGAGTCAAAGCATGGCTTCTGAGTGACAAGGCCAGTCCTGAATCTCAGCTTTGCTCCTTTGTAGTTGTTGGCCTTTGGCAAGTCAGCAGCAACGGGCTTCAATTTCATCATGTGCAGAATGAGGGTAGTCCCCCAAATGATGGTAATACCCACCCATGGGGATGTTGTGAGAATTAAATAACATAATGGAGATGATGTGTTTCCAGCCTGAAATTGCTAGTAATTTGGAGAGAGAGCTTGTGCCCTGCACTTGGACCACTTTTTCAAGCATGTTCGTGCCTTCCTTACAACCACCCTAGAGAATACAGGGCTCCTGGGAGGCCGAGAAGCTGCAGAGCAGTGGCTGTGGCCTGGGCTTGCTGGCTGAAGGAGGCCAGCGTTTCAAACTACAGGGGCGATGACAAGGCTTGGTGCGTCTGTAGAAGGGAGAGCGAGGCCCATATGAACGCCAGAGAAGAGTGCCATGGCCTCCTTCTCAGAGCCCAGGTGAGGGTGCCATGTGAGGGGTGTCCCTGCTCTCTTCTCACCCTTCACTCCACGGTGGGCAATTTCCCTTGTCCTCAAGACTCCGGCCTTCATTCCCAAGCCATGCCTCACTCGGTTATGTCTGTCAAATCAGGAATGACCTCTTCAGGGATAAATTATTTTGTGTTCTGTTAGTTTAGCTTTTTAAAATATTTTAGTTAATGCAATATTCTCTGAGGCATTACTTTTTAAAGGCGTCAGGGGATTAAATCTATTTTCTTAAAATAATGTTTGTTTTTCTTAGTGCAAAATACGTGCTTATTGTATAACATTTGGAAAACAGAAATAAAGAAGAAAATTAAAACCATTCATAGCTCCGAGATTCAGAGAAAAGCCTGACCTCTGTGGTTTGTTACTATACATTTCAAAAGACCATTTAAGCATACAGAGACATGGCAGTTTTCTTAAAGTACCTTTCATCATCACTCAGCACCATCCTTTCTCTTCAATCCACTTTCTCCAACATTATCTTGATGGTGCTTTGTGATTTGCTGCCTCTTGCCCTCCTGTCTCTTTCACATCACAATCCTCAATTGTTTGGGTAAAGTTACAGAGGCTTATTAAAAGAGAAAGGGTCAAAATACAGGGTTGATATCAGGTGTTTAAGAGTTTGAAAGTAAGTAAAAATGTTTAATTGCAAAGCACAAGAACCCATCCTCAGAAGCCCAAGTGAAACCACTCTGTTCCAGGGCAGCATCCAGAACTTGGTGGCTGGAAGGACAGACGGGCCCCTAGGGAGGCCTCCCACTCTCATTCAGGCACCTCGGGCCTTCGCGAGTCTGCTCTTCCCTGCGCGCTGTTGCACTCCACCCTCTTACAGGCTCACTCCTTGCCCTCTTTTCGTGTCTGTCTCCACTTGGGCTAAAGCCTGACCATCCTCCAGCCCGGTTCCCTCCTTCTTTCTGTCTCTTTGTCTCTAGTTTATTTGGCCCAGTGGGCTCAGACACCTATGACTGGAATGGGGAAGGGGCGGCTCCCACCTGCAGGAACATAAATGAGACGAGTTCTCTAAGAAGTAAGTAAAAGCCAGCACACACCCTGAATGATGTCCACTATCTTTCTGGGAGAGACTAGATGGAACAAATAAAAGAAGCGTTTCTGACAGAACCACATTCCTCCAAGATCCTTGTCAAACATCACTACTTTGGTGCATTGTCTCCGACTCCGTGGGCAGCTAATAAGTGTTCCTATCTTGAACTTTTTCATTGCTCTTGCATTGACCATATTGTGTTTTAATCCTTTATTTACATGCTATACTTTCCCTTATGGACAGTGAGCTTTCACAAGGCATAAAATACTCTATTTATATTTGCACTGTGACTATATACAAGGTCTAGCATCACATGATAGGTTCTGAATAAACGTGGAATGAATGTTAAAAGAGCAGAATGTGAAAGAGGAAATAAGAGAAGGAGTACAGCTGTAAGAAATTTCTAAATAGATGAAGTTTCATAAAAAATAAGAACTCTCATATTTGGTTGGTTTGTGTTATTTGAAGAACTAAATAATTTGTCTCTGATTAAAAGAAAAAACAGTTCCTTTGTTGCCTGTCTGCTATGATTCTCAAAGCTTCGAGTGTGATGCATACTGAGAGAATGTGAAGGTTTTGAGCACTACATGCTGTTTTCCAAAAGGCATGACCCTGAACTTGAAGGGTGTTGTGATGGTTCCAAGGCTGCCTGGGAATGTTGGTTGAGTTGAGCATCTGATTGGAGTGGACTGTCTTTTTCATTTGTGGTTAGGTGCCATGGACACTTGGCAAGATGCAGAGCAAAGAAACCTAAAACTGTCTTTAGTGAGTGAGAGGGAAAGCTTGAGAACTTAGTGGAATTTCCATCTCTGCAAGTTCTATAGATAATGGCTTTTAAGTTTTGACATTATTTTCCCAAATGATCACAGTGGCCTGGCAGAAAGTCATGCATCCAAGAATGGTAATTAGAGAAACGGGTTATGTGAAATGTTAGTGGTTATTAGAAGAGGGACCATGTTACCTTTTATGGATAGTGTGGTATTAGAAAGAGAACCCCAGAAATCAAGATACGTATACCCTATTTGGATTCTACCAGTCATTAGCTGTGATATTTTGTGCCAATCATCTAAGTAAATAACACTACCCTGTAATATTAAGGGTAAAATGAGTGGGAGAGAATTGTCCAAAAGATGTGTACTGTCCCTTCCTGCCTAGTTGTAGAATCTCATACTCTAAATTTGTAGAACTGACCATAGAAAAAGTTGTTAGTATTTCACATTTAATTTTGAAATCCATCCATCAGTGTCAGTGCCATTTTCATCTTCTTAATTCTCTTAGGTTTTTCTTTGCCCATCCCTACGATGTATCTTGTCACCTCATGTTCTAATCTAACATTTCCCCCTATTTCCTTCTCTGAAGTTCAATAAACCAACCATTGAACATTCAAAGATTCATCCCTCTAGACATATTGCTGTTCTTTAAATAGGCTTAAACTTGACAAATAGTAATCTGTTTACTATTTTGCCAGTTTACTTTCAGTTTTAAATACACTTACTCACCACTCTCTCCCACTTCTCTACATCTTATTAGCTTATTGAAGGTGTGTATTTTCGACTCAATGCTACACTCTTAACAGTGTGCACATTAGCACATTCTCTCAATAAGCTTCATAAGTAAAAGAATTAAGAAGTACAAATTGGCAGTTACAAAATAGCCACCGACATATAAAGTACAGCACAGGGAGTATAGTCAAGAAAATTGTAATAACTATGTATGGTGTCAGATGGGTACTAGACATGGGAGTAATTGCTTTGTAGATTATATAAATGTCTAATCCCTACACTGTACACCTGAAACTAATATAATATTGAATGTCAGCTTTAATTAAAAATTGTTTAAAATAAATAAATAAATAAATGACCTTTGTAGGTGTCACAGATAAATTTGCGTGTGTTTGTGTGTGTGTGAAGAGATAACTGCCTCTCAATAATCTATATATGTTTTTTCCATTTCTTCACATAGAGTTTGAGTGAAAAAGTTCTCTGAAGAAGGACTGAGTTGGCACCAATAAATCAGGAAGAGTTTTTTAATGCTGAAAACTTTCCTGGCCTCTGTAATACATTTGCTGAACTCCCAGAGGGTAGACAGTTTTATTCCCTAGCTCTTCAGAATCTTGAAGCCCTGCAGAGTAACTGTACCCAACAAATTAGACAATTATTATTCAGTTCTGCATTCCTGTCAAGGTGCATAGCAAATGTTTTACAGCTGATGTTTTAATTGAGTTGATCCACAGTCTTGAAGTAGCATGCCATTCACAGAACATTTTTTTTTAGTTGTTTATTTGCTAGAGATGTCATCAAATGTACTTACTCAGACATATTTTGAAGAGACATTTCAGCTGCAGAGATTGTAGGCTGCTAGTCTCCTTGAAGTTGATGCTATCAGAGCTCCAATGGGAGACACTGATGGGGCCTAAATGACATTTTCTCATTATTGATTTGATGTGAACACCTGGCCTATGTCTACGAGATGTAGAAATAGGTTATAATTGGTTTCTGAAGTACGGCATAAGTCTGGCAAGTTATTGCATGTATTTAGGTTCATTAACTCTTTTCTTGTCTATGAATAAATTGTTATTATTAGCATTGCCTGGGCATGAATTTTTATCTTAACTCATATAAAATTTAACACTTTGAATAATGAAACAGGTTCTTTGTCCTGTTCTTTATTATTGCATTGTTGCTAGGTGACAATACATGTTTTATAAATTCTCTGTTTATATGGAGTAACATGGCAAACACATATAACGACTTCAAGAAATTTTAAAAGAGGATACTTCTTCAATTATATCATTTGGGGTTCAGAAGAAAATAAAACAATTTTTGACCTCCTAAAAACAGGTCATCGGTCACACAGCTGACATGTTTTGAGTTAGGACCTGGGCCAAGCACTTACATGTATTATTTTATTTAATTCCACAGCCTTATGAGGAAAGTGATAATTCTGTCTTCTACTTTAGGAACTGGGGCTTTAAAGCACAGAGAGGCTAAATGGCTTGCCAAAGAAACTGGAGCCCAGGTCTGAGCTGAGAATTCAGACTAACAACTAGGCTTCTAATCATTACACTACCTGTGTAAAGGAGCATCCCTAACAGGCAGGGCTGAAGAGTCATGAGAAAACACACTGACTGTGATAAAGGATATAGGAGGCCTTTACAAAGGCAACAGGGTAAATAAACTGTGGTACATCCAGACAATGAAATATTGCTCAGCACTAAAAGAAATGAGCTATCAAGCTATGAAAAGACACAGAGAAAACTTCATTATATATAACGAAGTGAAAGAAACCAATTCATACTCTATGATTCCAACTATATGACATTCCCAAAAAGGCAACGCTATGGAGAAAATAAAAAGATCAGTGGCTGCAGGAGTTGCGGGGAGGGATGAATCTGGAGCACAGAGGATTTTAGGGCAGTGAAACTACTCTGTATGATACTGTGATGGTGCATACATGTCATTATACATTTGTCAAAACCCAAAACTGTACAACATCAAGGGTGAACTCTCATGTAAACCGTGGACTTGGTTGACAATGACGTGGCAATGCAAGTTCATCAGTTTTAACAAATGTACAGTTTTAACAAATGTACCACTCTGATGTGAATATTGATAGTAAGGGAGGCTATGCCTGAGTTGTGGGGACAAGGAGTATATGAGAACTTTTGTACTTTCTGATTAATTTTGCTGTAAACTTAAAAGTGCTCTAAAAATTAAAGGAGTTTAGTTCAGTGCCTGGTACTTAGCAAGGACTATATTTCTTAAGTAAAATAAATTTCTGTGTGCAACAGGAAAAAAAAGGCAACAGGGTGAGAAAAAAAGATGCAAGGATGAGATGGATAAGAAGAGATATAAATCTAGGATTGACTGAGAGAGGAAACTGAACCCAAGAGCCATTATATGAGTTGATCTGTAATGTGCAGTAAGCCAGGTGACTGATCCCTCAGTCTCTTTTACCTTCTGGGTCTTTGACCACTTTGGAGATTATGGAGAACCCAGCTGCCACTGCTGTCCCTGTAACTTCATACTCAAACTTTTCCAACTCATCCGTCAGCTCTGCCAGTGGCCTTAGGTTCCTCAGAGTGAGGATGAGCATCTGCATGGCCTCTATCACTTCCAGACTCACAGGGACACTGGCTCCGACCACACCACAGGGCCTCGGGTCTGGCTTCTCCCGTAGCTGCACAGGACCAGGGCCGTAATATGAAAGTGCAGTGAAGTTAAGTCCCTATATTACGCTCCTAGGGCTACCATAACACAGGACCACAGACCGAGTGGCTTCAAACAGCAGAAATCTATTCTCTCACAATTCTGGAGGCTGAAAGTCCAAAACCCTCTGAAGGTTTTAAGGAAGAATTCTTTCTTGCCTCTTCCTATACTCTTTCTCTTGGTTGTCATCAACACTTCGTGTCCCTTGGTTTGTCGATGCATTACCCCACCTCTACCTTTGTTGTCACATGGTGTTCTCACTACATGTCTGTGTTTCTGTTTCCTTTTCTTATAAGGACACCAGTTAGATTGGATTAGGGCCTGCCCCAATTGAGTATGATCTTATCTTAATTTGATTATAGCTGCAAAAATCCCATTTTCAAATAGAGCCACATTCACAGGTCCCCAGGGTTAGCACTTCAGCATACCTTTTGAGGAGTGAAGTGACACAATTCAATCCACAGCAGTCTCATGGGGTGAACCTTGACCAAAACATCTTTTTAAGCCTCTTCCAGGTTCTATAGTAGTCTGAAGAATAATGAGAAAATAAGTATAATGCAACTTCAATTATTTTACTTAGAATCAATCTCCAAATTACCCTATTTCTTTGTCGATAAGAAAATTTTAATCTACTATGTGTTCATTAGCAGGAAATGTAATTACTATATTAAAAATGAGATATTTTATTTTTTGTTTAATCTTTGTTAATTTAAATTTCATCATTATTGTTGGGAATTCTGATATAAAGTTAACTGTATTAATGCCAATGTCATTGTATTTATGTATCACCGGTTTAGAAAAATTTTGACCTGGAATAAAAATTACTCTTTTAATAAAAGGCTTTCTTCATTTATTGTCATTATCTTCATTATCTTGGGGATTATGGTGGTATAGAAGAATGCATCCTCAATTAGTGTACCTTTGTTCAATTTATAACTTGAACAAAGTGTTTAATCACTTTATTGACTAGAGTTTTGTTCAGCAAGCATTTCCATCAAAAATTGCATAGTCACAACTATGGAAAGATGGCTTCTCAATCTGTCATTCCATAAATTCCACTAGGCATCATGTCAATCATTTAATGAATAATGATGCAAAAAAAGTTAAGTTTGCTTATTGAGATTTGCATTGGCTTGCACATGTCCACACTTACAGAATGCAAAATGTTTTGTGTTCTATATAAATTTGCCACAAGTGAGACATTTCTTAAAAGTCTGCACTTTTTGCTCACAATTCACATGAATTGATTGTGTTATGCCAGGGATCCCATATATACATAGGCATATATATATATTCATATATATATAGGCATATATATATATATATGCCTATGTATATATGGTGATATTCTAAAAAAAGGTTGTGTTGCCACAGGTCTTTTAGTGAAGATGGGCCTTTGCATGCACACCCCTTCCCCAGAGTGTGGACACAGGGGGTTCAAGAACCACAATTCAACATGGTCCCTTCTCATCAAAAAGGCCCAGGGGTTCCTTCCTAAGGCCTCTGCTTCTTCCTGCTTTATAATTTAAAATCAGACTTCAGGACTGAAGCACATACATCACCTTGCCTCACCTTTCTTCTAGGGCTGCTCAGCCTGGTCCCTTTATACACATTGAAAATTAAGAAAACTAAGGCTCAGAGGTGATCACACAGCTAATAAGTGACAGAGTCAGAATTCAGACCCACAGCTTTCTGAAGTCTCCCCAGACTGACCCCTTTCCACCAGGTGGAGTCTGCCATTTTGCTTCTTCCTGGACTAGGATGGAGGGGTGGATGGGACGATAGAAGGATATGACAAAGGATATGGCACACTGTCTATGGGTGCCTAGAATGCAGCATGATGATACAGAGAGAAATGAGACATAGTTTGCATCCCAAGAAGCTCAATGTGACCCTGAGTGCTTCTAAAACTTCTGTACCCAAGTACACTCAGATGACTGAACATTCCCTGCAGAGCCCTAAGGTGCTGGGAAGCCTGTGCATTTGCCACTAGTGAGACATTTCTCGGAAGTCTGCAGTTTTGCTCACAAATCATGTGAACTATGTTATGCCAGAGCTCTCATATATATATAGTCATATATATATAGGCATATATATATTCATATATATATTCATATATATATATATATAATAGCTAATAAGTGACAGAGTCAGAATTCAGACCTATAGCTGTCTGAAGTCTCTCTAGACTGACCTCTTTCCACCAGGTGAAGGATGACATTTTGCCTTCTTCCTGGACAAGGATGCAGGGGACAATGGCACGATGGAAGTGTAGGCCAAAGTATCACTGGGAAAGATGTCTGTGGGTGCCCCTTAATTCAGCATGATGATACAGAGAGGAATGAGACATAGTTTGTACCCCATGGAGCTCAATGTGACCCTGAGTGCTTCTGAAACTTCTGTACCCAAGTATCCATAGATGACTGAACTTTCCCTACAGAGCCACAAGGCACTGGGAATCCTGGGAAGCCTTTATGTTACAAATGGTCTTAAATTTTTAAAAGTCAATATAATAGTTTTATTATAACAAAAATAGTGGTATTTATTGGTACCTATCAATAGCATCGGAAACCAGATTACTAGAATGATAGAAACTATTATTTAAATCACTAGCTGTAGGATCTGTTATATGAGTTGACAGTGTTTTTTCTTTTCTTCACCCATTTTTTTTAATGGTGGCAAATGGTGTGCTGCAAAAATTTTTATATTTAGGAAGTCTAATCCTTCATCTTCTCATTTGTGGCTTGTGGGTTTTAGTCCATGCTTAGAAAGATTTTTTTTTCCATTCTTAGTTCATGAAGATATTCCCATTTTCTTCAGTACTTTAATAAATCTAACTTTTATATTTCAACTTCTGATCCATTTGGAATTATTTACAGAATGAGATAAGGGTCTAACTTTACTTTTCTTCTTAGATGAGTGACCATATGACTATTTGTCTGAAATTTTTATTGAGCAATATGATTTTCCTCTATTGATAAGCAGTATCTTTTTTATTGTATAATAATTATTCATATATTTGCATCTATTTTTGAATATTAAAAAAAATCCATTCTCTTATAGCTAGTTTGCCAAATACAGACAGCTATCTGTTTTTGTAAATAAAATTTTATTGGAATAGAGCTACGACCATTTGTTTATATATTGTTTATGGTTGCTTTTGTGCTATAATATTAAAATTGGTTAATTATAGCAGAAAAGTTTTGGCCCATGAAGTTGAAATTATTTACCATGTGTACATTTACATAAAAAACTTTCTAACTCCTTGTCGAATTCATTCATCAGTGCTATACTACTTTATACTACTTTTTGCACATATTTTGCTTGTTTTTTTCTCCAGATGAATTCTGTATTAAGTAATCTACTATGTATATTCCTATTGGTGCTGTTTTTGGTGTTGGGAAGACATCTTGAATTTATAAGTTTATTTAGGGATACTTTATTTATGATGTTAATTCTTTCTATTTAATAATGGGGTATGCCTTTCAATTTATTTACATTAGACCTTCCATACTATTTAATAGTTTTCTTCACATAATTTTTGTACATTCTTTATTTGTTATTATTCCATCTATTTGGTAGCTATTATAAATGGTATCTTTTCTGCCCTTATATCTTTTAACCATTTTTATTTAATAAATAAATAACAAAGATGTTGATTATTAACTCTATTAATGAATTTTCTTATTTTTTAAATCTTTTTTTGGGTTACTATCTTAGATTTCTCAAATACCTAATTATTGTGATATTATTTTCTCATATATAATAATAATATACTGAAACATAATATAATATAATCATATCACTACAGGCAAATATACTTCTTCACTTTTCATTATTTATACTTACTTTTCTCTCCAGTGTCTTTGACTATAATATAAATAGTAGAAAAATTTTACATAATAGTAATTTTGGTACTACTATAGGACAACAATAACAGCGATTATTAAGATAATGATGACAATGAATTAAATATTTTAAAATATTTTATAACAATATTTTGTAGAATGATAGGGTATAGGGCTGGGGTGGAGAATTAAAACTGAAGTGTCCTCAAATTCTCATGCTATTAAGGAAAGTAAAGATATTGAGTAAAATTAAGTACACATGGAAAAAATTAAATAACCAGCAAAAGAAAAGAAATAAAATGTCTAACTTCCAAATTAATGTGTGTGTGTGTGGTGGAGAAAGTAGATTAATCAACTAGAAGAAAGAAAAAGAGAAAAGATATAGCTTACAAAAATCATAGTTAATAGAAAGACAGAATAAGATGCTAAAAGTAAATCTCAATCTAGAGAAAAAAATACTAAGTACATCAACTTTAGAAATACTGTTGTCGACACTGCTTTGGTGCCCAGCCTTCATCTGCATTGGTGGATCACTGTCTGAGCACTAGGTCATTGATGTCTAATAATTCCATCTCAGATAATATGCACAGTGCCTGCCTCAAGTTAGCCAGTTAACCATAAATTAGATCTTCAAGGACCTTTCTAATCTTTTATCTTCTTTGATTTTTACAAAATCTCTTACAATGGAGTGTTAGATTAAAATGCTGTGCCTCAGACAGTTTGAGTTATAGGATTTAATCCAGATTAGTTGATATCCCCAGCTACCTTTCTTCTTTGGTTCTATCTTTAATATTTTCTATTTTTTGTCATCATAAATGTGCAAAGTTTTTATTCTGGCTCAAGTTTTTCAGCGGAAAAGACCCAGGAGAATTAAGAGGCCAGGAAGAGTGCAGTAATATTGAAAAGTCTTAAAAGGAGAGTATATTACAAATATGAAATAAAAATTGAAATTAGAGTGAACTCATAACAGTCTGCTTTTTCTCACTCTGTCTCTGATACTAGGTGTTTGAGTAACCACTTCCTTAGAGAGAAGAATAAAATATATGGGCATATTTTATCTCTAATATTCAAGTAATAATTTTTTCTTATAGCTGTCAGTTTTCTACCCATTTTCCAACTCCCATCTTTATTTTTTTGAAACAACCAGGATGGGAAATTCATTTTGTACAGAATTTCCAAAGATTTTGGCAGGAAGCATAGAATTGTTTATTGGCTTTGTATCATAAAACAGAGACAACAATTAATTGTTCTTGATTTTTAATAATATCTGTTTGAAGCATTAACCTTAAAATAGGGTTCATGGCTATGGTGAGCATATATCCTGGTTTGTTCAGGAGAATCTTAGTTTGGATGACATTTTAGGGTCACCCTATTGATAACACACTGGTAGAGAGTTCCCTTAAACCAGTGATCCCAACCTTTTTGGCACCAGGAACCGGTGCTCCTATGAGAATCTAATGCCTGATGATGAGGAGCTGAGGCGGTGATGCTAGCACTGGGGAGTGGCTGCACATATATATGAAGCTTCACTTGCTCGCCCACTGCTGACTTCCTAATAGGTCATGGACTGGTACCAGTCCATGGCCTGGCGGTTGGGGACCCCTGCCTTAAATGACTAAAATTATTTTAGAGTACAACTCCTTTCCTCCAATTTTTAAAGGCAAATAACTCTCAGTTTCAACTCTGAATTGACAGAGATTCTGTCTTGATTGGTTTGGGGTCATAATTTGAAAAATGCTGCCTGTGATTCTAATGTCTAGCCATAGTTGGGAATGCCCATACCAGGAAGTCCATCAAGCTACACTTCACGACATCAAGATGCTCCTCTTGCGCACGTGTGCACAGATATACTCGGAAATCTCTTAATTTTGGATGAGAATACCTTGCAAATGAACATATTGTATTGATAATATCATGGCTTTTAGTTGCTCCTATTTTGCTTTTCAATTTATAAATCACTGTTATTTTATCTCCAATATTAGTAATTGAGTTTGTTGTTTCTATTTTGGTTAACCCTATGTGTTCTAATGATACAGATTTACAACTGTAATCTTGGCCTAAAATTTCCCAATAACCAGATTTTAAGGCACCGAGATCAATTACCCTAAAGTAGATATAAAATAGGATTCAGATTTGGTAATTTATTTAGTTAATCAACATTTATTGAGCACATATTATGTGTCAGTGACTTTGCTAGGTGTTAATATAAAGGACACAGTTCTTGCATTTGAGAGGGGAAGATGGATATGTGAACAAATCAGTGAAGTAAGATGCTGGAGCTTTTCTTATAGACTTATGTTCATGGTACTGAGGGAATGAACAGAGATCTGCCAAGAAGTGCGTGGAAAGGCTTCTTACATGAGGAAAAATTGGGCTGAGTCTTAGATGATTAGTATATGCTCCCCTGCTGGACACAGGATAAGAGAGAGTCAGGGCAGAAGGCAGTGGGAGAAGAATTCCAGGCAGCAAAGCCACTGAGCAAAGCCACTGAGCAAAGTCACTGAGCAAAGTCACTGAGGCCGACACAAGGCAGTTTGGAGACATTACAGGATGTGGAATATGCTGTTTACTCACCATTGTTGCTACAAGTTTGGCGACTCATGTATTTATTTATATTAACATATATGTGCATGATTTTGTTTCTTATGAGCAATGTCTGTTCACTTTTGCATGCTTTTAAAGCAATTTAATTGTATGCTTTCTCTTTTTAGGACTTTTAGAACTAACATAAAAGCATAGAAAATGTGACATAAAAAAAGAAGATAATTAAAAGTACCCATAATTTCTCATACTACTGCGAAGGTTTTATGCAACAGCTACCCCCTCGTGCTGTAGTTTCTATGTATTATCTACACATACTATAATATGGTGTTATATGTATCCAAACTTTTGTTTATAACACTATATCCTGAACATTTTTCTGGACTATTAATATTCTTCTACAATGTCAGTTCTCTTTACTTTTTTAAAATCTATAAACAATATATTTTCAATGTTGAAAATGAGAAAATATAGATAAACATATATAAAACAATAAAAATTGCCTTAAATTTTATGGCCCGGAAATAATCAATACTTTAGGGTTCATCCTTCACTATATTTTTAAATGTATTTTTTATTAATTGTTTCAACATATATTATTTTAATATACCACAACTATATGCATTTTCTAGGAGGCTATTGTTTAGTACCATTTTCTCCATTAATTAAAAAGATAACAAATTGAGCACTCTTTATGTTCTATTAACTCTGTGAGGTTTTTACATTCATTATCATATTTTCTTCTCACAAGATCATGGGTGCTGTTTCACTGATGAGGAAACTGAGGCTAGCAAAGATCAACGGTTTATCTAGAGTGTCACAGCCAGTAAATAACAAGGCAAAATTCACACCTAAGTTCTCTCTGTACCCAAAGGCTATGTATGCTCTTTCATCTGATGACCAGGTAAAGTCAGAGGAGTTAGGGACACAGGGAAGGCGCTCACTCCCTGAGGGCTCAGCATTCTCTCTCTGAAGACAGAAGAACAAATTAAGTCCTGGTTCTCCCCACCTGGGTGGCTTCCCAGGTGTCTGGTATTTTTTGCCTAGCTCCTTTACAGCTTTGCAGTACGTGTGTGCTTTTGGCTCCCGCATACAGTCGGCCGCTGTTTTGGAACTATTCCCACGACTAAAGGCAGAAAAGACATCTGTTGTCAAAGGTAAGCCACGGGTAGAGCTTTGCTGACTGCAGAAGCCAACATAATAGATACAAAAAGAGAATAATGTCCTTGTCATTTGTCTTTGGCCCTTTGGAAGAAGAGCTGCCTTTCCTGCACTGGTGAGTGCTGTGAAAAGTCCTCTAATGTGGCTGCACCCAGCAGGGGGACAGAAGTCCAGGTCTGCAGCCAGCTCTGACCTAGGAAGGCCTCCGTGTGAAGGGCGTGCTGCGAACACTTCCTAGTCTCAGCTCTTTCCCATTTTGGATTATCTCTCTGAACGGTCCCTAAAGCTAACCTGCTCTCACAAATCACTACCTTCCCCACCCCCTCTGGAAATGTGCTGTTCCCTTAGACTTGGGAGGGGGTTTGGAAGCGGAGCAACGTTTATTCTAATCTGAGAGTGTTTAATGTCAGACTTGTCTGTGGAAATAATTCTGCGTATGGCGTAAAAGAGAAAAAGTGAAGGAGCTAATGTTTATTCATCACTGCGGTGAGCTGGACACTTTCACATGTATCATCTCATTTAATCTCCACAACACCTCTGGGAGGTAGGGATTGCTGGTCCCAATTTACAGATGAAACTGAGATGCAGAGAGATTAGCTCGTCCAAAGGCAGCTGAGTGGCATGGCAATATTTTTACTCATACTGTTACGATTCTGAAGGCTCTCACCATATGTTTCTGTTGGGAGGCCTCAGAGGACAGTCACTAATATTTAAGAAGCACATTTCTGTTGTCCATTTACAGTCTTAACATGACAGGAAGCAGAATAAAAAACAGATAAGAAGAAAACCGATGGTTTCAAGCTCCGTTGAGCCACTCAACAACCCATTTTCATGGTTTCTAGAGTGTTTTTGCCAGTGGCCACAGGGAGGCGCCCAAGAGCAGTGAGCCTCCTTTCCCGAGAGTGCTAACCTCTGGTCTTAAAAAACTCATTGCCTGCCCTTTTGTTTCAAGTTAACATCTGGGACTTTCCTTGGACCCGCAGGCCTCAGATTGCTGCATAATCAGTGTAACGCCAGGAAGTAAAGACTCAGGGCTGGAGAATTTTAAGGAGATTCTTTACATGTAAGAGCCCAACACAGTATCTAGGGTTTAGCAGAGCTCAAGACATGTGAGCTTTCCTTATCTTCTTCCTTCTCCTTCCCTGTTCACCCACCACTGTACCTCCACCCCCACTATCTCTCACTCTCTCCCCTATCTATTGTGTGTGTTTTCAACTAGTCAAAGAATTTCTTAAGAATGCAGTAATTTCAGAACAAGCAAAATCCCACCAATGAACTCGAGAATCAAACTGCACTGCACTTTTGGGGGAGCACAAGAGCTCAGACAAGACTCTCCTGAAGCTCAGGCACCGTGCTGAAGTGAAAAAAATCGTGGATGTGGACATGAGATCTCAAATCATATCTCAGCACAGACAGGAAGGAATCAGTTGAGTAACCAGAGGCATTTTTGCAGACCCTCCCTGGGCCACACTTTCCTCTTCTATTAGGCAAGAGTAATACCTGCCTCACAGGATTGCAGCAATGGTTGAATGAGAAAACCTGAGAAAGTACCACCAATAATTCTTCTCATTTTATAAGTGTCCATGAACTAGTTAAAATGCAATTTTAAGGTGAAAGCTCTCCAGAGGCTTTTGTCAGGGAGGCTTAGGGATGGGAAGCAAAAACTTGACCTGTTTATTAACACTAAACTCTGGGGTTTCCCTGATGGAGGGCACAGGATGCCCAAGCCTCCTCTGCTTGCCTTGGGGACACAGACCAGTCATTGCCTCCCAGGGAAATCCACTTGTGAGAATACTCCCAATTGGCCTGATTGGATATAAAGGGCTTAACTTAGTATAAACACATAGAGCATGCATGTGTGCATGTGTATAAGAGGAAGGCCAGGGCAGGGAGTGCCAGGATCTCTTTGCCTCTCTACTGTGTAAATCATGAACCATAAACAAATAATCTAATAGAAATATAGTCAGGATCCCGAGATAAAATCATGCCCTTCTAAATCCACACACATGTGTGAGTATCCAAAATACACACAAGATATAAGGAGAGTGGTAATTCCAGCATTAGGGTACCAGGAACACAGATATTAAAGATTATTGATGACCTTGGGAAGATAATAAATTTGGTTTATGCTCAATGCTTACCAAACATAAATGCTTGATAGGTTAGCTTAAGGGAATTTGTTCTTTCTTTCCGGTCACAGGGTCTTTGGTGGAACCAAGATTTTCTGCAAACATGGAGAGAGCTAGGCCTAGCAACGTAAACCTGGGAGTCAGCCCTGTAGGAGTTACTGTCTTATTTCGTTTGGGCTGCTATATCAAAGCACCATGAACTGGATACCTTATAAACAACAGAAATTTATTTCTCACAGTTTGTAGGCTAAGGAAGCCAAGATCAAGGCACTGGCAGATTCATTGTCTGGTGGAGATCTGCTTCCTGGTTCATAGATGGCCAACTACTGGCTGTGTCCTTACATGATGGAAGGGGCAAGGGACCTCTCTTGGGTCTCTTTTGTAAGAGCACTAATCCCTTTGATGAGGGCTATACCCTTATGACCTAAGAATCTCTTAAAGGGCCCATCTCCTAATACCAACACACTGGGAGTTGGAATTTCAACATGTGTGTCCAGTGGGGAATCAGATATAAACATTCATTCCATGGCAGTTACCTAGTGGAGGCCTGCAGGCCAACAGATTCTCTGTAGAGAAATAAGATCGTTTTCTGTTCCTTGAACAAACCATCCTTGTTCCCATCTTGGGCTCTCTTGTCAGCCCCTTTGCCTGGAACTCTGCTCTCTCAGGTCCGGGAATTGACTCCTGTGACTCATTTAGACCTCAGATTAAATATCGCCTTAGACCATCCAAAGCAGTCCAATGCAGACTTTCTATCACACGCTTATTTTTTTTCTTTAGAGTATTGAGCATTGCCTGACATCTTGCTTATTGCATGTATCTCCTTCATTAGAATTTAAGTTCAATAAGAGTAATAATTTTGCCTATCTTTCCATCTCTCTCACTACCTCCTGGAATGGCATCCTGCAATAATAGGAACTCAATAAACATTTGCAAAGTGTTGGAGAAAGAATTTATGCATTTTTGTATCATAAGCCCAAACAAGCACTCTAAACTCTAAACTCCACTTTTTAAAGAGGAAATGCTAGGCACTCAAAAATAGCAGCAGCAGCAGCAGCAGCAGCAACATCGACACCTGCTAAAAAAAAAATGCTTAAAAATTCCAGTTTGTGTTTTAAATTTTTGCAAAGGAGACATAATTAAAGTGTTTCACTTTCCTCCTGGACCTCTGACAACAAAACTAGCATGAAGGAGAACAGTACATAATAGAAAGTGAAGGTAAGCATTAAAATATTGTTTGTCTCATACAAATTGCACAATCTAGTTCTACTTCATGATGAAAAACTTTTTTTTCAGGAGTCTTAGAATTCATAGGTGTCAGTTTAATGCTTCAGAAAAAGCCTTAACACTAAGTACAGGACTTTGTTTATATAATAACTATTTTTCGAAAACTTCTGAAGTGCTGATTATTACCCTAGGCACTGGACAACAATGATAAACAAGACGAAGTCCTCCCTCCTGCTAAAGGGTGGTAAAGATAAGCAAAGGTAAACACAGTACAGTGTCATCAATGATATAAATACGGCTACTATAAAAGCACAGGAAGAGGGTGGTGGTACTGGTGGCTTCATGAAAACTTTGGCTATGAAATAATGAAGTGGAAGAAAAATGGTCTTCAAAGATATACCTAAATAGTAATAAAAACTGATGGATAAATACGAAACATGCAGAAATCAAATTTAACAACAGCAGATGTGGCATGCCCATTCATCAACACGCATTTACTGAGGATCTGCTCTGTTCCAAAATTTCTCCTAGATACTGTGACTCAAAGAAGCTCACAGATGACCATCATGCTAGGACCTTGAAGCCATGCAGAAAAAGCATAAGGTGTGTTTTCTGCCTTCACAGGGCTTCAAATTTCAAGAAGAGCTCTGACACTTACAGAAATGATCAGATTGCTGTATTTAACCGCACTAGCATGCTGACATTTTGACCAAACCCTCACCGGAGGTTGAAATGGGAAGAGAGTCTGTCAGATAACTCAAAGGCTATCTCAAGCCTCTGGGAACTTATTCTAAATTTTTAGGAGAAATCTGTGCCCTCACTGGTTCCTGTTTGCAGCAGACATCTTCCCTTTTCAAAAGCTATTGGTTCATCTCTCTCTGTTTTGCATGCAGCTCTTGGAAAGGGCCCAAGTCCTACTGAGGTTGGTGGGATGATTTGATTTACAACAGTGGAGAAATAGCTTTCAGTTAGTTTTGAGTAAGAAACATTTTCTAACTCCAAAATAAATTGTGACAGGAAGTGCAGTCCATGCCAAACGCCTTGTGTTGTGTTCAGTTAAAGCATCAAATTTAAAGAGAATGTTAATAGCATTTGCTCCCTAAGAATAATCTGTTACTTCCTTGTGCAGGAAGCCATGATATTGAATTCTCCAAAACGTTGACCCTCTACTTTTTTCTGGTTTCTTTGCTCAAATCTGGTTTGTCCCTGGATATTTCTCCTTCCTGCCAGTATGGTTTGGGTTCAAAAGACTTCAGGGAGTTTGACGCAGTCGGAATTAGATGTGGCAGTTGCTATCCTGGCATAGCCTTTCTAACTGGAACTCAAGACCATGAGAGGGTGGCCACTGCCATTCTTTCTAGAGGGGAGTGAGGGCTTGGCCATTAGCATGCCTAGTAGGGATGAGGGACCCAAGCTGCCACCTGGAATGACCCAGGTGTCACAGGCCCTCACATAAGCATCCAGCAGCAAAAACAGTCTGCCTTGGTCATCTTTGGAGGACTTGTGATTGTAGTTCATCCAATAACCAAGAGACAGAGCTTCAGATTCCTGGGTTAAGGGTCCCAGAGCTGAAAATTCACGTTTCTTATGTACTTAAAGGCAGAAACATTGAGAATGTCCTACCCTGACAAGCAGAAAATATCAATGGATTTAGTGAAGATTTAAATATAGTGCCTAACCTTATTAAGAAGAGATTGGAGATCTTTGGACCACATCACCAAAGCTTTTAAAGCAACATTATGGAAAGCAACTCCAACAAATCTTGCCAGAGACAGATATAGGAGTCAGTATTTTAGCGTAAAAGCGCATTTGAGAATGCATTTGTATCTAGAGGGTCTCAGATCATTATTTTTTTCAGTTAGAGTGAATTATTATACTTATTTAAATAGAGAGATGAAGACAACTGCAGTAGAAATAAATAGTAAAAAACCATCTCTCTCCCCTTTCAATGCAAGATCTCATTTAATCATTATGGAAGAACCTATGAAGAAGATAAGATTATCATTTCCATTTTACAAATGAAAAAAGTTAAGATTTCAAAGGTTATATAACTGACCCAAGGTCACACAGCAAGTAAATCATAAAGCCAGCCCTGTCAGTCTCTGTGACATTGTACTCCCTCCCCTTCATGAAGAGTTGCTATGAGAAGTGGGGCCTTCCACTTCCCCTCTGACCCGTGTTTCCCAAGCCTTAGTTTGACCGCTGGTGGGGATAATGTGTTTCCAGTTTTCTTCCTTCCACTAATGGACTGCTCTTAGGTGTCACATGGTCTTTCTTAAGACAGAAACCCATGCACAAGACAAATGCCAATAATGTAATAGCAGACCAAGATAGAATCTTTAATTTTGCCTTTAAAAATTTTCTCTAGAAGAATGATAAATTACACTGCTTAGTGTGATGCTAAGTTTCCTCCCCTTCTGTCATATGATCCATTCTTCTCTATTCTAGTCCTTTCTGTAGAGCCCAATGGGATTTACTTGAAACCTAGCAGTTTTGTGCCTTTCTTTTTACTTATTTCTCAGGAACATCTGACAGCTACTTATCCCCTTCCTGTGAGCTGTGCAGACTGCACTCCTCAGCTACAGCCTCAGGAGCCAGGAGTCCATCTTGACTTGGGTCCAGATATCTTTCTTCTAATTTGTTCATAAACTCAGTGTTTCCCACTGGCCTCTTTTTTTTTCTGCCAGCATTATCTGCACTGAGGTTTACCAGATGCTCCTCTTGAGCCCTGTTTATTTAGATTACATCATTAATGCTGTTGGCCTCTCTGCTCTTCCCACTAGACTGTGATTCTGTGGCAGAAGGTAGTTCTTATCTTTGTGGTTCTGATACCTGACATGGGCCTGATACACTGGGAGTGGATGCTCTACAAAACTTAGGAAGGAAGGGAAAGAGGAAGATAAGGAGTTATTATTTCTATTATTATTATTATTATTATTATTATTATTATTATTATTATTTAGGTTGTTTTCATATGGCCTGATATCTAGTGAAGGGACCTGGAGCAGAGAGGGGATGGAGAAGAGGGGGAAGGAGTCTTCCACCTGGTCACTCGGACTTTTTTGAAAGAAGTGATTCAGTGAGAAATTAAGAGCTCTGACTCTGTAAACAGATTATGTTCAGAACCTCAGCTCTGCTGTTCGCTACCGAGATGACCTTGAGCAGATTTCTTAACCTCTCTGTTTCTCAGTTGTCTCATTTGTAAAGTAGAAAAAACGAAAGTAATTTTTTCGTAGGGTTTGATGGGAAGTAGAAGAGGTAATCTATGGAAAGCAGTAGGAGTGGCTCCAGCACATAAAAAGAACCATTTTACCATGGTTATTGTTATGAAAGAGGTTTCAGCAGCCAAAACTTAGGGACTTGTCTCTAGGAAAGCCCTTCAATCATTTTATTTTACCTATCGAACACCTAATTTGTGCCAAGCATTGTGCGAGGGGTTGTAAAGGAAGCTTAATCAGGACAGAAATGACATAAAGTCTCTATCATTAATTATACATCAGATCATTACAGGTGCAAAGGAAAGAATAAAGGGCTAGGCTAGTAATTGAGGTGGGGATTGGGCAGGAGGCAGCACCCTTGGGTGTCATTATCAGACTTTCTCAAATGTTTGATCCCAACAATATAGCAAAGAGGTTCTTAAAGGCATATCTGCAAGTAGATGTGGACCAGAGCAGGCTCAGAACAGGGCAAAGTTTGAGCACAGAGCGAAGCTGGTGGAAGAATCTTGTAAGCACTAGTGAAGCATCCCCTGGGAGAGGCCAGGAGATAGGTCCTGCTTTTGTGGGTGAAGGCTCAGAGTCAATGTCATTTGGACCTTAATGTTGTTGTGTCCTCATTTGTACTCAAAGATTGGTGATGTCTGGGACCATCAGAGTCACCCCAATAAATGAGAACTCTGCAATTTTTTTCTGTTGACTACGGCTGTTTTTAGAAAAGCTTCAATTCCTTCCAAGTCTAAGAATTACAGAGAGTTGAACTATAAACTGGTCTCTTGGAAGCTTCATTTTTTTTTTATTTGGAGTATATAAGATCTCATAGTTATCTTTTTTTCCCTCTGAGGATATTATTAAGAATTGATCTCTCTTTTCTTTAATTTTTAGCACTTATTTTCTGTTTCTGACCTAAAATCACTATGTTATTGTATGTTTCTTGAGTAAGATTAATTTTCCAATCCTTTAGCCTCTGGCAATATTGAGACTTCCTTGGCATTTCTGAGTCTTCATAAAAACAAGATGTCAAAGTCCCGATTCCATTAAATCACTTAAGGACTGGGAAGAGCTGCCTTTGTGAGTAATAATAAAGATCTGGTTTTCTTTAAAATAAGACAGAATATAAGAACCAGCAATTATTCCTATATGCTTTTACATGAGACTTCTGTTTTCTTCTGTATTTGAAATGTACCAGATATTCTCTCCAAAAATGAGCTCTATTTAAGAGAACTGGGCTGATGAACTTGAGAGATAATGCTACATTACTTACACAAGTTAGCTCTGTTCATATCACTTTTACTGAAAGGTGTATATGTATAATATCATAATAAAATAATTAATTTAATATAATATATAATACACATATATTATGTAATTTTATTCATTATACATAATATATAGTGTATATAATGTATAGTGTATACTTTTATTCACTATACATACTACATAAGCTATAATAATATAAGTATATTACTATATATTTACTATATATTATTTACTACATATGGTATATATAAATTTACTAAACAGTATATAGTATATATGTGAATTATTTATTATGTATAATATTCTGAAACTGACCCTTCCCCCTTTTCCATAGGACTGCCAGATAAAATACAGGACATTTAATTACATTTTAATTTCGGATAACAAATAAAGTTTTATTCTAAGTATATGCAAATATTACATGGGACGTACTTATATTGAAAATTATTTATTGTTATCTGAAATTAAATTTAACTAGATATCCTGTTTTTATTTGCTAAATCTGGCAAACTACTTCTTTCATCTTTTTTCAGTATCTTTAAGAATAGGAAAGAGTGAAATTTTGTAGCATTCCTCCAGCCTTTGGCCCTATTATCAAAAACCCAAACCTACCATCTTCTTAAAAGTTTCTGAGAAAAGAAAACATGCATTTTTAAATAAAAAATTGGGCAATAGACTCAGAGGTCATCCTTTCCTAACGGCAGGAGTGTCGCACACACACTTTGCTGACTACGCTTCTGTATTTAAAAAGGGGGAAACGAAGTCCAGCTGGAAGAGACGCAGGACAGCATTAGTCGTTTAAGGAGGGCCATGCAGTGCTCAGCGGAGAGAAATGGTCGGTATGAGAAATTCAATAGGGACACATTTTCCTTGCAGTCAGTTTTTTTCCCAGGCACGCTGTGGATTGGCACCCATGAGAATTTGGAAGGTTTAGAGTTACTGTACAAGGGCCACCTTGAGAATGGCATTTAGTTTTTTTTTTCCTTTTTTCTTTCCAGTTGCAGTAAGAGTCTCGTTTTAACATGAGGAAAACTGAGACTACGAACAGTACCAGCTTTTCATATTTGTTATCTAGAGTTTCAAAACATGCATTTCTAGAGTGCTGTCTAACTTGGATCAGAGAGAGAATTGCATTTAAGCCTTCTGTCGAGCAGAGAGAGTAAGAAGGAACCTTCACTGGGGCCGAGTCCAAGGTTCCAGCTCAGCACTGCAGCTCACTGGTTTTGTGAGCGAGCACATCCCAGTCGGCATCTTTGACCCTTAAGGTGGAGTGGGCATGAGACCTCTATGGCCCTTTCCTGGTCCCAATCTTCTGATTCCATAATGATCCAGAAACAGCAGGGGGTGTCTGTGAAATTCTTTCTTCCAAAATGCTAGATGTCCTGGCTTTTTCCGTCTTTCCCCTTTGCTCTGTATCGTCAATGGTGGGGATAGTTCTGTGGAAAGCCCTGAAATAGCAACAGCCAAAAAACCCACATGGAGTCCGCTTGGCTCCATTGGGCTCAGACCCTGCCAAATACCTGTCATCAAGTCACTACTAAGACATGGGAAGGAACCAATGCTCGGGTGGCAGCGGCTTAAAGTTGTGACTTGTGTCATTAACCTCCCCAGAGAACCTAGGCCAATGAGGAAGTCACTTGAAGGGCCCCCAGAAAGCCAAAATACCAGCTAGAGCAAAAATGCTTGCTGGGACTGAAGCCCATTAACTGCCTATGTTCTGGCCGGGCTGAGAGCTGACATGGTGCCTGGAGGTAGCCTCTCAATCCTACTCCCAGAACCCTTTAGTTCCTATGGAAATTCAGGGGGTTCTTTAAAAGAACTCTGAGACCAGGCAATTTTATCAATTGTGTGTCCTGGAATTGGTCCTGGGCACCACCCAAAATCTACAGGGAGCAGAATTCTAGACATTGAAAAATGACTCCTGGCCCCCACAGGCTCCAAACTTTCAAAAATCACTGTAAATATGTTCCACATTCTGGCCCTTGAGATCACTTACTAAACATGAAATAAATTAAATGCTTAGTAAAAGACAAGCTCAGAAGAAAAGTGGTTTCTGGTTCTTGGTACCTAGAAATAGGATCTCCAGGGTTATTGTTCTCAGCTTTATCAACAGTTGGACTTAACCCCATGGAAATAAAGGTAGCTTTAGCTCTATCGGATGGTGGTTTGTACCATCTTCTGAATTCAGTTTGGTAAAAGTTCTCATGAAATAATCATTCTTTGAAATACAGATTTATATATTTCCCTAAATTCTTTTTATTGCTGACCTTAAAACTGACTTAACATGTACAGCTAGCTGTCAGCACTGAAAAGCAGAATGTGAAATGCTCTGAAATGTGGGTTATAATTTCCATTAAGAGATTTAAAATTTTTTTTCATATCTGCGAAGGTATGCCATCTGTAATATAAATCACAAGGTTGCTGCATTTGAAATGCATGCAACTATAATTTCTGTGAAAAGAGGAACGTGATACAGCTTCTTTTTTTCATGGAGCTTGTAGTTTACGGCAGACTTTCACCTGTTTCATTCTAAGTCTATTGACATGTACTTAGTAATTATGACCTGCTGGACTTCACATCAGGCACTAGAGATATACACATAAGCAGATAATTAAAATACAGTGCATTAAATAAAAGATATGTATGATGTGATGTGAGAACAATAAAATCACTTAATCCAGGAGGTGGATCTATTGCAAACTTAATCTTTCGAAGTAATAATAATACCTCTATTTATAACAGAGATGAAAACTAAAGTTGAGAAATTCAAGTGGATACCTCTTACCAAGAGCAGAGCCTATGCTGGAATCCATATTGAAGTTAAATACATACTCTTAGCATCTTGGTATCAAATCTTTTTCACTTTCGCTTTTTACCAAAAAATTGCCAATGCAATGAATTCAATCATTTTTTAACAGTGAGAATATATTTCCTTTATTCTAAGCTTCTCTTCTATAAGCTTTCTTGTCTTGACAGTGCATTTCAGATTGAAAAATCTCACTCATCAAGAAAATATGATAGTCTGAACATCTAACAATGTTAGCTTTCCTCCATCAACGTATGAAATCTTCTAATTTTTTTTCTCTCGCATAGCAGTCTTGAATCTGAGCATTAGAAGTGGCTCGAAGTTAAATTCTGATCTATGATGAACCAGACCATTGACTAAATGTAAAGAATGACATTTCAGCTAAATATGGAGGTCATACATTGTGCCAGATATTAGTTTTTTAGAAGATCCCTCTGCATTGGGTAAACAGGCCGAAAAGAGAATTTCAACGAGCTGGCATAATCTGAATTTTCTTAGTCATGACTATGAGTGTGGTAGGTGGGGAAAGTAGAGATCCTCCCATGTGCTGGAAAACAAGGGGATGGATGAGAAGAATTCCAAATAAAAGCCCAGAAAGTGTATGCATCCTTTGGAGTGAGAACACACCTTGACCTATATTACTGAGAACAGAATAAGGCTTCCGAGAATCAGAAACCTGTACTATATGCAAGCTAGTGGCTTATAGATACTGCTGCTCTCAGATTCTCAATCTTAAAATTCTTGAATTCTTATTTAAGCTTTTTTTGAATTCATCTAGACAAGACTTTATTTTAGCATACCCAGGATTTAACTACGTAATGTTTTATTTAATATTTTCGTACTCACATTCATAAATGAGATCAGACATTATTTTATTTTAAAAAAATAATCTTTGATTTTCTCTATACTCTCAAGTAACTTAAATGCATAAGAATTATCTGTTCCTTAATGGTTTGAAAAATGTTGTCTATAAAACTGTTTGAACTTGATGCTTTTGTATGGAGTCATTCTTTGATAAAACTCTTCCAATTTATTCTCTGACCAATGTCTGTTCAGTATTGTGAAACATGAGTTTGCATTCAGTTTTGGCCATTTGTATTTTGTGAGAAGATTATCTTTCAATGTTATTTTCAAATATTTAAATATTGAGTTGAATGTAGTACTATCTCATAGTTTAGAAAACTCCTGTGATCTGTTTTTTTTTTTTTTATCCTGTACTCTCTATTGCTAGGTTTCCTGTCTCCTTTCTTGATTTGATATCTCAAGAACCAAGTTTGACCTTGCTTTATTTTAAACACATTTTACTATTGTTTCCTTTTATCATAAGACTTTCCTCCCACTTAACTGGGTTCTTATTTCATTTATCTTGATATCTTAAATTGAGTGCTCAGTTCACTTACATTCATTTATGTTTAATAAGAAAAGCACCAAAAGCTATCATGTTTCTTCTAATACAACTTACTTATAGTATTTAATTTTTATATGTAATGTTCTCATTGTTATCGATCTCTTTTTCAAAATACATGAAGAAAGTGTATTCTTTGTTGAAAAATGAGAAAAGTAAAAAACAAATCACTGGTAGTTCCACCAGATAAGACATCTGTTATTTGTTTGACAACATTCATTTTGACAACAAAATTTGTTAAAATGCCTGAATGTCAAAAGCCATAATGAACAGGGTCAAAGGGCAAACTGGGAGAAAATGTCTGCAATATGTATAGGGAAGTTTAAAATTAGCTCCTGTAAAACTTTAAGAAAAATTGGGAGAACAGTCAGAGTGCCTGATCAGGCACTTCAAAAAAGAAAAAGCTGCATTGGCCTATAACACATTTTAAAAAATCAATTACATCTAGTAAACAAAGAAGTACAAATTAAAGCCATCATGAAATATCGTTTTTGCTTTTAAATTTGCAAAGATTTTTTTCTATTAGTTATAATCTCCAAAGTTGGCAATGGGGTGAGGAAATTGGCTTTCTTGTGATATTTTGGTAAACACTGAAAATAAGTTTTCAAAGTCTTAAAAATGAATATATTCTAAGAAAATTATAACTAATGTGCCAAAGATTTAGCTACAAAGATGTTACTGCAGCTAAAAATAATAAACAACCTGAAGGCTAAACAAATGTTTTAACTATTGTAAAGTAAATTAATGGATTAAACAACTATTACAATTGACACTGAAGAAAATATTTATGGAAAGAGAAAGATTTTTGTGGTATATTAACATAGAAAAAGTCAGGTTACACACCGCCACTGGCAATGCCGACTCTTTCATTCTCGCTTCTCGTTCAGCTTCTTCTGCCCCTGTCTAACCAACCTGATATGGCTGAGATTGAGAAATTCGATAAGTCGAAATCTAGGAAGACAGAAACGCAAGAGAAAATCCACTGTTTTCAAAAGAAGCGATTGAACAGGAGAAGCAAGCAAGGGAATCACAATGAGGCACACACCGCCAATATGCACTGTACATTCCACAAGCACTGCCTTCTTATTTTACTTCTTTTAGTTGTTTAACTTCTTAAGATGCAAAAAGCTTGGATCAAGTTTAAATGACTGTGCTGCCCACTTTTTCACATCAAAGAACTACTGACAATGAAGGCCACATCTCCCACCTGCCTCTCTGGCTGGCAGAGAAGGAAAAGAACTCGTGTACTGGTGAAGGCAGAAGCAGAGTGGGACCGCAGGGAAATCTAGAGTGAAAACCAACCTGGTCCAAGGAGTTCTGCAGGCTGTAAAATGCAGTTTAATCAGAGTGCCATTTTATTTTGTTCAAATGATTTTAATTATTGGAATGCGCAATTTTTAAAATATGCAGGTAAAGATTTAACCGCCCCCCTGTCAAAAAAGTCAGGTTATGGACATATATTTATTGTATGATCTCATTTTGGAAATAGAAAAATAAGTGACATCTGCATTGAAAATGCTTATGTACATATATACTATGGAATTTTTCTTCTCCTTCTCCTTCCTCCTCTACCTTTATCCTCCTCCTTTCTCTCCTCTTTTTCTTTTGCTTATTATAAAATTCAGAAAAAAACCCACAAAAGTTAGGACATATAAAAATCAACCATGTCTTCAGAAAAATATTTTCATAAATATCAGGCTTTCTGTAGCTTTTGTTTATGTTTATTATTATTATTATTATTATTATTATTATTATTATTATTATTATTATTTTAGAGCAGGGTTAGTTTCATAGCAAAATTAAGAGGATGGTACAGAGGTTTCCTATATACTCCTTACCCCACACATGCATAGCCTACTGAATGTCCAATTGCTCCAGCATCATTTGTTGAAAAGGCTGTCCTTTCCCCACTGAGGTGCTTTGGATCAATGTCAAAAATCATATTTACGTGGGTCTGGCTTCTGAATTCTCTATTCTGTTCCACCTACATGTCCATTCTTCTCCACTGATATCACAGTGTCATGATTACTGTAGCTGTACAATCCTTTATATTGGGTAGAATGGTTCCTATACTTTATTCTTCTTTGTCAGGATTGTTTTAGCTATTCTAGGGTCCGCACCTTTCAACAAAAATTTTGGAATAGGCTTGTCTATAGCTAAAAATAACCTTGCTTGGATTTTGATAGAAATCTAAACATATAGTCAATTTGAGGATAATTGCCACCTTTACTATATTACGTCTTGAACTCAATATGTCTTTCCATTTTTTAACTCTTCTTTGATTTTTTCATTAATATTTTGTTATTTTCAGCATACAGATTCTGCACACGTTTCAAGTTTTTACCTAAGTACTTCATTTTCATAGAAAATATTGTAAATGGCATTGTTTTAAATTTGGTATCTTTATGGTCACTGCAAGTTTAGAAATGAAATTGACTTTGTCAGTTCATCTTTTCTTCTGTAACCTTGTTGAACTCACTTATTAGCTCTAGATTTTTTTTGGTAGATTCTTTGGGATTTTATCCATAATCATGTCATCTGCAAATAGAAAGTTTAATTTCTTCCTTTCCAAATATAGGACTTCATTTCATTTTTCTGGCACTATTGCAGTGACTAAATCTTTCAGTACATGCTAAAAAAGAATGATGAGACATCCGTCCTTGTTCTTAATCTTAAGGGAAACATTCAGTCTTTCACCATTAAATATGGTGCGATCTTTGAGTTTTTGTAAATGCTCTTTATCCAGTTGAAAAAGTTCTTCTGTAGTTCTAAATTATTGAGAATTTTTTCATAAATGGGTGTTGGACATTGTCAAAAGCTTTTTCTGTACTAATTGATAGGATTATATAATTTTTTTTTCAAAAATACGATGGGTTTTTAAATTTGAACCAGCTTTGTACTCTTGGAATACATACTGCTAAGTCATGACATGTAATTCTTTTTATACAGTGCTGAATTCAATTTGCTAATATTTTGAAGAATTTTACAACTTAGATTATCAGCGATATTGGTCTGTAGTTTTGCCTTTTGTACTATCTTTGTTTTTTGTTTGAAGTAAGACTGGCTTCATATAATAAATTGGAAAGTATTTTCTCCTCTTCTATTTTCTAGAAAGTGTGTAAAATTGATGTTAATTTTTCGTTAAGTGTTTGGTAGAATTCTGCACTGAAATCATCAGGAAATCATCAAGATTGGGGGGGATGAGGTAAGGTGGAGCTTTTAAATTTACAAATTCAATTTCTTTAATAGTTATAGGATTATTTACATTATTTTATCTTGGTTGTGTTTTAATATTGTGATTTTCAAGGAAATTATTCATTTCTCCTCAGTTGTCAAATTTATGAGTATTAAAGTCTGTTGTATTCTTTTATTATCTTTTTAATGTCTGCAGGATCCGTAGGATATCTTTATTTCATTTTGGATATTGTTGATTTGTGTCTTCTCTTTTTAACCCATTTCCCATTTAGGAAAAAAAGTATAGATCCCTGCCTGCGTTAAATTAATTTTACATAAACACGCTCTTTGAGGCTGAAACAAATCTGACTAGTTTTCAATGTGAAAATAAAATATAAAAACCTGTTCTTGGAGTTACTTCTAAACAGAACTTGTTTCTAATCTTAATGTAATGGAAATGTATACATAAGTCAGATTCATCAGATGAATCTTCAGCTAGCAACTGTTTGAGAACAATGTTAACATCACATGTAGGAATACTGCGTTTTCTAGGACATGACATTACTACATTTTGTAAATGGAATACCACTACTAAAAACAGAATGCTATAAATGGAATAATGTCATATGTTTTCAAAATCTATTGATGTACTAGAGCTATGCTAAAATAATAATACAAGTGAGCTATTTCATGGTAAACTTTGAAGGTAAATTAGGACTGTAATCCACACATACCCAGGGTAAATACTGCAGCGGCAAGTGTCGCCAGGGAGTATGCTCAGGGCAAATGGGAAATGGGTTAAATTTTTGTTAATCTTGCCAGTGATTGGTCAATTTTATTGATTTTTTTTTTGAGGAACCTGCTTTTTGATTGACTTTATCATTTTCCTATTTTTTATTTATTAGCTCGTATCTTCATTATTTCCTTTCACCTTGCTTTGGATTTATTTTGCTTTTCTTCTTCTAGTTTCCAAAAGTAGAAATTTAGGATATTGACTTGAGACCTTTCCTCATTTCTAATGTAAACATTTGTGTTATAAATTTCCCTCTTAGCACTGCTTAAGCTGCATCTCCCATATTTTGATATTTATTACATTTTCATTTAGTTCTTTGAATTGTTTATTTCTTTTGAGATGTCTTCTTTGACCCATAGATTATTTAGAAGTGTTTAACTTACATAGTTTCAGAAATATTCCTTTTGTCTTTCTGCTATTAATTTCTAATTTGATTTCACTATCGTCAGAGAACACATTCTGTGTGATTTTAATTCTTTTAGATTTGTTAAGGTTTGTCTGGGTATGCTCTAACTTGGTGAATGTTTCATGTAAGTTTGATAATTTTTTTCTTGAATAAAGTGTTCTATATAATTCCAATTAGATTCTATTGGCTGATTTTGTTGCTCAGAATTTCTATATTCTTGCAGAATTTTAGTCCAATAGTTCTATTAGGTTTTGAAAAGGAGTGTTGAAGTTTCCAACTATAATCAAAGATTTTTCCATTTCTTCCATCAGCTTCATCAGGTTTCGCTTCAATATTTTGAGGCTCTGTTTTTGGGTGCTTACCGATTTAGGATTATGCCTTTCTGGTGGATTTTTTCTTTATCTTTGATTTTCTGTAGTTTGAAAATGATATGCCAGGTATAGAGATTTTTTTTTTTTCGTTTGTTTGTTTTTGTTGTTTTGAATTTATCTTGTTTGGTGAACTCTGAGTTTCCTGGATCTGTGATTTGGTGTCTGACATTAATTTGGGAGAAATTTTCAGTCATCATTTTTTTCAAATATTTCCTCTGTTCTTTTTTATCTTTCTTCTCCTTCTGGTATTTTCATTACATGCTTGTTATACCCTTTGTAGTTGTCCCACACTTCTTGCATATTCTGTTCTGCTTTTTTCTATTATTTCACTATTTGTTTATCAGTTTGGAAAGATTTCTATTGAGATAGTCTCAACCTCAGAGATTCTTTCCTCAGCCATGTTGTTTACTAATTGTCCTTCAAAGGCATTCTTTATCTCTAGTATAGTGTTTTGTTTTCTAGCATTTCAGTTCTTTCTTAGAATTTCCATCTTTCTGTTTACGTTGCTCATCTGTTCTTGCATGCTGTCTACTCTATCCATTAGAGTCCTTAACAGATTAATTGAAGTCATTTTAAATTCTTAGAGTGATAATTCCAATATCTTTCCCATGTCTAGTTCTGATGCTTTCTGTCTCTTCAAACTGTGTGTGTGTGTGTTTTTTTCCTTTTAGTAGGTGTTGTAATTTTTTTCTTTATGACCAGACATGGTGTACAGGGTAAAAGAAATAGCTATAAGTAGATCTTTGGTACTGTTGTGGTAAGGTGTGAAGGAGAGGAAGTGAGGAAGTGTACTGTAGTTCTACAATTAGGTCTTAGCGTTTAGCGAGTCTGTGCCTCTGGACTGTGAACTTCACTAGTATTTCTCAGTTTTTTCTTCCCTTTAAGTGGGAGAGAATGGCTAGAGTGCTCTTAAGTTGGGTATTTCCCTTCTCCAGGCCAGTTGGACTCTGACTATATTCTAGAATATGAAGTTCCAGTTCACCAGTTTCTCCTGAGGGCAGGTGAAAAAGAACAGAGTGCTCTGACATATTTAAAAATGATTCTCTTCCCATCCCCCTGTTATAATCACAAGGAAATTTTACCCCAATATTTACTGTGAGAGCCTGGTTTGAGCTCATGGAGGTAAATCTCACAGAACTGCATGAGCCTCCTTATGAATGGACCTTTCTGGAGTTTTTAATTCTCAGAGGTGTTTATATGGAGTCTCCAGAAATCTGTCGATTATAGTTTATATTTTTCTACCCAAGCACTAGTTCCACAGCAGTTTCTGTTTGCGAGTCCCTGTTCTGGTAAGTGGAGACTTCTGTGTTTACCTGTCTGTCTCTTCAGTCTTAGGGGTGACAGTTTGTCCTGTGTTCTAACCTCTCTTATGGATCCTAGCAGAGTGGTTGATTTTTTCATTCTGTTTACTTTTCATTTGTTGTTGGTATGAAGTGGTGACTTCCAAGATCCTTACACGTGGAACTAAAAATAAGTAGTCACTATGTACAGTTTTTAAAAATATTTCTTTGTGTAATTTTTATAGTCATTGCTCTGGATATTACCATATACATATGCATATTGTACTAACATTTTGCCACTTTGAATGAAGTATAGAAACCTCCCTTCCATTTTTCTTCTCTAAAATGTCATTGTCTTGAGTATCTGATGATGTTAAAAATCAAATAGGATTTATACCACTCACAAGAAAAAAGACAATGTATTATATGTGCCTATATTTCTGCTCTTTCTTTCATCTTCCTGATACTCCAAGATTATTTCTTTTATCATTTCCTTTCTGTCTGCTAGAAAAATTTCCTTTAGCCATTCTTTTAGGAGAGGTTTACTAGCAACGAGTTCTTTTAGGTTTCTTTTATCTGAGAATATATTTCCCCTTCATTCTCGAAGAATAGTTTTGTGAGATATAGAATTCGTGGTTGACAGTTCTTTTTTCCCAGCACTTCCAAGACTGTGCCACTGCTTCTGGTTTCCCTGTTTCAGATAAGAAATCTGTCATTCACACCGGTGTTCCCTAATTCATTTCTCTCTGACTTCTTTCAAGATTTTTCTTTGTTCTTTGTTTTTAAAAGTTTAATTATGATATTTGTTGGTATGCATATCTTTGAATGATGTTTGGAGATTGTTCGCTCCGCATCTTGGATCTGCAGGTTTGTCAAGTTCAGCAAATTTTTAGCTATTACTTTTTTAAATACTCACTCTTTCTTCTTCCTAGGACACTGATGACACAAATATTAAATCTTTCATTATTGTCTCACTGATCCTTGAAGCTCTGCTCAGTTTTTTTAAAATATATTTTTTCTGTGTTGTTAGTATAGGAGATATTCTATTGATCTGTCCTATCCTAGCCCCTGTCTTCTCCACTTGACAGCTGAAGCTATCCAGTAAGTTTTAAATTTTTCTGTTATTGCTTTTTTTGAATTCTATAATTTCTACTTGTTTTTTTATATTTTTATTTCTTTGCTGAGGTTTTCTATTTTTCTATTTGTCTCAAGAGATTTTATAAATAATTTTTGAAGCATTTTTTGATGATGAATGCTTTAAAATATTTGTCAGAGAATTTCAACATCTAATTCATGCCCATATTGGAGTCAGTGGATTGCCTTGTCATTCAAGGTATGTTTTTTTTTGGTTCTTGACACAACTGTTCATTTTCTGTTATATCCTGGACATTTCGTCTAATGCATTAGGAGGCCGTGGGTCCTGCTTACATCTTTTATGTTAGTAGGAAGTCTCCCTCTTTAGGTTTAGGATTCAGGTCTTGGCCTATTTTTGTGGGCTGTGGTTCCAATGGCTGTTCAGGTTTCACAGCACTTGCAGAGTTCTTTTGGTTCTCTGGCTCATCTGATCCCAGGCCAAGTTTCTGGTGTTTCTCTGAAGGGAGGTGCTATGTTGCGATCCCTCCACTTGTACTCTCTAGCTTCCTTATTGTCCCTGAGTACAAGAGAGGACTCTTGAGCCTAAAATGGAGGAGTCAAGAAGTCCTCAGCTTGGCTATGTCAAGAAGTCCTCAGGTTGGCTGCTTATTGTTGCTACATTCCTCCAGCTAACTCCACCCACCTGTCCTGGTGCCTTCTGGAAACTGAGCCTGACCATTTGCTATGACTGAATCTTTCCCCCTGGTTCTACCTGCAGGCCCTCGTGGCTCCCAGTAGGGAAAGGCATGTTAGGAATACTAGATCTGTGGGGCCCAAAGGATAAAAGAGGCTTCCCAGAGTAGGTCTTCCATGGTAAGTGGGCCCCTCTTGGCAATTCTGTCCATCTGCCTCAGTATCTCTCAGCAGTGCAGGCATCTGAGGCCAGCAACAAAGAGCATTTCCCTTACCTCCTTTTGTTGGTGGAACTGGGAAGTTGGTTTGTCTTTCTGGTGGTGTTAGGCTCGCTGACATTATTGGAGAGCTTCCCATTCGATCCAAGGAAGGAATGAGCCTACCTGAGCTGCATTTTGTTGCCAGGTTGGGAGGCAGGAAATAATGGCTCTTGATGACCTTCCTCTGTTGGGTGGAGGGAACACAAAGCACTCTGTCACTGTATTGTCCCTCTGGTCCTGGGGCTCCAGACCAGCTCACCTCCTTACCGCCATTCAGAGTTCTCTTTGGTCACATGTTGCACTATTTCCAGGGTTAATAGATGTGCTTGGGAGGAGGAGAAACAGGTCTATGCCATCTTTTCAGGACTAGAAGTCCCACCATGATGTTTTCGCTGAAAACTTAGAAACTGGTTTCTGAGGAGATTTCACAAATGCAATGTCACTTTCTGTGCATTATCACACCAAATAATCTGAGAAATTAACATAGTATCATTTTAATGTGATTAATCCTCCATAGATTGAGGCAGATTTATGGCTAGTACTGATCTGAGAAACAAACCTGAGAATTAGATAGAGGAAAAGCATTTTGCTGTCTATTGTGATGATGTATGAGTTTTCTCTCCTGGTGAATGTAAGAAAAATTATGCTAAATATTAACATGGACAGTGTCTGTTTTCTAAAGACAATGTGTTTAAAGCAACTTGCAGAGCTTCTACAAAGTTTTAGGCTATAGACCTTTATTATTAAAATCACATCCACTTGCCAAAAATATGCAAACCAATGATGTGATGCTGTATCAAGATCCCTTCACCCTTCTCAACTGCAATTTACAACTGGAATTAATTGTTGATGACTTTGGCTCATGACCGTGTAATTTATTCCAGGCTAGAGATTTCAGAAACAAAGCATCTCCATCTGTCTCTGTCTTCAGCCCTCACGTGAGGAGACCATTTATCAGCCTTCTTTATTGATTTTTTATTTGAAGAAGTGATACAACATGTACTAGACATCCAAATAAATTACTGATCATCGCCTTCTTTGCATGGCTCTGAATTTCAAAAAACCTATATGAATACATGATATATATCCTTCTGTTATATATGACTAATTTATAATACATAGCAATTGTCTCCCCACTTAAAACATACACACACAAAGATATACAATCTTATTGGCTTTAATTGGTTTAAAAATGAGAATTCTATTGACAGGCTCTATTTGAGATTGCTTAAGTGATAATTTAGTTTGTATTAATTATCATTATGGTACCATAATTATCATTATGGTATTTATACATAGACAATTTTAATATTTTATATTGTGACCATCAATGTTTTTTTCAGTGCACTTTTACATTCGCAATCTTGTTTTGTTCCTTTCACAGTTCAGCTTTAAAAAGTATCTTCATTTTGCAGATGAGCAACCTGAAGAGAGATATAGAACTTATTTTTTTCTAAGGTAGAACAGTTAATTCCTAGCGGCCCTGAGACAAGGATATAGATTTTTCTGACTCCAGGATCTTTGCAGTAAACATCAATCCCTCTGTGACTAACGTCCAAACACAGGATGAAAGAAAACATGGAGCGGCATACACAAGGAGTTATTTTGTGCTGCACTTAGAAGTGTCATCTGTATCTGGGAAACACTGCCAATTGCCAACCTGGTGTTAATTTACTAATCTGTGTCTAGTCTATGACTAAACATTATTCAGCTTATACTGATTGTTATGAGTCTGATAATTTCATCATTGGGGAAAAATTCATGCCTTAGCTATCCTCTATAAGCAGTCTCTTACCCCATATAACCCACATACAGAGACTATTTGTAGGTACCCTTTTTTTTAAGTTGTGTTTTATAGAATTATAATTTATAAACTGCCAAAGATGTATAGAATGATCGCTATGTAGAAAGTGATGTTAGACTCACTATAGCCAATTAATGTAACTTTGTTCAGAATCCTGGGCAGAACAGCATTTAAGACTCAATTCTTCATAAGCTCACAGATTTAATCGGAGAATCCATTTCCACTTTGTATGAACAATATAATTTTCTTTGTTTATTCAATATGCTGCATTATTCATTTTATTATAAAAATTGTCTACTCATAAGGTTTTAAAATAATTAAATCTATTTGTTTCATTTCCCCTGATGTATTAGTATTTTTGGCATGGTGCTTTGGAAAATATATGATCTAGAAAGCAGCCTAATTCTTGTCACAGCTGCAATCTTACTGAGGCAGAAGATACGGCATTTATATAAAATGAAACCACCTCTAATGCTTTGTCCGCCCTTCTAGAGTTGTCTTTGTTTAATCACCATGTTTGGAGCCTCTGAAAAGGGACTATTTTCGGGAATAAGTGGGTAAAGATGAGGGAATGGTGATGATGTGTAAATAAAATGGTGATATAAAAAAATTGATTCATCTCCCCCTCAAGCTGAAGTCCGTGGAGGTCGCCTGCCTGTCACTGATAGTTGTATGAGTCAGTCTCTGATTCGTGAATTGCAGTCCTGACCCCCTCCCAGACCAGGATCGCCCTGCTCCACGTTTCCATGGTGCCACACTTCTCTATCATAGCACATTGTTGTTATTGCTCATTGTGCCTTCTGTATTCTCTGATAGATGTTCGGGGTCAGGGATAGTGTGCACCTTGCTTCTCATTGTCACACGTCATCTAGCACAATGCTGGCATGGGGGCCGGTGGGGGTGAATAAATGTTCGTTCAGTCAAAGAATGAAAACAGTTTAAAATTTGAGCTCATTTCCCACTTTCTCTATAATTCTTCTTTTTAAACAGCTTTATTGAGGTATAACCGATATACAAAAAAACTGTATATTTAATGTATACAATCTGATAAGTTTAGGTATATGCATACACCCATGAAACCCTTATCACAGTTAAGGTAACAAACATATTCATCCCTTTAAATTTCCAAGCCAGATTTTAATATATGACCCTTCGTTGTCACAGCTTCCAAAACTATCTGTATTGTAATTTGCTAGCCTCTACCTCTCTTACAAATGTGCAAAGTAAATCATTCTTAAAATGAATGGAAAAATAAAAAAAAGAGTAAAATTAAAAAATTAAAAAATAACAGCAAAAACATTTACTAGGTCAGCTTCCTCTCATTCTTTCCAAATTACAGGCACAAACCCTGATATTCATGGTTGCAGCATTTATCCAGCTTCTCTTATATTGATGGTTTTTGAAAGAAATGGAGGTGGAACTTGAGTATACCTGGCAGGACCACAGTGTTTATTTGATTATCTTCAAAATAATTCTGACCATCAGTAGAAACTGTGCCCTAAACTAACTGTCTATTTAATCTTAATATTTTCAACATAGCAACAGGTATTCCACATTATGGCAAGGGATCCTTTCTTTCATAGAAGGAGGCGTGTGGGAAGGGGAGGTATGAATTCCACAAGGTCCAGGAGAAAGTCACCTCTTAGCAACTTTGTGGCCCAGAAAACAACTGTGCTAAAACTGGAGGTGAGGCATAAGCAAATCATAAGAATGGGGTGGTAGGCCTCTGAGTAGTACATTCTATTCTAACCAGCACCGTTCCCAGGAGTTAAACAAGTGTAGTTTGTATGCATGGGTTTGTGTAATGTGAGGGTCATGTAGAAGCTCCTTCCAAAGGCACATGCACTGTTTCCTTCACTGCAGAAGTCCAGACAGTGGGGGTGGGAGAAGTTGCCTATGTACTAAAGAGTTCAGTTAAGAACATACTAATGCACAATTCAGGGAAAGATCTGAAAAGGAGATGAATCTATCAGACAAAGGGGGTGGTTCCACTTATGATTTATACATTCCATTTATTGGTAAACATAGGATATGTGTATATATTTTTAAGAATATGGCTAAAGATAATAAAACCAACATATAGTGTACGAATAGTTTTTATTAAAAAATGAAAGAAAACAGCATCAAGGAGATTCAAAGAAAAAGTTAACTCTGAAATGAGCTTCCAAGGACTTCAGAAGAAAATTAGTTAACTGACATCTTCAGAATGATGGAAAAAAACATGATCTCTAAGATTTAGAATCAAAAGCTCGCAAGGAGAGATCAGGCTACAGAGAGAGAAAAAAAGACAAATTTATGAGATAAAAAGAGAAATAAATGAAATATAAAAGAACAGCCATAAATTCAAAATTTTATGTAGAATATATATATATGTATATATGTGTGTGTGTGTGTGTGTGTATATATATATATATATATATATATATATATATATATAAAGTCAAAATATTCTTAAACATGGAGAGAGTAGAGGAGGAATACAATAACATATTATTGTATTAAATTGGGTTCCCTGGAAAAAGGACACTGAACCAGAGAATTGTATGTAGGAAGTTTATTAGGATATATCCTTAGGATCAAGACCTGTGAGAGAGTAAAAGAGATTGGAAGGAGGCAGGCATTGACAGGTGATGCAGTCACAACAAAGCCTATAGCATCTCTCCTACAGGGGATGTCTGGAGCCAAGATGGCAGCTCAGAGTTGCCAAAATCAAGGCAAGGGGGCCTGAACTTTCTACTCTTTCACTGGCCAGTTATGAGGTTGAAGTTGTCCTCAGGGTGGGTGTGGAGGTTGGACAGTTTACCTTGGGTCAGGCTACTCCCTTTAGTACATAGCAGTCCCTGGGGAGGGACTGGGGGAATTAAAGCCTCTGTCTTGAAGAGGGATCTTAGTGATGTCCCACAGCACCCACTGAACTACCCACACACAAATAACTGAAACACAATGTTACTGGGGTGGATCCCTATATATCTATATCCTTGGAACTGAAGAAAAAGCTCAGAAACATATCCAGAGCATAGAAGTCATATATGAATCCAGAATACAATTAGTGTGGTTTTACAAATTATTAGGAAAAAGAATGGATTATTCAGTACATTTCAGGGTGACAAGGGATTAACTACTTTACAAAATTAAAGTTATGCCCTTAATTTACTCTATGTTATGTAAAATATAGATTTGCTCCACGGAACAGCAATCTTGAAAATACAATGACTTCCATAGTTATTACCCATTTCACGGTCCGGGTGGGGATAAGTCTAGGAATAGATTGGTGGCTCTAATACACTAATTATCCACATTGCTGTTATCATTTGTTTCATCATCACTAAAAAGTGGCATTTTTAAATGTTCCAAGATGTTACACAAACATGTTGTAAGCAGCAAGATGAGTAATAAAGAGAGGAACAGGGTTTTTTCTGTAAAAACAACACCCAGAAATTGCATGCATTACTTCCATTTCATTGGCTAGATCATAGCTGCAAGGGAGACCAAGAAATATATATTTATTCTGAGTGGCCATGCATGTCGCCAAAAATTAGGCCCTTTACTTCTATTTTAGAGAAAGTAAACATGAATATTGGAGACTATCTATGTCACACACATTATAAGGCAAAATAAATTCCAGATAAATTAAACTTTTAGATGTAAAAAATGAAAACATAAATTATTGGCAAAAGTTTATGCAAAAATGTGGGAAATAAACCCTCTCAAATATAAATTTTAAAAGTATTATTACAGTCAAGCCTATTGGTCAGGACTTCCACTTCTAGTTATTTATCTTGAGGAAGGAAGGAAGAATGTGGGCAAGCATTTAAGTAGAATAGGTATCACATTATTGTGCATATTAATAAAAACTGAGAACAATAGATTGCACATTGTTCTGAAGATGTCAGTATGAGATTGTATTTATGTCTTTACATTAATATGATTCAGCTCTCCAATGCAATACTACACAGTCATTCAACATTTTGTGGCAAAGTATGTTTGATGTAATGGAAAAAATTCAATACATGTTACTGAGTGAATAAAATTGCAAAGGTGTATATATAAGATAATCCCATTTTTCTAAGGAGCATATGTATAGATAAGAAAACTAAAAAAGTACAAGACAAAACTGTTAATAATACTTATCACTATTTGCCTATATACTTTTTCCAAATATTTATAAAGTATTACTTTGTACAGAAAAAGTAAAATTATTTAAGAGAATAGAGGCTCTAAAATTTTAGTAGCATGTAAGATGTATGCTGTGTAATGGATGGAACTCATGGATGATTTCACAGACAGGGTGGCACTGACATGGCTCTCAGTGGCTCTTGAAGGACGTGTAGAATTTTTAGTTGAAAGAAGGGGGGAGCATTTATAATGGTAAAGTGACACAAAAGAGTAAAGTCTGTTTTCAGGGAAGAGTGAGAAATTTAGTGTGTTAGGGAGATAAGACTGAAAAGCTAGGCTAGCCTCTGAAAGTGATGTTAGTGATGTTAGGAAGCTTGAACCACTGAAGATGTCAATTGAAGGAGGTCACATGAGTAGATTTAACTACTGAAAGAAGCACAGTGTACTTTTTCAGTCTCTCACCTACTCAGCTGTGCCTCTCACTTCCCGAGTCACCACTCCCCAGCAGATGGCCAGGAGCATCCCAGGTTTTTCAACTTCCCTCTACTTTTAGGAAAGCCTCACTCTTAAATTAGTCATGACACCTGCATTCCCTAAAATTTGTATATTGAAACCTAATCCCCAATGTGATCGTATTAGGAGGCGGAGCCTTTGGAAGGTGGTGAGGTCGTCAGAGTGGAGGGTGACGCCCTCAGGAAGGGAATTAGTGCCTTTACAAAACAGACCCTGGAGAGCGCCTTTACCCTTTCTACCCCGTAAGGACACAGTGAGGAATTGGCCATGTAGGAACCAAGAAGCAGGCCCTACCCAGGCACTAAACCTGCTGATGGCTTAATCTTGAACTTCCCAACCTCCAGAACTGTGGAAATAAATTCCTGTTGTTTATCAGCCACCCACTCTATGGTAATTTGTTATAACAGTCCCAAAAGACTAAGACACGCTGTGTTATTTAAGTGTGTTTCTTTTCACTAGACATTTGCAACTGAAATATTCTTCACCTCCCTGACCCTCTTAAGAGAATTTTATTTCATTTACATGATTTCTCATGTACTTTTGCATAAATTCATTAATGTGCTTATATGAAATAAGCTTTTTAGTGCATGTTAATAACAAACCCGATTCTTTCTATAGCTTCTCTTTCACACAGATTCACATCACATCTGCACGTAAACACATGTGTAGGATCTTTGTCATCATTTGTTTTACAAAACAATGGGATCATATTATACACACTTTACCAAATGTACATTTCTTCCTCCTGAATAACTGAAAATACTTCCCAATGAACTGGTATAATTCCAAGTCATTCTTGTCAAAACTGCCCATCTACAGATTCTATGTAATACGTTTTCAGCCATTTTCTTACTGATAGGTTTACCTTGTTAATTATATCATTATTATGATATAATAAACATTCTTATGTATATTTGTTTCTATGGGATACCCCAAAAATAGGATCAAAACATATATATAAAATTATAATAGGAAGTGGCAAGATTGCTGTCCAAAAAGGTTTTAATGCCACATTTTAATGGCTTTGGGAGAGAACACCCTGCTGCTCAGATCTTAACCAGTGATAAATATTATAACTCTTTTTGGCAGTATCATTGCCATGTTGGTGGGTAAAGAAATACTCTACTATTTTTTTAATTCACGTTTGTCTGACTACTAGTGAATTGTAGCATCTTTTTCACATGATGTTCTTATCTGTTGGATTTGCATTTCTACGAGTTAGTATGTATATCTTGCTTTCCAAATTTTTGTCCCTTTATAACCTTTTTTGAGACAGGGCTAGCCAACCGGTTTGTTTAGATTTCCCCTGCCTCTGTTGACACTGTGTCCCTGAGTACTGTTAGAATTCGCATTTTAAAACATGAACTGACTCTTCTGTACAAGTCTTTTTCTTGAGAGAGTTCATGTTTCCCACTCAAGCTAGATAAACTCCAGGCAGGAGAACCCAGAGATTCACTCACGTCCCTCTTCTGGGCAAAATGGATGAACAGAACACAAATTTCCAACTCCTAAAACACCCACATGAGTTAGGTACCTCATCCAGAAATGCAGGTCTGCAGCCGTGGGATAACACGTCTAGCTGCGTCAAATACTACCTTTGACACATGAAGCAGCCTGCAAATAAAGCGTTCCCTGGGCGCGACAGGATTTCAAAATGACAGATGTGACTCTGGGCGGTCACGGAGGACGTCCTGATAGGGCGATGTGCATCTCTCTCGTGATTAGTCAGTGTCTGTGCTCACCATTCTAATCTATTCCGGCCAGCTGCATGCAGCCGATTATTACCTAGTCAATAAGGCACCCAGCCCGCCGCTGAGGAGGCGCTGGTCGTCACGCTGAGCTGGCGCTGAGACCGCCTCTTCCGCTGCAACCCGTCAACCATTAAAATGATGTGGATCGTGATCCCCTTGTCACTACAATGGGGCGTGGGGGAAAATCAAAGGAATTCAGCCTGGTCTCTCTGACTAACGTCATCTGATTTTCTACGGAGAGGTTGCCAGTGGACTAATGCCCGCTGGGAATTCTCTGCTTCCAGTCATTGCCTGAAATTGCACAGCGAATCCGCATCCAGCACGAACTGAGCGCACAGGCTGCTCTAACTGGTTCTAACTTGTTTGCTCCAAAACAATAACAATAAAAAAGAGAGACCTTTCTGCTTTTTTTTTCAAAGCAGTAACCTTGATGCCAAAATAATTATATAACCACATGCATGAAAGTGGGAAAGACCATGCCGATATGTCTGGCAGTCTCCAAATCAAATCAAGAGAGATCAAGCGACTTAACCAGGATCAAGAACCTAACACGTGGACCCTGACAACCCCATGCATATTAGAATGTTCATAAATGACTTTCAGGGAACCTGTGAAACCTCTAAAATTGCATGAAAATTTTGTATCTTCCTTTTTTTCAGGAGCCCATAGTTTTTATCAGATTCCCAAATAAGTCCCAGGGGACTCTCACATGGATCAAGGACAAATCAGAAAACTTAGAGATATATAATAGGACACAGGCAGCCGAAGGTGTAGAACTTTGGGTGGAAGAGACATGAAGACTAATTCTATTTCAACTTTTGGTTTTATTCTCTGTGCTCTTGTCTCTTGTGAGGTGGATATGATCAAAGGGAGGTCTAAATATCCCCTATTTAGGAGTTTTCTTCAATCTCTGATGGCCAAGGAACCTATGGTGAGACTCAGAGGATGGAAGCCTGTATAGATGGCTTTGGTAGGCTCCACTCAAGGCCTCTCCTGTCACTGTCTTGTGAGAAAAAGCTAGAGGGTCAGCTAGACCAGAGGGGACCACAGAATAAAAGACAGCTGGTTAGACACTTGTCCAGACCTTTCTTGACCCAAAAGAGTAGCAAGAGCTGAGATTTTCTTTCTATTCATCCTAATTCCAGAGCAAGAGACCAGATCTGAGGTACACGTAGGATCCTAACTACTGATAAGACACATGCATTTACCTAGAGGGGCCACTATGTGCCCCCCCCCCAGAGGCCTAAATTAAGAATGAGGCTCTACGAAGATATAGAACTTAGAGACTGGCCACATTCGACACAACTACCATTGTTTACTATTGATTAACCATGACATCTAACTGCATCCATGCATCTAGCAGACACCGTTAGTGGAAAGCAAACACATTTTAACATCGCCAAGAAAATTGGGTTTGCAAGTAAGTCTGACATACACTGACCTGCATATGTTTATATACATACGTGTGTGTGTGTGTGTGTGTGTGTGTGTGTGTGTAAGGACACAGGTACACATTTGTGTGTGTATGTGTGTGTAAATTACTTTCCTGTGGCAGATAAAAATGATTTTAGGCCACCACTCCTTTAGATAATTTACACCACTGGTGTTCTTCAATAATGGAAATATACAAGAAATAGAGACTACTCCTGTGTCCTCCTTTTTCGTCATATCTAGATTAATGTTCAAGTGCCTCGCACGTCTGAGAGCAACATGGTCCTTCTTCCAGTAACCAGCAAATGGTGCCTGTCACTGTTTACCCTGTGTTAGTGTTAAATCTCAGGATTCTCGTGCACAGCATGGCTTCAGCCAGCTTTGCTCTTCAAGCATCAGGATCCTGTGCCTTAAAAGAGTATGCATTTGTTCTATAAGTATTTCTTTACTGAGGGTTCACTTTGTGAGAGTCCCTGTTCTAAGAGCTGGAGACACAGAAAACAAATATCACTGCCTTTAGAGCTTGCATTTGGGTGGAAGGAGATAAGCAAACAAATAAATAAAAACAATTGTATGAGATGGTGATAACCGCTTTGAGAAAAAAACAGGAAAGAAGGAGGAGGTTGCCAGGAGTGGAAGAGGAATGGTGTGTGTATGTGCCATGTAAGATAGAGATGGCCTCACTGAAAAGGAAACATTTGAGCAGAGAACCAGAGTCGGTGAGAGCGCGCCCTGCGGACGTCTGGGGGAAGAGCGCAAAGTGGGAGGAGCTGCAGATGCAAAGGCCCTGGGGTAGGAGCGGGCTTAGAGGCCAGTGTGGCTGAAGCAGAGATACTAGAAGGTCAGAGACGTACCAGTCAACCACAGTCTGGCACCCAAGAGTGGAAGCTGACTCTGATGCATTATTTGATTAATTTTTTTTCTAAGCTGCTGAACGAATAACTGCATTTTTCCCTCCAAAAAATTTAAACATGAGAAAGATAGTTTCTAGAACAATTTTTGATGATGGTTTTCTTAAAATCTCTCTTTGTTCTTACAATTATTGTCTCCCTCAGATCTTCTTTAGTTCTCCAGCTGTCCACACTCTTGTTACATGGTTAAGATTTCAACCTTTAAACTCGAAACTCAGGGGAGACCCAGAGGCACCTTTATGTTGATAAACTAGACCCACGACTTACATGCTGGGCAAGAAAAGTACTAGCCTTTGACACATTGCTAAGTCACTGGGGGAGAAATCCTGAGACCAAGGTGGACACAGGCTTCATGCGCAGCACAAACCAGGTTTCTGTCTGGGCTTCCTGAGAAGAACCTGGGGTCTTGTGTTCATTGCCTGCTGTCTCTGGCCATTAATGCACCCACCGCTTCTGTCCACACTGCATGACTATAAGAAAATAGAATATCGGCCCCAGTCACAACTTCTGGGTTTCGTTTCCAAGGCATGGTAGAATTTCGATGAGGCCCACTAACCACCTTCCTCCAGATACACTTGCCTCCCTCGTATCATTATAAAACCTATATCACTGACTGAATACTGTCATCCCCTGTGACAGTTACCGGTCCAGACCCTGGATGGTTACCAGATAGTGTCTTGTAATTGCCATCCTGACCAAATGAGTCAGCTAGCATCCAGCTATTCTGTCCAACTCATTCTCTGCAGAGTAGTGAGATGATCTTTGCAGAGAGAAAGTATGAGCATATCACTCTTCTGGGTCACTTAGAACAAAATCCAGAATTCTTCATATGGCCAGCAAGGGCACTATGTGATTTCTTTCCTCATCTACTTCTCTAGCTTCATCTGACTCACCGTCTCCCTTGGTTCCTAAGGTCCAGCCACTCTGCCTCTTTTAGCTCTCAAACATGCCAGGTTACTTCCAGCTCAGAGACTGACTGCACTTGCTGCATCCTCTCCCTAAAACATGCTTCCTTGTGCCCTCCTCTCCTCTGTCATTCCTGCTCCCAGGTGGTCGTAGCAAGTGTGGCTCTTCCTCAGAAACACCCTTCCTCATACTTGACTAAGTTAGATACCCCTCCTATATGGCTTTTAGCGCCTGAACTTTTACATTATAGCACCTAGCAAAATGATCATCGATTATTAAGCGATTATTTATTGTCTAGACTGTAAGCCCCATGAGTGCGAGGATTCACTCTTTCCTTCTACCATGTGTTCCCAGCACCTGTTAAAGAAAAAATGTATTCATGACACTTGTTAAAGATGGTAAAGCAGAGATTCCTCAGGGGGTCTACGACCGTGGGATTCTGTAGTAGAGGAGAGATTGGGCTAAATTACAAATACAATGAGAAATGAGAATGAGTGGAAATTTATATACAAGGAGCGGGACGGGGTCAAAGGATGGGAAATTAGTTGGAGAAAACATCAGGGCTAGAAGATTATTGCTGGACTGACTCAATGGGATTCCTGCTAAAGGTGATAAGATACTGAGGGTGTGAGGATGAGAAATTTGATCAGATATCATCAGTGGGGATTTGGCTTATACTCACTCAGCAGGATTTTTAGCAGGCAAGGACAGAGCTCGAGGTTGGAGCCTTGGGAGCTTAGCTGAGCCTGCTAGAGTTGAGTCAAGAGCAGAATCTTTGTGACACCTAGCATAATGCCTGGCACACAGTAGGAGGTCAACAATATTTAAAAAAATGAAGTGACTAAGTGACTCAGTGGAGGAATGAGTACAATTAGTGAATGAAGCTGCCCACCACCAAGGTGGACATACAGGTAGTCAAGCCCTTCTCAAAAATTAAAAAATAATTTTATTAATTAAAACAATTTTAATTATATCTGAAGTTGAATTTTATTTGAGTTCATTTTCACTATACAGCAACATAAATGGCCTTGACAAAGTGTAGCTTTCCCACAATAGCTACATAATTCTCTAAGTGATAGAAAAACACATAGCTATAGTTTAGAAAATAATGTTTCATTACAGAATAATGTTATTATACAGTGTTCCAAACCAGACATTTTCTTTCTTTAAAACCAATAGCAAAGTTTTCAAGAATCTAATGGAGGCCTGAAATATTAGCAATCGTTTCATCAGTCATTTAGACATTCTAGTCAGCTGAGCCATTTGCTCTACCCAATAAACAAGAAAGCAATGCCTCTTCCTATTTAAAATCAAGGCTATAAATTTTAAAATTATTTCACGGTATGTGAACAACCAAGTTTTGCTGAGATGTATTACTGTAAAGACACAGGGAGCCTTAAACAAATCCCCAAAACAAAGCACATTAGATTGCCTTCCAGATATTTTTTATTTTGTTTTGCTTCTGGCTACTAGTTCAAGCCTTGAGAGGCTCTGTCCCACACAGTTTGGGTCCTCCTTATGGTTGCTGGAATCAGTGGAAGGTCAATTGATTTACTTTGCATTTAAGTAGATAACACATAATCAAAATGTGATTTCCTCAAAGAGTCTGATCTTTTCCAAAAGTAAAATGATGTAATGAACTTTTAGTCAGAGCACTGCTTAATTCTCACAGTAACTGTTCTAACCCTTACCTGCATTTTTCTTTTTTTTTGGTTCTGAATTTATACTTTTTCTTTTATTAAGTGTTATATCTTTGGTTTAAAAAATGTCTAAACTATTTTTTTTTGTTTATATTTGGAAAGGAGTTGAATTTAATAAAGCTCAATATATAAAATATTTTAAATTTATTTTATAATTGTACAGTATGATACTCTTTATGTACATTTTAAACACAAAATAATACTAAGTGATGCTTATCAAAGGAAAGAGAAAAGAGAAAAGATAGGGGATATATAAAACTAAGCCACTTTACTGAAGCTGCTAATATCATGAAGGTTGAGGCATGAGAAAGCAATTAGCATGGAAACTTAAACTTTGAAATTCCCAGTCCTGTGCCAATGTCTGGTGCCTCATTTTGTCCGAGTGTCAACACCTGGACATACAACAGACCTCCACAAAACCCTCCGATCATCCACTAAAGGACTCTCATATCCAGACAACCTAACTTCCATTATCCAGACCACCAGATGTGACGAGACTTCCTGGCACGTATCTTCCAGGCTAGTTGGTATCCATCATCCAGGATGCTTGACATCTGACTGATAACCATCCTGGGTCAATTCTAGGGCTAAGAATTCAAGAAGGATAAGTCTCAAGAATGTACTTTTTACTGTAAGAACTCTTAACTTTCTTCTTTGGAACACTTCTGGGGTTTTGCCTAGCAGTATTCCCAGTTTGCAAACTTTAAGACCTGTAAATAAATCTGTATCATTTATTCCTAGCAAAGCTTCCAGACATTTTTTGAATTCGTTCAACAATTAGAAGTCAAAGTGCAAGAACACATGGGAATGACATGCCACCTCAAAATAGTAGAGACTTTCTAAAATCAGAAAGGAAAAAAGAAAAAGGAAGAACAGGATGAGCAGGTGGCTGTGATTTAGCTTAAAAATTTGTAACATCCTAATGCCGTACCAAAAAAATGAGATTTGCAAGATTGCTAGCAAATATGGTTGGTGGATCCCTCCAATAACTCAATCTGGAAATACTCCAGGATGAAAGTGAAATTTAAAGACCTGACCAATTCACTTAAAGACTAATAGGCCCCTCTGGGTGACATCTGAAGTGGGTTTGTGTGTGAGGAAATTGCAGGCCAGATTGAAGGAGGATCAGCAAGGGAGAGGCAGAGGAATTGCTCCACTGTGCTCTTTTCTCTCTCCAAATTAACCCAAGCAGATCAGCCTGATCACCACTTGGAGGAAGAAAACCTGAAAGACAATCTAATGCTGGAGCTAGGGCTGGGTAACATCGACGTGAAGCAAGAGCCCAGCGGGTTGGTGTGGGAGAACAGATGTCAACAGGTCCCGGTTATCACCTGAGGGTGGTGACAACCCTCTAGCGACATGAACTCACAAAGAAGTATAATGAATGTCTAAAATTTCGTTGGAGTACCAACACAAGGTGAAGCACAATTAATTAGTTTAAAGTAAACAAAAGAAATATTCTTCAGATTTGAAGCTGGAACAGAAGGTTATAAGGAAGAGGTAATTGCAAGTTATCATTTCAATAAGAAACTCAATAGAAGGATTAAATATCAACATGGATATAGCCAAAGAATAAACTAGCAAACTGGTAAAACATGTAATGGAATTCTCTGAGAAGATATAAAGTATGAATAAAAGGAGCAAAATATAAAAGAACGCTTAAGAAAGAGGGAGGATAAAACATGCTCCAGAAGGACAGAATACAATAAATGTAGGGGAGAAAATACTTGAAGAAATAATGACTGAAGATTTCTGATAGTTATGTAAAGAAGGGAGACCACGTATTAAAAGGATTTAGAAAATGTCAATAGAATAGAAAATAAAAACACACACTTGGAAGTACACAGACAAGACTTGCAAGAGTCCCCAGCCTGAAGCCTTGCTGCTTGGCTTTGTAAGTGTGGGATTGTGGATCCAACCACTCCCACTTGTCTTTCCTCAGGGAGGATGTAATACATTTTGTAGGGATGGTAGCAGACATAAACAAAGATGCTTTCTTACTGTGTTACATATTCAGATATTAATTACATGTGCCTAATGTTTTTACTTATAAATTTTCAATAATTTTACCTAATTCTTAAAAAAATAAGACAGGCTTTTCTGTTCTGTTCAAATACTGTGGTATTCTTCAGCAAGGTGTCATGACTCAAGCAAAACATTTTTTTCAAGAGAACAAAGCAGAACCAGTATTTCTGGTAGCATTAAAATGAAATGATAGACCAAAAAAAAAAAAAAAACCTCATTATTTTTCTGCCTATTTCCATCAGCTCAGAGAAATTCTTCCCATACACATTAATTATTCCAAGATGTGAGGACTTAAAAACATAACAATCATTTCCAATTACGTATGCTATTCTTTCAGAACTGCAGGGCTGTGGACCACGGTAATAACTAATTTGGGAGTGAAGGCCATCTTTGAGTACATTAAACATTTAAACACCTTGCAACTCACTGACACTTTGTTATCATCTACTTTGATGTGACAGTTGAAATTACCATTTAGCTGAGATATTTCTGCATTAATAATTCTTGGACTGGGCAGTTTATGGTAAAAAAAAAAATCCTAAAGTAGTCATTTTTCTATTTCTGGTGAAGTTTACATAAATAGAAAGAGATAATACAAGCCAAGTCCTTTTCGAATACTTCTGAATTAGGTGAACTTATGGAAATCTAATTACAAAATACATTTATGATCCATGATGAATTTTTAGGAGGCTGTTGTACAGATAAAGGTATGAATGTAATTTCTCTCAAAGAAGACCTACAAAGTTAACAAAAATAAATATGCCACTGACTAAAATAATATTACATCTTTACAGGGTTTTTACAGGGTTTTTAGCTTTCATATATATTTATTCCTTCATCTATAAAAATTCTATAAAATAGGTAGAGTGAGTATTACGATCTCTACAGATAAAAAATTTTGGACTAACAGTTTTGGTGGGATTAATATTAGGAAAGAGGATGCTTTTCCTCAGGCGTTATCACTGTCTCAAATTATTATGGCCCCTTCTCATTTATGAAGCTTAGACATGACATGCTAAATAGTAGAAACTCAAACCAGTTTAATCTAAAAGAGAAGGGAATTCATAACTAGGAAAACCAGCGTGACTGAATGTAGACAGAATCTAACTTCATGCTGCCAAGATTCTTTGTTTCTTCCCTCTGTGTGTGGCCCTCACCCCTTCCCTCTGCAGACGGGCTTCCTCCATGTGGCTGGGAAAGTGAGGACCAGCAGTGCCAAGATGACTCCCTCTAGCACCCAGGTTACACATTCCAGGGGGAATATTCTTTATTTGCTCCAGGTGAAAACCCTGAGGCCCAGCTTGGGTCACAAGCCAATTTTTTAAACCTATATTCTAAGACCAGAGGTGTAAGGAGCTCTGAGTATAATAGACAGACAGCAGCTTGATGGGCCAGATTAGAATGTCTAGAAACAGATTCATGTAAAAATAAGGGTTTACTACAGGATTTTCCTGGAAATTCAAATAGGTAGGGAAAAAATAAACTATTTAACAGTAAATGTGAAAATTGAGTTGAGGATCTTAAATTCATTATTTGTTGAATATAATAAAAGGCGTAAATAAAATGAATGAATTTGAATAAATGAATAGAAAGGTCTGAGTTATAGTCTCAGTTCTGCCATGTATAGCTCTAGGATCTTGGGATAGTTACTTATATCTCATAACTTCCTTCTTCATTTCAATTCTTCATTATTGGAAGATTAAATAAGCTTTTAAAACCACAGAAGCTCCAATGGAAGTATTAGCAGAAGGCACAACTTTATAATAAAAATACACAACCCAATAAAAAGTAAATGTAAAAAGTCGACGGGAAAACATTAACATTGATGCTCCATTTGGGTAGAGGAGCAGGAATATTCACATATCACTGATTCAAATTTAAATTGATACAACCATTGGAAAGTGATTTGGCAATATTTAGCCAAAAATCTACAAACTTCATATATCATTTCATGCTAACATTTCACATTTATGAATTATAGCTCCATAAATTACAGATGTAAAATTACTTTGATTTAATTACAAGGATTCCTTTCTAGCATAGTTTATTAGAGCAAACAAGTAGAACTGACTAAATTATCCAACAATTGGGAATCACTAAATAAATTATGGTATATCAATAGACAGAAACACCATAGTCATTAAAAGTAAATTTGTAAAAAGCATATTTAATGACATAAAATGTTTACTATATATTTTTAAATTAAAACAGAATTTACAAATAATAACTTCATTTCAATAAATAACTTGTATTTAGGTACTTTTTTTAAAAAAGAGTTGAAATGTGCATTAGTATAGCATGGACAGATACTGCCAGATAAGGACAATCTCCACAATCTTATTGAACTTGTACATTTCCAAGCCTTATAGTTCTGAACCTCAGTTTCTTCTTGTTCAAAATAGAAGTAACCATACCTACCTTACTGCAAAGCTGTATGTGTTAAATGAGATAGTGAATGACCAGTTCTTAGAATAATGACCTGGAGCACATAAGTGGTCAGTATACAGAATGAACAAATTGATATGCCCTCAAACTTTAACCTTGCGTACTTCTCTGTGCCTGAACAATGAATTGTTTTCTTTTTTTTTTTTTGTTTTCTATAAATTCTTTTACAGTCACACGTTGGAAAAACATAAAGATAAAACTGATATTATAAAATCTACTGAAAATGTGAAGAACATTATAAAAAGACTGCCAAAAAAGAACCCCCATGAAAATTATAGTTAACTTTGAAAGGTGAACTTTTAGCAATCTTTTTCTTTATGTTTTTCTCCATTTTCAAAACTGTTTTGTCTTTAAGGGTTAGTTTCCTATTCTAGTTTCCTTTCCGTTCATCCTCACCATCCTTTTCTCTTCCAGGGTAAAGGTGGGAAGTGCAAATAAAAAGTACAAATATAAAGTGCTCCACCTTCTTTTAAACTTGGTTTCAAGCACAACAAAGTCAGTGATAACTGTGGACTTTTAAAAAAATCTAAAAATCGGTCACTCCATTTGGCATGCTTTTTGAAAAATAATGTGGCTGTGGAACTTAAATGTCTGAATTTAAGACTTGCCAGAAAATCAGAAATAAAATCTCTCAGAAGTCAGTCTCTTTTTTTTTTTTCTGAGTGGCATGCACAAACACAGTGTTCAGAGTTTAAGCAGGTTACTGTATCCTAATAAAGGGTGATCATCCTCTTGCCTATTTTCCCATTATTCTTGTAAGAAGGACCCAGCCACTTGATGCACACCACTGTTTTCATACTTAAGGAGGAAAAGAGTTTATCGTTACAGTCATTGTTGGATTAAAGTATGTGTGTCATGTTATTTCATCAGATAGATTTTCTTCTGTAAGATGATCTGCTTTCACTTATCTACAGAGGATTAGATTTTAATTTGATAATTTTAGAGGGGATTATAAAAGTTATTCATCAAGTGTGTATATGGTATCAAGATGGAAACATATGAATAAAGAAAGAATTTATTGTACAGTAAGTCTCTCAATTTTCTTATTATTAAAGAAAGTAAATAAGCTTGAGGTCAAAGGAAGCTCCACCTTATTATTTTAAAAATGTCTTTCTGGTTCTTATTAGCTTAAGAGCCATGAGTTTTCATCCACTTTTAATTTTATGTTGAATTTCTTTGTACTTTTTGGCCCACTGAAATAGAAAAGCAGTCTAGAGAAAACCAAAATAGATCCAGAATCCACTAGCAACCTGTATGGAATTCACAAACATTTTGTTTCATCTTGCTTGCCTGGCTTCCCTCTCATAATCTGCAAGCGAACCTAATGACTCCATAGGAAAAAACAGCATTTTATGTATTAGAGAGATCTCTGTTTAAACAGATGATCTGCCGTTCCTGACAAGAGGTCTAGGGGAAAGGACATTTTCCCAGCCTGTTAAGATTGCTTCATGGTGGTTGACATTTTGCTTTAACAATTCCAATAGCTTGCACACGTATAACACCAGATTCTGTAGGAACTAAAACGTTATTTTGACATAGTTTGACTTTCTAAAGTAGCACTGAAAAGGCAGAAACTGGGTGTCCTTTGATAGCTGATGAATAAAGAAAATATTGTACCTATATACCATGCAATACTACTCGGCCATAAGAAAAGATGAAACACTGCCATTTGCAACAACATAGATGGATCTTGAGAGTATCATGCTAAGCAAAATAAGTCAGATGGAAAAAGTCAAGAACCATGTGATTTCACTCATATGTGGGATACAAAAATGAAAGCAACAAACAAACAAAGACAAGCAAAAACTCATAGACACAGACAACCATATGGTGGTTATCAGAGGGAAACGGGGAGGAAGGAGGTAGAAGAAGGTAAAGTGGGTAAAATATATGGTGACAGAAAGACAAAACTTTCGGTGGTGAGCACACAATACTATAATATTCAGATGATATATTATAGAATTAAACACTTGAAACCTATATAACTTTATTAACCAATGTAACCCCAATAAATTTAATAAAACTAAAAAATAACTTGTAAGAGGCAGAATATCTCAGAGTAAGAAGAAGAGGATCTGGGGTTAGACAGACATCAACTCAGTATTTATTGAATATAAAGAAATAAATGACAACCAAGATGAACAAGCTCTAGAAAGCTATTGTATAATACTGTACCTATAATAAATCATAACATACTGTAAATTTAAAAATTTGTTAAGAGGGTGAATGTTAAGTGCTCTTTTCACAACTTGAGAGGAAGGAAAGAAGAAAGGTAGGAGAGAGAGAGAGATTGAGAGAGAGAGAGAGAGACAGAGACAGAGACAGAGACAGAGAGACAGAGAGAGACAGAGAAAGGAAGGAAAGAAGAAAGGAAGAAAGGAAGGAAGGGAGGGAGGGAGGGAGAGAGAGAAAGAAAAAAGAGAAAGAAAAAAGAAAGAAAGAAAAGAAAGAAAGAAAAAGAAAGATAGAAAGAAAGAAAGATAGAAAGATAGAAAAAAAGAAGAGATGGGATGAATGAATGAACTAAGAGGTCTGTGTTAGTGTTAGGTCTTGCACTTGAAACTCTGGGATCTGGGGATAATAATTATCTCTCTCAGTTTCCATCTTCCTTAGATCATTGTAGGATTAAATAAGATTGAAATGTATAAAGTACTCAGCAAACTATATGAGCATGCTCAATAATTATCTTGCTTTGAGGAGGTGTCATTTTTACCTCAGGCTTCATAAACACCACAAGAAAAAGTAGTTATTACACCGTAATGTCAACCAAGATACAAAAATTTCTGGCTGGTGCCTTTCTCCTTTAGACGGTGGCAAATATTCTCACACTAAAGGGGGCATGGCACTGAACTGTTGCAAAAGTTAAATGATGCCTGTCAAGGGGAACTTTTGTAACCCAGAACAAAAGATCTGCCTCATTAAAGTTGAAATTGCACCTTTGCTACAAGTCAAATTCAGACAGAAAGGTTATTTGTTGTGCACCACATGCCCAAGAATAAAAAAAAATCTAGACCTTGGAAAATAAGAAACAAGCTCACATCCTTTCCACTCTGAAGCTGTTGCTTCCTGCATTTGCGTATAGTATAACAAGCATCTCTTTTATTCACCTTAAGAAGAGGGTTAATTTGCCTCAAGAAAGGTTATCATTCTCAGAATTTCTGACTCATAAGCACAGGAAAATCTGCAATTTCTCCAGGATCCTGTTTTATCCTTTGTGCTCCTTTCCCCTACTTTGTGGCTTTAGATCCTTCAGAGCCACTGGTCAAAACTGCACAGTCATCTGAAATGTAACCCACTGAAATGTTCTATCCTATTTTGAATTCATAGCCTGTTGCACTGCAGCAAGCAAGAAGCTCATGTTTAGGAAGGGGAATGAACAAACACAAATATCTTGGCTTCCTTCTGAGCTGAAGAGTTGGACAGGGCAGCCAGCTCAGCCAGTTCAGCTTCAGTCCCCAGCAGCATAAGGACTTGGCCTCCACCACTTGCCCTGCAGAGTGTATATGAACCTGGAAAACAGATTAAATGATGTCCGCAATGCGTAAAGAGAGTTTAGTGCTTCATTTCCCAAAAGGTAGCAATTCCACAGACCTAAAGCAATTTCTAGGAGCAGAAAAGAAATAATGTATGCTCAGGATTTTGTTGCCAGTGTTTGAGGCTGGTGGGTATC
>PVKZ01000410.1:734517-855274 GCA_004027375.1 Macroglossus sobrinus
TCTCTCTCTCTCTCTCTCTCTCTCTCTCTCTCTCTCTCTCTCTCTCTCTCTCTCTCTCTCGTTCTTTCTTTCATCCTTTGACAAAATCACATTCAGTTTGCGTATAGCCATTTTAAGAATATTGTTTACTTCCACCAAAATATGTATTGTTCATTTTGTTTGAAACTCTCAACCCTCTCTGTCTCCCTTGTACTTTCTCATTTTTGGTCGAATCATACATATAACTATTATATTTCCTCTTATTTTTGCTATAAAAAATACAGCAGCACATGTGTGATAATGAATGGAAACTGATGCTAAAGAGCTTGTGGCCAGCTGGAGAGTACGAGTCCTGTGCTGTGGACTGAACTGTGCATCACCCTCCCAAATTCATATGCTGAAACTAATCCTCAATGTGACTGCATTTGGAGATAAGACTTTAGGAGATAATTAGGGTTAAATCAGGTTATAAGGGTGGGGCCTAATCGAACAGAATTAACACCGTATAAGAAGCAGTTTATTAGCAGTTTATTGTGTTCAAGAGTAATTCTATTGTCTAATATAACTCATGAGAGAAACAGAAACAGAATTTGTTTTTTGTTTTTTTGGATAAAGAAGATTATAAAGAACTTTTTTTGTTTTGTTTTGTTTTGTTTTTAATAAAAAAAAGACAAAGGAAAGTAATTTTGTCCCAGACTAAAATAATTGTTTTAGAATAAAGAGATAGGTGGTTCTCTCCCCTTCCCAAGTACGCAGAGAAAAGGTCACGTGAGGTCACAGCGAGATGGCCTAGAAAAGAAGCCTCACAAAGAAGCCTACTTTGCTAGCAACTCAATCTTATACTTCCTAGCCTCCAAGCTGGAGAAATAAATTTTTGTTGTAATATTTCTTAGAAATAAATTTCTAAGCCACCCAGTTTGTGGCATTTTGTTATGGCAGCTCTTACAGATAAACACACCTTGTCAAAAGGAGGCTGCTGTTATGTCATTATAGGTTATTATTACTGGGTGAAATGAAAGTCCAGAATGGCTAGATATTTCATGTTTATTGTAAGAAATCTGAATTTTTATATAAATAATTAATTTTCTGGATTTTAAAGTTAATAATTAATTAAACATTTAACACTGTGAAGATATGAAATGATGTATATAAAGTTCTTCACTGTAATATTATTTGTGAAAGCAAAATGTTGGAAATAACCTAAGTGTCTATCAACAGGGACTAGTTTAGTAAGTACTGGAATATTCATAAATGGATTCAGAACTAGTATTCTCTTTATTAACATGTTTTGCGATACTCTCTTGTAATTAAATCTATCACTAGATTTATTATATATTATAATTATAATAGGATTATAATACATATTATAATTATAATATAATTGATCTCCATACATAATTTTAAGAAAATAATCAAGTGTCTTAACTCTAATATTAAAACTATATAATTTATAATGAATTATAAAATAAATATCTCCATGTATAAATGTTCAGGCTTAACTACTTGAGATGTTTTAACAACATGGTCAGGCATATGTATCTACAAACAACTGTGAATGCAACAGCTATGAATGCAGATCAATATAGCATGATGCATTGAAGAAAGTTGTGAAGATAGCAAAGTACAGTCTAGTCTCAATTTTTACAATCTGGCAATTTCAGTGTAAAACATACTTTATGTTTTTAGGTAAACTAGAATCAAGTTCTAGGGTCGTATAATTATAAACATTCCTATGACTGTCCAGTGGTGTTTTTGCAAAAATTATGTAGCTAGGAAAGAGTTAAACTTCCTGGAGGGGAAAAAGGAAGCCAAAGTGGCTAGAAAGAAGGGACTGCAGATGGGTGGAGCAGAAAGGTTGGTGGGACCAGGTAGAGAGCTGGAGGTCACACTAAGGATTCCATATTTTCTGTCAGGCACAGTGGAAAGCCACTGAAGTGTTTTCAACAGGGCAATGTCATGGTCTCATTTACATTACATAAATGTTACTCTCATTACTCTATGGCAGATGAATTAAAGAAGAGTAGACATTACTGGACTCACACAGTTCAAACCTGTAGTACTCAAGTGAACTGTATATAATCAGATTCAAAATACTCTAATAATGTAATAAGATAGCAAATTAGCCACTTAACTCTAATTTAAAGGTTAAAGAACAGAAGTATTAAAACTACCTATAGCTACAAAACATATTAATAGATATACAAAATAAAAGGATGTCAATTATAGCATCAAATACATAAAAAGGTTATACCGATAAGGTGCTAATATCCAAAAATATATAAGAACTCATACAACTCTATAGCAAAAAGATCAAATAATCAGATTTAAAATGGGCAGAAGACCTCAATAGGCATATTTCCAAAGAAGACATACAGGTAAATGGCCAACAGGTATATGAAAAAATGTTCAACATCAATAATCAAGGAAATGCAAACCAAAATCATAATAAGATATCACCTCATACCTGTCAGAAAGGCTATCATAAAAAAGTCAGTAAATAACAAGTGGTAGCAAGGATGTAGAAAAAGGAAGCACTTGTACACTGCTGGTGGGATTGTAAATTGGTGCAGCCACTATGAAAAACAGTATGGTGATTCCTCAAAAAATTAAAAATAGAGCTGCCATACAATCTAGCTCATAGGTATGTATCTGAAAAAAACCAAAAACACTAATTTAAAGATATGTACAACCCTATGTTCATTACAGAATTATTTACAATAGCCAAGATATGGAAGCAACCTAGGTGTCCACAGATATATGAATGGATAAAGAAGATGCTGTACATATATACAATAAACTATTACTCAGCAATAAAAAAGAATGAAATCTTGCCATTTGTGACAAAGTAGATGGGCCTAGAGGGTATTATGCTAAGTGACATTAGTTAGACGGAAAAGACAAATATATTATTTTACTTATATATGGAACCTGAAAAAAATAAATAAACAAAACAAACAGATCCATAGATACAGAGAACAAGGTGATAGCTGCCAAAGGGAAGAGGGGTGAAGGGATAAGTGAAATTAAAAAAAAAAAGTCTGAAATGTATTCATGACTCATACTGAAACTGTTCAAAAAATGTCCATTAAATAGACCATTAGAGTACAAAATTCTCTAAACTTAAATAGGCATCTGAGGTCAAATTAATTAGATTTTTAAAAATAGAATACAGTATTTGTATTATTCTTAAGGGAAAAAAATTAACCAAAATACACTTATGACCCAAATTAATATTGTTCAAAAAATGTAAAAACAATAGAACAAAACAAAATAAGCAACTCTACTTGACAATAGTTATATTTTAGAAAGAACACCGATTCTGAACTAGAGTTTCAATCTGCATGTCAACATAAAAATTAAAAGTAATTAAATGAATTAAAATTTTGTATAAATTACAAAATCTGTTGTATCTTGTTGGTTCCATAAATTTCTTGAATATCCTATACCCAGTTAACATAAAAATTACTTGTTTCTTTGTGGCTTAAACAAATTGGAAATACAAAAATGGAGTTTCAGAATGACAAATGAATCAATATTATTATAGATTAATTTATTTTTATAGCCCCACTTTAAGTTGAAATGTTAAAGAAAAGGAAGAATGACAATTCCTATAAACCTACTTTTGCTTGTGTTGTTGATGTGATGCAATGATGAAACACAAAAGCTACAGTGTTTTCTGTGCCAAAACGTTTTGTCAATTAAAGTATCCAGCAAACTGTCAGAGCACTTCACATCTGTTCACGCTAAAAATGGCTCTAAGCAAGATATTTTGGTGAAGGGGTCTAGAGGGAGTAAAACTCAACTCAAAAGAGCTGGGACCTTCTTAAACCTTGAATTTACTGTTTCACAAAAACCTTTCTTGATATATCCTGTGAGGCTGCAAACACAAGAAGCTCTTCTCTATCATCGAGGCTTAAACTTAAGCCATGTGTTGCAAATAGTCTCTAGCTGGCTTGTGAAATAGAACAGAGGAAAAACTGGAAGTGGCTCTCCTGTCTAATGACATGTTCTGGAATAGTCAGTTGATAATGCTTTTAACACTTTGAAGCAAATCATCAAGCAGTTGACAGGCTCCTTTTTCTCTTTTTGTGTGCTGCTGGGAGAAATCACAGACAACTTTCTATGTAATCACCTCCTTTTTTATGTTCACTATTTACATGCTAATTCCATCAAAGAAAAAAAAATCTTATTCTGTGAGCTCCTTTTGAAATTACACAGAATGTCAATGTTTGGAAATGGTAAAAAGTTTTTCAACAAAGCACTTTCACTGAAAGTAATAGCTTCATACGCTCCACAACGGAACCCTCGTAATGCCTGGTAAAGCATCTGATTTTGCTACTTTAGGAGAAAAGGAAGCTCTCCACATTTTTGTTATGCACAGACTGAAAGAAACTTGGTTGACAGCCACAAAATCATAACTTCATCAGAAATAATTGTTATTCCTGATGACAAACAAACAAAATTGCACTTGAAACTTTATTTAAAAGGAAATTTATATGAAGGGATTGACCATAATAAGGCTGGAGAACCAGGCTTGGGCAGGACTGAAGGGAGGGCACTGGCCAAATTCCTGTTATAGGAGTGGCCAGTGTTGTGGCCAGTGCCACAAGGCCCTTGACTCAGCTGCAGCCATTAGAAATAATCCCAACCAACCCTCTGCTTTTGTGTTACTCCTTCAAGAATATCTGTTTGTCACCCTTACATTATGTCACTACACTCTAGCCGCAAGATACGGAGAGAGAAATAATAGCCTCCCTTCAGTTTCCCCAGTGAAAGGAAAGATACAATTTTCTAAAATATACAGCTTTCCAGTGGTGAGCAGGGTAGAACAAATAAGTCTGAGCTCTTTCTTATCAAACCTTTATAATATCATATTATGAAGTTCACTTTCCAGGTAACAGCTTAACATTGTGAATTATACATATCTTGCCATCCTACAGGAGTCTATTAAGAATGATTGCTGATAGAATGTGTGTGTATGGGTGTTTGTGTGTGGTTTCAAGACAAATTTCAAAAAAACTATTGGTCATGCAACAGTCTTTTAGCCATTCCCACAAGCAGGAGTAATAATGGATTTCAGTCAAGTCATCATCTGTCAAAGTGCATATAACCATGTGTTATTTTTAAGAGCAACAATTTTGCTTCTTCCTTTCAGGCTAGTGAAATCATGTGCTTGAGGGAAAAAGAAAGACAAACTTCTTTTGGCTGAAATAATAGAGAAGGTAATTGGCTGTGGAAAGAATCAACAAAGACAAATTTATACTTCAATGAACTAATTAAATTTAAAATTTTTTGAGGATGCGTGTGTACCCAGATCACGGTTGGATAACTTGTCAACAATGCGTTATTGTGGGACAATAAGTCCTCAGAATTTTTGAGAGAGAAAAAAATTATGTTCCAAGAATTATTCATGTGAAAATGGATTACAAAATGCTGTCAAATGATTGCATTATCGATAAACAAATAATGGACAAATGGGGTAAAAAGAAGGATTTTAAGAGAGGGAATGTGATGAGTGTGATGAGAGGATTAGAGGAGAGTTTGGGAAGAATGGGCATTGAGGGTTCTCTGGGTCTTGATAGCCCCCCTTTTCACACCAGCTTCTTCAGATCCTTGATAAATAGATTTTTGGGAGCTACCCCAATTACACCACTGCCATCCCTCTGGAGTGAGGGGCGCACATGGGGTAAGCGACGACCTTCAGCTAGGGCTGAAGGTTCACGGTCTGCATTCTGAAGCAGGGCCAACCAGAAAATCAAGCACACCGTCATGGGTGGGCATTGCTGCTTGTGACAGCCACGTCAGATGGGTCTCTGCTATGGAACCAGAGTTTTCCCCGAATAGATCCCCTTTTACTAACAAGGAAGAAACAAACAAAAACAAAAAGTCTGAAAACTATATTCAGGCTCTAGTTTTACAGGGGCAAAAGACAATCTGTCTTTGATGGAACACAGTAGAAGTCATAGAGGACCTGATTGAAGAGTCTAAAAAGGATTTGAAGAATCTTCAAACTAGGATCTTTACTTTCAACTTAGAAGAGTCTGTACTCCTTGATTCATATTAATAAATTGAGTTTCAACTTAGAAAACAAATATATTTTTAGGAAAGAAAAAAATTTTTTGAGCTTGTGAGAATGTAGACTCTAAAGCCTGACACCATTTGTAAAATGATGGGAGGAAACGTGTTCTTCAATAAGCCATCTGTGTTTGAAGTGATCTCTTCTGAGAAACACTTTTAAGCCTTATTGACTACCTTAAGCATAAACCTGTTTTCTCTTAGCCAAAAAATTATAGAAAGTTTTTGACTTAAACTATAAAGCCTAAGTTAAACCAATAAAACTCTTATTATAGGCAAAAGATACATTGCGATATCTTGCTATAATGCTATATTAGTCAGCATTCTCCAGAGAAACAAAACCAATAAGAAGGTAAATTATGGAGGCCAAGAAGACCCATGATCTGTTGTCTACAAGCTAGAGACCCAGGAAAGCTAGTTGTATAGTTCCAGGGCAAGTCTGAAGGCCTGAGCCAGAAGCACCAGTAATATAAGTCCCAGGCTGAAGCCAGAATATTGATGTTCCAACTAAATAGGCAGAGAAGGGTAAAGGGTGAGAGAGGGAGGGAATGAAGGAGAGAGAGAGAGCAAGAGAAGGAATTCTCCCTTTCTTCACCTTTTTGTCTTATTTAGGCCCTTGAGGAATTGGATAACACCCATCCACACAGGGAAGGGCCACTTGTTTTACTCAGTCTACTGATCCAAATGCGAATCTCATCGAGCAACAACCTCACTGACATACCCGGAATTAATGTTCAGTTAAATATCTGAGCATTCACAATCCAATCAAGATGATATATAAATACCATCACAAACACTTTTCTTTATTTTTAAGTTAATTTATTTATTTTTAAATCAATTATGCACAGTTAAAAATGTCATGTAGTGCTACAAAATTCCAAAAACCAAACAGAAACTCTCTCCCTCTCCTCTATGCACATAAATACCATCTCGTACTTGCCAGAAGCAACCACTTTCAACATTTTTAGCTACTACCTTTGGTATGTAATTCTATATTTTTAAACAACATGCTTTTATTGCTACTTCTTGGTTTTTCAGTCTTACACATTATCTAATGAATGTCCACTATGGAAAATGATAATTTAGCTCTTTGTTACATGTTCAATCTACACATATTTATGCTTTCCATACCTTCCTCCTCCTAGTAGATTGACATCATAATTAGTTAAATCAGGATGCATAATTATGTGCACTATTAATCACACACTGTAGAATAAGTTGTGTTATTTATTACTATTTCTTTGGCTTTCTTACATGGCTTAGTTCTTTTTGGAGATAGTGATTACTTTGTTTCTTGTTTTCATAGGTTTCTCTGTACTTATTATAAATTCATCCCCAATAGCTTCTACCTTCTCCCCAAATTGTCTATTAATTTCCTCTACTTTAAGATGACCTCCTCAAATCAAGACCAATGGCATCTTGCTGTACAGTTGTCACTACTGGATCTCTTCTCATTATCCCCCTGGGGATTCCCTCCTCTTCTCTCTTCTACTGAGTCCTCTTTTCTTGGATCACCCCTCTCTCTCTCTCTCTCTCTCTCTCTCTCTCTCTCTCTCTCTCTCTCTCTCTCTCTCTCTCACTGTTTTACTGCAGTACTTCTTCCAGTAACTTACTGAGGAAGGAAGTATAGGAGATAAATTTCTGAGACCTTTAGTATTTAAAAATGTCTCTATTATTACATCAAAATTTATGGTTGGATATGGGCTTTTTGGTAGAAATCCATTTTCCCTTGAAATTTGAAAATTACAGCCTCTGTTCTCTTTTTGCTCCTAGTATTGTTATTTAAGAAGTCTGATGCCATTATAATTCTTTATATTTTGTGTATAGCTTGAAATTCTCCCCATCCCCATTATCTGTTTTCTAAACTTTATTTTTTGTCCCCATTATTCTGTTACCTTAAGATAATGTGACTTGATGTAGTTCTATTTTTAACCACTGTTAGGAATACTCAGTGGGCTATTTCAGTCTGGGAACTCTTGTGCTTCCTTACATTCTAGGGCATTTTTTAAAAAACTATTTCTTTGATCACTTCTTCCATTCTGTTTTGTCTAATCTGTCTTTCTGGAACTCCTATTGTTCAGATGTTGGGATCTCTTATACTAATCCTCTTATTGTCTCACATTTTCATCTTTTGTTTTCCATCTCTGCCTTTTTCCTACTTTCTTATATATTTCTTCAAATTTATTTTCCAATCTTCTATTGAAGCTTTTTTCTGCTCTCATGTTTTTTATGATTTCCAAAAACTTTTTATATTTTTATTTATTGTTTTTATTTGATATGTTGATGATTATATATGTATTATATATTTTTTATACATTGTTTGTTTCATTTTTTTAATCTTTTGGAAGATATCAGTAATTGTTTTAAACTTCTTAGATAATCTCTATCTTTTCCAAGTGGCTTTTTCCTGCTTATTTGTTTTTGTCTTTAACATTCTTGTCAGAGTCTTTTCCCAGAAGTCTGCTGATATCTGGCTTTCTCTTTATATTTAAAGTGTGGACACTTTAAAAAAGCTGTTGTAGGGCTTGCATACTTCACTGGCTGAGATGAGATTTTCATTGTGGAACTCTTGATGTCTCTCTTTTTATTTTCTTGCTATTGTTTAGTTTTTAGTTTAGTTCTCCCCAACCACCATCCCTTCACATCTTTGGTTTGGTCAGATTTCCCAGAGGAAAATCTTCCAATATCTTTCCTGAGGGACATAATCAAAACTGCCAGTATTTTGAGAACCAAGTTAGGGAAGAAACTTGGAGGTCTCAACGTGGAGTGATAGATTCTGCGTAAACCCCTGTCCAGTTTAGTCACTAGTCCCTCCCTTTTCTGTGTCTACTGCCGCCTTCCCCAATATGCATTTTCCAGAGAACTAATTTCAATTATTTTGCTAGGGTGTGGAAGGTTTTAAGTGCTTTTTAAATTTGTCTTTCTTCTAATGCTTCTTAAATAGATTTCAAACATTCTTTCCATGTTGGAATACCACTCACCCTTCAGAGGAAACTAGTATCCCTAAATGCTGAGACCTGGGGAATCTGTGACGGACATTGGATTGGTTCTCCGTTGCCTCTCTTGCCAACGTGGCTTTAAACTCTGTCAGGTATAATTAGTAAACTGTCTCTCCTTCTGCTTTTCACTTCTGAAAATTTTTTCCTATGGTCTCCTCGCCTACTCTCTTTGTGTGGGTTTATTCCTTTTGTCACAAATATTATCCTCTTTCTGTCATTTTTTGTGTTTAGAAGGAACTGAAAAAAAAAAGGTTAAAGTTTCATCAGCAATCTTTAATCTCCATGGTCACTTTCTAAAGATAGAATTTTCTTTCTTGCTTGCTTTATTTTCTTCCTCCACATTATAATTTTTTCATAATATTGTAGAAAAATTTTTATTCAACATTTTTATTCAGTTAACTAATAATATATTTTTTGTTTAAAAATTTTGTTAATTCTTTGAAGGCATTGCTGCATTAGTTTTTTAGTTTCTACAATATCAATTCAAGAATGCAGTTTCAAAACTTGAGCAAAATTAGAAATTATTCCAGTCCTTAGAATTTTAATTATGTGGATGATTTGAAAAGCATACCAGTTTCTCCCAATCTACATTTTAAAAATTATTTTGGAGAGTTTAGCTCATCTGTGACTAAAGCACTAATAATGCAAGTAGTCTGGAAAGCAATAATGATATTAAAAATAAATTGATAAGCAATAAGATTTCTGCCTAAGACTTATTTATTAATGTGACAAGTTTCTTCTCTAATTGACCAAAGGAAATGATGACCACAACTAATAAAATGAAAAGGAGTTGTATTTTTATATTTTTTTCTAATAATTTAATGGATATTCCCACATTATCTTTTTCATTTAATATTTTTAAAAGAATAATGTGAAAATTATGCAATAGCTAGGTATAACAAAAAATACCCATTTCTTTTTTCTAGCATTGCTAATCCAGTACAGTTCATTAACCTTGTTTTAGAGTTACTCATATTTTTTATGGAGCACCATTTTTCACATAAGTATTATATGATGAACTAAGATTTCCAAAGAAGAAACTCAGCATTGATACATTTAAGACACATTTTTCTAGCCTTGAAAGCCCTTTGATCTAGTAAAATAATTGGTCTTAGAGTTGAATACATAATGAGGGAAAATCTTTTGAAGTTTTCTGGCTGGTGGAACAAATTTCATTGTGTTTAACTTAGCTTCAGCTAAATTATTTGGACTTTTAGAAGTGGTAGATATTACATCTTTTAGTATCCACAGTTAAAATCTTCTATTAAGGACATTTGTATGGCAAACATAACCTGAGCATATAGCATTTGAAAGATACTGGTAAGAAAGAGAATATTAAAGACACACCCAAACACATAGATTAACTGCTTATGGTTCTGAAGTGAGTAGTCAGGGAGGAACCTCTAGATATCACAGCTTTTGAGTCCCAAAGAAGCCAGAGTGGGCCTGACTTTCTCTCTTCCAGACTCAAGACCATAAAAAGACCCCACAGAAGCAGGAGTGCAGAATCAGCCCATGATTGAAACCAGGGCCTCCAACCGTATCCTATACTCATGAAAGGTGGTTATAGAATATGCTCTCCCACCCCAGCTTGTTCTTGGAAAAGAATGGAACTAAAACCTTACCTCATGTCATGCCCAAGTAAATAAACTTTAAGTAGCTTAAAGACTTAAGATTTTGCAGCAAAACTTTAAAACATTTAGAAGAAAACTTGTACTATTTTTATGATCTCAAAGTATAAAAGGGGTTCTTAAATGAGGCATTAAAAGCAAACAATAAAAGAGAAGATTAATAGATTTGATTACATTAAAATTAAAACCTGCTGTAGAGAAACACCCTGAGCATTGTAAATAAGTGCTTCCAATTTTTCTACATTAGAATGCTATAATGAACATGCTTATACATACATTTTATGCAAATATCCTATAAATTAAAATTCTTAAAGTGGAATTGCTAAATGAAGAGTAGTATGACAATAAATATTTAAATGCTCTCTAAATATCACTTTATATTTGCATTAACACTAATTGAAAGTGTAGTTTTCTCATACTCTTTTCAGCATTGGTTATTTTTACTTTAATTTTTGTATCTACAACATTGTTTCTAGTCTCTTGCTATCTCAAGTAATGCTGCAATAAACATACTTGTAAATGTATGTTTTTGAATTCATAAATGTTCTTTGTAAAATATATAACTATGTAAGGTTCTATATAACATAGTCCTGGAAATAAAGTTGCGGAATCAAAAATGTGTATATTTGAAGTATTGCCAAATTGCTGTCGAAAGAGATAGTAATTTTTGTGCTCCCACCAAGAATTCATGGGTGTGCGATTTTCTCATATCCTAAGCAACAAGGTGTAATATGGAAGTTCTTTATATCTGCCAATCTGACAAGTGAAGAAGGCTACAGCAATTTTAAAATTTGCATTTCTTTACTTAAGAGTGTGATTGAACCACCTTTCATATTTTCTAAAGCTCTTTGGATTTCTTTTTCTATCAAAAGCTTGTTTATGTCTTTTGCCTAGTTTTTGATTGCTTATTAATTCATTCCACAGTCTTTATTGAGGACCTACTACGTGCCAGGCTCTGTTGTGGAAACGATGATGCAAAGAGCGGACAAGGTGCCCTGGATCATGGAATTTACCATTTAGCAGGGAGAGTCATTTGTTTGTTACCTAACAAACAAATAAACACCAAGACTAACTTCAATGTAATGAAGATAAAACATGGTATTGGGATGAATAGTACTGGGAGAAGTGAAGGAGGGTAGTGTTTTAGAGGAGGTAAGCTGGGGAGGCATCCATGTTGAATCTACTCTTCTGAATTTTTTCATTTTCTGAGTATATTATCTTTATGCTGTCAACAAATACAACATTTATGATTCTGTTTGTCGATTATAATTAACACAGAAGTTTAGCTTTAATTCTAAATTTAATGCATTAATCTAATATAACCATCCTTTCTTCCCACCTCTTTCACATTTCTGAGTTCTTAATTTTGTTTCATTTATTGGTTTGTTTAGATTTTTGTCTTCCTGTTTGTTTGTTTGTTTGTTTTTAAAAAAGAATTAATGTCTGCTCTAATCTCAAACTTCTTGCACACCTGAAAAGGCCAGTCTGTTGAAGGACAACTTAGCTCAGTATAAAACTCTTGGGTCATACTTTCACTTCCTCCTAACATTTTAGTTGTCCCAGTATCTTCTGGCATTGTCTTCTGTGGCTTAGTCTGAGACCAATTTGATCTTTTTGTTTCTTCAACATGACTTGCTTTTTCACACTGGATGTTTAGAAGATTCTTCCTTCCTTTGAGGTCCAGAAACATAGCCAGGATATTGATCAGTGCTGTATCGTTCTGCTTAAATTTTCTAGGACATTATGCTCCCATCACCATGCTCAATACTAAAGTATTGAGACTTGAGTAAATTTTCATTTAGGCAGTTTTTAATCTTTTCAATCTTATTACGTTCTGAACTTCACATTCTTATTCTAATCGCTCTCCTTGAAATGTGGTTTTAATTTACATAATGTTTTATTTTTCTCATCCATTTTCCTCCTGAACTCTGCCAGCTCACTTTTTTATTGCCTTTTGTGGGTTTATCATATCTCTCTTGATCTGTCATACCTCTCCTAACTCTTGTTTCTAAAAGGCCATGTTTCTTTAGTTTTTTTCAAATCATGAATGTTTTTAAAAAACACTTTCTCCTATTTTGAGGCCAAATTTGTCTTCTGTGTATTTGTTATTTACTCTCTGATGTTATTTTGTGCTCTTTAAAAACAAATAGTTTATATGCATAGGAGTTGCAATAGACTGAATATGTTCCCCACAAATTCACAAACCTAAACCTCAATGTAATGATATTAGGATGTAGCACATTTGGGAGCTGATCGGGTCATGTGGCAGAGCCTTCATGAAATAATGCCCTTATGAAAGAGACTCAGAGAGCTCCCTTTCCCTTCCACCATGTGGGGACACAGTGATGATGACTGTCACTGAACCAGGAAGTGGGCTCTCATCAGACACCAAATCTGCTTGTGCCTTGGTCTTGGACTTCCCCGCCACCAGAACTGTTAGAATTAAAGTTCTGTTGTTCATAAACCACCCTGTTTATGATATTTTTATTATAGAAGCCTTAATGGACTAAAGACAGAACTAAAGACAGGACTCGTCACCTATTTCTTTCTCTTTTATTTCTCATAATTTATCATTTTAATGAAGACTATTTTAGGAAGGAGGAGGATGAGAACTGCTGCAGTGCCCACTTGCATTTGAACATGTTAATTTAGAACCCATTCTCACCCATTCTGACGTATCCCAAGGACATGTTACACCTTAGTGAAGCAAGTTTCTCCACTTTATTTTTAGCAAAATTAGTGGAATTTTTAAAAATTGAAATAGATTTGACATATAACATTGTGTAAATTTAAGGTGTACAACATGTTGATTTGATACCTTTATATATTATGATTGCCATTGTAGCCATAATTAGCATCTCTATCACGTCGCACAATGATTATTCTTTTTTTAGTGCTTTGAATAACTAAGATCTAGTCTTGTAGCAAGTTTAATGATTATAATTGAGGTGAGCAGAAGGTCTATGTGACTCATAGTGAAGCACGTATCTTTTCTGTGTGGTTATTTAGACCAGAATTTCATGCAATGTAATGTGCATACAAGGACATAAAGTATCTTGTTAAAATACAGGCTTGGATTCAATGAGTCTGGGATGGGGCCTGAAATTCTGCATTTCTAACAAGCTCTAGGTGTGTTAAATTCTGCTAGTCCATGGGGGATATTTTGAATTGCAAGGTTTGGGGGTCTGCTTCTTTCTTTTCAGCTGACTGAAGGAGCTATTTCCAAACAGACTGACGCCCATCTCACCCAATCTGCCCTGCAGCGTTTCCTGCCTCGTCTGTCTCTCCTTCTGCCCAGGTGGTCTGCTGCTCTAGAAGATGGCTTTTACCATTTCTAGGTCTATATTATTTGAATTAATATTGTTTTTTAAGTTCTAATTTTACTGCATTGTTTTTAAGAAGTTGATTATCTAATTTCTACTTTAAGAAATGTATCAAGATTCTTTGTGGCCTAAATTACAATCTCTTTTTGCATGTGCTGCAGTAGTACTGGGAAAGGAAGCACAAGGTAGAAACAACCCAAATGTCCATCAGTGGATGAATAGATAAAGAAAATATAAAGTTATTCATCCGTAAAAAGAAAAAAAGTATTGATACATGGATGTACCATGAATACATTATGTGAAATGAATGAAGCCGGACACAAAAGCCTCATACTGTATGATTCCATTTACTAAATGTTTAGAATAAGCCAATCCATAGAGACAGAAGGTAGATTGTTTGCCAGAAGCTGAGGGAAAGGAGGAACGGGGAATGACTGCTAATAGGTACAAGGTTTCGTTTTTAGAATGATGAAATATTTTGAAATTAGATATGATTATGGTTTCACAACTTCGTGAATATACTAAATTGTACCTTCTGGCAGGGTGAGTTTTGTAGTATATGAATCATACATTAATTAAAAATAAATAATTCTTTTAAAAACTTAAGGTGAATCCAGAATGGAGAACATGTAATTAGATTTTTTAAATCAGCATTTATGACAACTTATAACATCTTCAGGGAATTCTCTAGAAATCTAATGGTAGGGTATATAAAATGCCTTCAATTTCACCAGAGCATAAGGCATAAACTGTCATGTAAGTTAATGCTCAAAGCTCTTTTGTTTGTTTGTTTTGTTATTAATGCTTCTTTCTTGTACAGTTCGAATAATATATGATTGATGATGAGCATTAACACACACAGAGATCTCAAGTATTGGTGAATTTAATGGCACTTAATGCCTGGAAGATATTTTAGGTAAATTACAATTTACTAAACAACAAAATTAGGATGCTGCTCATGAAGTTTTCTAATTAAACCAGACTATAATTCAAAACTTTCTTTTGAAAACACTAAAAGCACATTTTATATATGTAAATAACTTACCAAAAAAAGAAAAATTTAGACAAATGGTCAAGAGGTTATTTTCAAAGAACAATAAGGAACTGTAAATAATTTAAAATGTAATTTTATTGACTTGTAAAACTATTTTATTATAAAACAAACCACAAATACAGGAAACCCTTCTAAATAAAAGTATAGCTTAATGAGTTATAAGATCCTTCTGAAGCCACCACTCAGGTAAAGAAATGTGGCAGTTTCTATCACAATATCTCTCCCTCTACCCTACAGTAACTACTACACTGACTTTTGTAGAGATCACCCAAATTTCCATTCTGAGACTGTAATTTAATATTACTTGTAAGTGTTAGTATTTCATGTCAATTTTAACCTACATATTTCCCCCTCCATTCTTTCTTTATCTTATAATTTATCTATTGAGGAATTTGAGACATATGCCCTACAGAATATTCCACATTCTCGATTCTGTTTATTGCATACTCATAGCCCAGTTTCTCTGTCCTCTGTATTTCCTGCAAACTGCAGCTGAACCCAGAGACTTAATCAGACCCACAGTCAAGTCCTTTGGCAAGACTACGTAATAATACATAATTTCACTAGGAGACATCTGCCTGGTCATCTCTCTTTTTGTGGTCTTAGCAGCGTTTGATACTCAATGCCTAGTATTTATTCACTGATGGTTGCAAAACTGTGATCTTTCAATTCCATTATTTTTTTTTCATTTATTAGATAAAATGTTTTTACAAAAAGATGCTTTTCCTCTTCTACTATTTGGTCATGCAGTGCAACAGTTTATACAGAGAATCCAGGATAAATTCTGATTCTTTCCTCTAAATATCTGTTTGGTTTTCACATTGTAGGGGTACAGATAAATGATTTACTATTTTTAAAGTTTTTGTACTGAAGAATATAAATGTGATCCCACACTTTTATAAAAACAAAATATTAGATATTTAATATTACTATTTATTTTTAACTTTTTATTAAAGTATAATGCATTTAAAGAAAATATCCATGTCATATGTAAGGCTGCAGATCAATGATTTTTTTTTCAGAAACTGAACCTACCATAAACTCAGCAACCAGAGCAAAATCCAGAACATTACCAGTTTCCAAATGTCCCTCAGTCACAACCCCGACATCCAATAACTAATTGTCCATGTTTTGATACTTGGATGAGTGAAATTGTACTACACACACACACACACACACACACACACACACACACACACAGGTATATATATATCTAGTACGAGATGTGTGTGTGTGTGTGTGTGTGTGTGTGTGTGTACACACTCCTTTGTTCTGGGCTCATTTGCTCATCATTATGTTTGTGGTAGTCATTGTATTATTTATCTATTCTATTGATAGAATTCATGTTGTTTCCAGTTTTGAATGGTGCTATTATTAACTTTTTAGTGCATTTCTTTTGGGGAACATAGGTGTGCATTTCTTTGAGTATATATTACCTTCATTTTTAAACATGGCATTATGACCAGATAGCTCTTGGGAGGACTACTGAAATGTGTAAATTTATTTTATAGAATAAATGATTCATTATTAATAAATATCACTATGCTTCATTTAGTTTCAAAATTGTAGCTCGTGTTGCTGCCAATATCAGGCACAAGCCCCCTAGCTAATCTCAGAGGTGGTGGTCCTGCCCATAGTCACAGCCAATAACTTGCCTATGTTTGTCGCAAAGGAAAAAAAAAGAGGAGACAGCTCAACACTGGAGAAGAGTTGTATCTATTTATTTATTATTTTTTAAATGCCCTTTCAAAGCTCTGTCTAGTCTGTCAGAGCAGTACCAGTTGATAGGTCAGAAGTTACTTAAGCTTTGCTTGGAAACCTGAATAATCTGGAAAGCTATTTTCGATTTATTTCTATGGGCATTTCTCACTCCTTATGGGCTGAATCATACCCCTCCTCAATTCATATATTGCAGTTCTAACCCCCAGCACCTCAGGATGTGCCTTATTTGGAAATAGGATCATTGCAAATGTAATTAGTTAAGACGAGGTCATTAGGATGGGCCCTAAACCACGAATTACAGTTGTCCTTAGAAACGGACAAATTTGGACACAGAGATCTGCACGCAGGGAGAACGCCACGTGAAGATGAAGGCAGAGACAGGATGATGCTTCCGCAAGCCAAGGAAGGCGGAAGATTGACCACAAACCACCAGAGGCTTGGAAGGAAACACGAAACAGATCCTTCTCTCACATCCCTCAGAAGAACCAACGAATCTGACACACTGACCTTAGACTTCCAGGCTCCAGAACTGTGAGGCAATACACTTCTGTTGTTTAAGCCACCTGGTCAGTAGTACTTTGTTACGGCAGATTAATAACATCACCCTCTGTGGCATGGTACCCTGGGTCACTCACTGCCTATTTGCCTAATTCTTTTTTGGCTCCTAATTTGAGCTTAACCAATGAAGGTTAGAGCTGTGTAATCGTGGGTGGGTTATTTAACCTCTCTAAACATCGATGTCCTCAATGGTATAATTAAGATAATAATTATACCTACATCATAGAATTATTGTGAGAGTTGAATAAAACCTGTCTTAAAAGAACTTAAAATATCTGAATCATGTTTCATAAATATTAACTAGGATGATTATACACTGTCACAACCATAACAAATTCCAAAAAAGCGGAACCTGTACAAAAATCCACATTCTCTGGAACACAGAAACGTGCACAAAATAAATAAAAATAAATTCTCCTTAATAACAAATATGAAAAAGGAAATAAAAACTCTAGTTACAGACTATTTGAAGATAAAACAATTGTGACATCAAATCTTATGGATATAACCACAAAACAGTTCTTGGATAAAAATGTATAGCTTTAAGTATTTTTATTTTTAATTAAGAAAAAACTTTAAAAATAAATAAAGCAAGTAGCATAAGAAGGTAGAAAAAGCAACAAAATGACCCTAAGAAAGCAGGATGAGTAAACCAATTATGACAACAGTAAAATAATAACACTAAGCAAAAATGTCATTCTGATAACTAACATTATAAAGCATTCCTACTTGACAAGCCCTGAGCTAAGTGTTTTATCCAGACTGTCACTGAATTTTCAGTATAATCTTATAAGGTGGGTACTATGGTTGTTCTCATTCTACAGATGAGGAGATTGAGGTTTTGAGAAGTGAGGTAACTTGACCAAAGTCACAAAATGGGAGGCAGAATTTTGTCCTGGGAAGTATGACTGCAGACCCTAGGTTCTTCATTACCGTACACGACATGGTCTTCATCTAGAATGAAAGTGGTCTTATTCTAGAGAACACGTTACTACTTCTATACTCTTTCTACCTGCAAATCCTGTGTGTGTGAATTTAGTCATTACTTATACCCTGGCTCCATGGCCCCTTCCCAGTCCTTCACTCCCCCACGACCAACACACACATATACCTCTGCTACTTGCTTGAACCCTCTTTACCTTTAGACAAGAGTGACTAAACAAGGATAAACTATTTCTCATTCCTCTAACTGCTGATGCATAACTGGGCCTCCTGCCATTCGACTACAGAAGGTTCACACTGCATAGCTCTCCTTGTGTCCGCCTTGCATATGGTCATGTCCAATTGCTTGCTGTGCACATGTGGCTCACGGGCCACACTTTGCTGCCAGTTCTCCTCTCTTACTCTGCCCTTTTGAAGGCTTTTGAATTTGCAGTCCACGACTTCCTCTACCCACAAATGATTTAAAGTCAAATCAAGAATAGATTTTTTTCTTCACTTAAAGTCCACAAATAAGATCCGAGGACAGAAAAAAAATATGGTATTTGTAAATTTCTGGTCCCTATCAGTTCATCAGACAGTGATTATTTTAAAAAATACTTTTTAAATCTTTATTTTCATGTCATGCTCTCACAAAAAAACAAATTAAATTCAGTTAGCTGAAACATACCTTTATTTGGGTACTGTATTTTTTTCAGATGTGACAAAAGTAAATTCTTTTAAAAAGATCTTTATAAGAAGTCAGTTGGCATACACTAAGATAAATCCCACAAGGAGAACAAAAGTAAATTACAATTAGTTGTTCTATAACCATTGTGTTCAGAAAGCCCAGTGTTTATTTCAGCTTCGCACAAACTGTATAATGGTATAGTGTATCTGGAACTACACACATTTAGAGACCATAATTATAGCAATGCTGAACTTCACTCCCTTATTTGTTAAGCTTAGCTGAAAAATGAAGCTAAGTGGAGTCAGTCTAACCAGTTTATTCTACAAATTTATTCCAGTTGGAAATAAAATTACAAAAACAATAATGCTTTTAAAAAGAATTGAAATTTCTGTACTTTCCATTCCTCTAGAGTTTGATGCCAACTATGGTAGAAAACAGAAAAATGGGGTTCTTCACTGGACTTTTATTGCCATTCAAGGAAGCAAGTTGGATGATGTCTTTTGGTTTCTATTAATGTTACTCTGTTATAATTAAGGACGGATGGGCCTCAAGTTTGGCTGTCTCTGTACACTTCAAATGCACATTTCATACCTTTTGTAAAAATGTTTTGGATTCAAAGAAATTCAGAATGTACTTTGTCCTAAACACTTTCTTTTCACTTTAAGTGACTATGTAAACATTTATACCAGTTTCAGATTCATTTACACTTATCTCATCAAAACTTTTCATAGCATATCTGGATGGAATAAAATAAAACTAAACACTCTTGCTTATAAAAGACACTGGACTCCAAAATCTTGTTGCAGATTCTACCACTTTCTTCTTAGAAGCACAAAGTCATATTTTGCCAAATAAAATTGGATTAAAATATCACTGGGTTCTCAGTCTGTCTGAAGTTTAGTGACTCATCTTAGCACTGAAGAACTGCTGGGCCTAAGCCCTTCCATCCTGCGTGGCTCTTGGTGCCATGATAATGCCACGATTAAATGCCAAATGCTCAAAATTGATCATCTGCCCTCCAAAATCTGTTTTTTCCCCTTCAGTTTCATTTTCTCAGGAAATGGCCCATTTCTCACACTTTCCCACGCAGAACCTAGAAATCATCTTTGACTCCTATTTCTCCCCCACTTTCTGCCATTCTACCACACCCTGTTCATCTCACCTCCCCGCTTTCTAGTGTTTTTTGCACTTTTACTTCTCTGTTCTATGCAACATCATTTCTTAGCCATATTTGTACAATAACCTCTTAAAGCTAGTTGATCCACCTCTAGACTTCTCTCTTTTCTCATTGTTTACTTAAAGCCAGGGATTTTTCTAAAGAAAAACTTGGTGATCTGAATCCTCTTCTCAAAACCTTACAATGGTCTCCCATTACTTTTAGAAGAAAGTTCACATTTCTTAGATTTTACCAGGCACTTCTTAACTTGCTTTTATCTTCCTCTTCACTCTTCTTTACTCCTCCCTAACTGCTGCTCACAAAGGCACAAGAACATCCCTCAGTTTCCCAAAGATGTGGCAATACCTCTTTCTCCCAGACCTTCTATTTGTCGAACATACTAATAGCTACAATTTATTGAATGTTTTGTCATGTACCAGGCACTGTTCTAAATACAGTCAGATCTGCTATAATGTGATGTTTGCACTGCAAAAAAAAAAAAAAATCACCTTGCTGTGAAAAATCATGCAATGAAAATCCTTATGGAAAAAATGGAGTTGGGGTACAACTCCTGAAAACTTCATCAATGATACATTTAAAAAGATAGGAAACCAATGAAAATGTAGCACACTTCAGTGTATATTGGATGGTAAGAAACACATAAATACTACAATAAATATGGCACTTTGCCTTTAACAAGGCTTGAAGTTTGCTTGCGGAATTGGGCTTCTGAAGGCATGTAGCATGTGAGGTATTTTGAAGTGGTGGAAGGAAGATTGTCTGAAATGAGATGGAAAGCTGAAACACCGGATATGACTCATGACACATGCAGCGAGCAGGGGAAGATAGTAAATGCCTGAGGTGTGTGTGCAAGTGCATGCGTGTGTGTATTCACACACTTTGTGTATTCCCACCATTCAGCTGAGTGCTGTTTCTATGTTCATCTAGGTTTTTCTGGATGAAATTGCAGGTAAGCAAATGCAAAATTCAAGTGAATGCTCAAATTTCCCCTAATATACGAATCATGTTGGGCCAAATTTCTATTTTCAAAAAAAACATTATAGGAAAACTGACAGTAAATTAAAGTTTTAGATTTATAATCTGAATATAAAGCTAAAATTGTCAGTCTATATTTATTTCTATTTTTTTACAGATGAAGAAACTGAGGCATAGAAAGGTGAACTAACTCGTTTAAGATATTAATTATTTAATAATTAACAGAGTCTAGGTTAGAACACAAGCAATCCCTTTCATATCTTTGCTCCTAACTATTATATCACTTGTGGTATTGTGATAAGATATACCTACATCTATGTCTATCTACCTACCTACCTACCTACCTACCTACCTATCATCATCTTTGTACCCTGCTTCCTGATGCAAAACTTCTAAAACTTTTGGAATTTCCTGAATGATAGAGGTCAGAGGAGTGTGTTTTGTTACCCTTTTCAACCTTAACCCGTTTATGCCAGTGAGTTGACTCTTGGAGGATGGGGACTGGTTACTAGAGCAATCAACTACAAGATTAGGGGGTTAGAGTTTTCAGCCTTCCTTCAGCACCCCCAACCCCAATTCTTGACTTTCTGGAAGCACAGAGGGGACAGGAGATTAAGTTAATCAACAATGCCAATGATTTAATCAATCATGCCTATGTGGAGCCCCTGTAAAAACCTTAACTGAAGAGATTCAGAGAGCTTCTGGGTTGTTGGCCACATGGAGGTGCTGGGAAGGCATGAAAGCTCTGCACCCTTTCCCCATGCTTTGCTCTACGCATCGCTTCCATTTGGCCATTCCTGGGTTGTATTCTTTATAATAAACCAGTAATAGTAAGTAAAGCATTTTTCTGAGTCCTGTGAGACATTCTAGTAAATTGCTGACACGAAGGAAGTCATGGAAACCCCCAATTTATAGTTGGTCAGTCAAAAATACAGGTGATCTAGACTTGCAATTAGCATCTGAAGTGAGAGCAGTCTTATGGGACTTGCTAGATGGGAAGCTACCCAACATATGAATCACTGAATAAAACCAATTAGATCGCCAAATATATGCGTTGAATGATCTTTTCTAACATCATTAAGTTCCTAGAAACTTACTCCAGATAAATAGTTTAGATTACTTTCTTTCAAGAAAAGGTAGTATAAAAACACTAACTTCTTTGAAAAAGAATGCCTTCAGTGAAGAGAATAAATGCAGATAGTGATTAAATTTTCTTACTTCACAACTTTGCCTAGAATTGGTCATATTTGTAATATCAACATGGTGCCAAAGCATCCTCTCCCTGGCCTTCGTTTTTGATTCTATGGTAGCTCCCAGGTCACACAAAAGTCAAAGCCCTCTATATTAGAGGAAGCAAAGATAATGCCAACAAAATTATTTTCCATGTATACAGTATTTATAACTATTTCAACACAGTTATACAAGTCTGGAGAATGAATTATACGATTCTTATTAAATAAATAAAGAATCTGAAGCATAAAGCTTAAGTTAATGGATTTTTAAAGAACTTAGAATGGGTTAAGGTTGAAAAGGGCTTATTATGGATAACAAAAGACACTCCTCTGACCTCTTTCACTCAGGAAATTTAAAGAACAATCCAGGACTAGAAAGTGGATGTCCTGTCTCCCATTCTAATAGCAATTTCAATTATTCTGCAGTTTCTTTATAAAAGAAGCAAAATATGCTGTTAAATCACTCATTAGTCCAAGAGCTTTTGTGATTATCTAAAATGTACCGGTTCTGCATGAATGGCGGGGATGCAAAGTATGAGGCGACATGCTCCCTCAGCAAGGCCAGCTCTGTAGAGTCTGAGGAAAGGGGCTCCCTCCTTCCTAGATCATGGAGAATGGAGAGGCCTGGGCAGGAAGCACGAAATATGTTGGAATCATAGTGGTCCCACGTAGAATTTTGCTTTCTGGGAAAACCAATAAGCAAGACAATAACTCAGCTCAGAAGAGGTTAGGTTCTAGGGAGATATCAATATAGAGAGTCACTACTCAAATTATCATCATACGGTCTGAGGCGGCTAATTGGATTGGGGTTAGAAAGAACAACTTGAGTCACAGGAAATAGTGTTCTAGAAGCTGGACACAGGATTAAGCACAAAAACAAATTGGCTGGATGTTGAGTTCCACAAAAAAAATACACCATAGAGGTTGTTAATTCCCTTTGATGATATATTTAACTGAACCTCTAGTTCAATGGTTTTCTGTGTTGAAAATGTTGTGCTTGTTAAAATTCAGGTAGAAAAACTTTAAAAAATAAAAAACATGATTTTCAATACCCACATCCCAAGCTTTCTGATTGGTTCTGATAACTATGGCAGCCGGATGTTGTTGCAGTACTGTTTTTTTGTTTGTTTGTTTGTTTGTTTTTTGTTTTTTTTTTTAGTTTCTCAAATGATTTGAATGTGCAGCCAGGGTTGAGTCCACTTGGGCAAAGTTGAACCTACAGGTGGGAAACACCTGTCTTCAGAGTGGCTTGTGAGCCAGCAAGGTCTCTATCAGCCCCACCAGCATTTTGACTGGCTGGCCTTGAGTTCTCAACTGGCCCCAAAAGCCTGTGAACCTGTTATCAAAAAGACAACACAAAGGAGAGAAAAATTCAAAGTGCTGCCACATTCCACTGAGTTTGAAAGTATTTTAATGATCTCTTCAAACCAAATTTTATCTTATGAATGGACCTAAGTACTGTGACCCAAATTTACTTTTGTAAATTCTGAAATATTCTTGTTTCAGAACAAGAAAATCAGCATTAGGAAACCTATTAAAGTAGGTAAAGCAGTTTCACCTGTGTGGGTGAAATTTTAAGAATTGTGACAGAAGCATCTTTGGGTGATGACTATAAAATAGAAAAATTGATCAGAACAGTGTTATTTTCTATGATGGTTTTTTAAAGATTAAAAATTAAAGTAAGCTCATGCCACCAGGTTAATGGGATAACTGGAAAAGAATGTGTCATAAATTACTAAACTTTTATGTTCAGCAAGATGAGGTGGACAGAGAACAATGCTGTTCATTGAATACTGATTTCTTAAATTTTTATTGGAAATGCCAGGTGAAATAATATTATATGAGTTTCTTTACTGTTGGATTTTTTTTTAGTCTTTATTCTGAAGATGTAGGTGGTGAATCACTTAAAAAGATGACAGTAAATTATGTTTCCAAAATCTCTCTCCCCCACCCACTTCTGTTTATTCTCTATTTGTGCTTCAAAAACATGCTTTTAGAAGTTCCAGCATAAAGAATTGGGAAAAATGAGAATCCATTAATTTCATCTTCTCAAAAATGTTTCCACCCAATCCAAATGTTTGGTTGCACTCTATGTCTTAGATCATTTCCCGCTACTGAATTGTCAACCCTGCCAGCCTGGGGCATCTGCAAGCCAAATTCCATCACAGCATCAATAAACACAAGCTGCAGAAGAAGAAACAGAAGGAGGAGGAACAAGTGAAAGCCTCAAGCCAAGGTGGGAGCCCGATGTCAAATCTTTTTAACAAGCTGGACTTGAGGTGCAAAGGTATCTCTGGGAAAGGATCTGGGCCAGGAGCCAGGAGGAGCCTTCTCCTGAATGTGAGACTCCATCTGCCTCTGCCTTCCCCACAGCTGCCATCTGGACCAGAGGATGAGGGTGACTGGGAATCCTAGGGGCTCAGCCACTTCTTCCTGCCCCAAAACCCAGACTTAGGGTCTTGCCCTCCCAGGAAAACAGCGGGAATGGGCTGCGTGGCCTGCAAGGTCTCTCAGCCCTTGCTGCCCTTGGAGGAACAGGGATCGCAGAGGACAGTCCCAGGTCTGTGCCTGAACTTCCTCAAAGAGCTGGGAGACTGGCTTTGGGCAGGTGGGGGTGGAGGAACTCTCAGCCTGTGCTCCACCCACCCCCCTCACCAGCGTGCTATCCTCCTCCCTGAAGAGACTTTCAGATAAAACAGTACACAGATCAATAAAGAAGTACAGTGCGGGAACCGAATAAGAAAAGCTTTTCATCTGCATCTCAAATGAACAAACTCATATATACTCTAATATAGATGAATAAGCTATTTATCTATGTGCAAAGAAACAATCTCTCTGCCTACTGATGAAAATAACCTATTCTACAGTGATCATAAGCTATATAGAGCTTATCCACATAGGGTAAGTTCCTACATGGCCAAGATATAGATTTGGCCATATCTGGTCTCATCATGGCTGATGGGTGATTGGTAGTGCTGTCTATTATTACTTTTTGATGTTTATGATACTTCCCTCTTTTGGATACTTCCCATTTTTAATAGTCTCTGCACTTCCTCTCAGCTTTTGAACAAGTGCTATGAAATCTAAAAATCACCCTAAATGGACAAAAGACGTTTTTGTGAACATAAAAGACAAATTGGGTAAATGGGCTAGCTTGGTCTGGAAGCAGAACTTCAATAAATTTTCCAGCTTCGAATAGAACTAATGCTATTTTACAGCGAGTTACTCTCTGTTCCGTTTTACTAGTATGAATCCTGACTTTAAAATTAGCATGAAAAAGTACTTTCTTGTAGATAGATTCCTGCTTCAGGCTGTATTAAAACTGCAAAAGCTTTAGTTCCAGGAGTACCAACCACATAAAAGTTCTACCCTCGGGGTGAAAAAAAAATGTTCCTTCCTTCCTTCCTTGCAATCTTCAGACTGCTGGATCACCGCAGAACTGTCAGAGAAAAGAAATCTTTTCTTTCTAGGGAAAAGGGAAATCTGGAGTAAAGAGTTAACCATTTAAATAATGACCCAGTAACGTGGGAGGGCAGAGTCCTCTGCAGATCACGCCACTGTTGGGGTTGTTCAGTTTGCTCCTTCCTGGAGCCCTGCAGGAAAACGCGTTCTCTCCAAGGCAAGGAAATGTCCCCTGCCAGCCCAGCCGAGGGATGGAAATGAGCTCTCTCAGCTGAACGCCCCAAAGTCTCTCCAGTGGGTATAAAATAAAAAACTAAATATATACAAACAAAAATTAATGAATAAAAAATAGAAAACCAGTAGAGTTGATCAATAAATCCAAGGCCTCATTCTCTTAAAAGACAGATGCTGTAACTAATCACAGTCCTGATAAATGGTCCTCTCAGAGAAGCGTTCTTTGACTGCCCTAAAGTAGTTTCACCTGTCCTTATCACTCCCTCATTCTTCTGCTTTCCTTTATTTTCTTCAGAGCCCACAATTCCACTGCATATCTATTTGTTTTTTTTTGTATTGCTCCCTTCTCTTTCACAGCATGATCTCCAAAATGCAAGGGCCTTTTCTGCTTTCTTCACAGAGATACCTTTAGCACCTGTTAACTGAAGTGCATGAAGTACAGGAGGAGCTCAATAATTATTGTTGACTGGATAGATCATCAAGAAGAAAAAGAGAACAGCATGTGCTCAATAGTAAACGTGAGAAAAGATATAGATATATGTAATATCAATACATGTGACCTCTATCTACATATAGACAAATTAATATATAGAATATATAATCTTGACAAAATTAGATAATAATATATAAAACAATAAAGTCGCATGTTAATTATACTTGCAAAATTAATAATGATAAACTTTTCAACAAAATGCTAGAATAAAATACATACAGCTATATAATCTTGGGTATTAAGTTGGGAAAGGGCTTTATGAAAATGATCCCAGAGCAAGTATAAAGTAAAAGATTAACAGTTATAAATGTACTAAAAAAAAAAAAACAACAAAAATTTTAGCTGCAAGCTAGGAAAGTCTTTACACTATAAACAAAGGATTAGCATTTTAATATAAAATAACCTTTAAAATTCAAAAAAAGATGAGCACCTCTTTCAGAATAGGCAAATGTATAAGCAGATAATTTACTAAAAGAGAAATACAGATAGCCAGTAAGCATATTAAAATGCCCTGCCTCCAGTTAGCATTGAAATGCAAGCTTAGTGAAATTCCTATTATAATGGCTCCCCGAAATGACTTCATAATGGCTAATATTCAGTCTAGGTAAAGATGCAGAGGAAGAGATACTCACATGCTGATGATGGCTTGGCAAATTGAACATTTCTGGAAAAGAGTCTTAATTATATAGATAGATAGATAGATAGATAGATTAATTTATATATACATATATATAAAGATTTATATTTATATATTTCTATATATTAATATATAATATATAATACAGTGATATATTTGTATAATTATATATTAATATATAATATTCAATATTTAATATAATTATATATTAATATATATATTATATAAATCTTTAAAATGAGCATAACCTTTACAATGATAGTTTTCCTCTTGGAAATTATTGTGAGAAAAATGCCAAAGAATTCTGTTAAGATTTAGTTATAAGGACAATAATAATGTTGTTTATAGTAGCCCTAAACTAGAAACTATCAATTTTGAATTTATTAAATAAATCATGGCTTATCCATGTGATTTATACAGTCATTAAAAACAATTATGAACTAAGCATTAGATGATACTGAAGAACTAATCTTAATATTATTAAGGATAATTATTAAGGATGATAACGGTTTGTGGTTATGTTTTCCTTTAAATTTCTTGTCTGTTCAAGATACATTCAGAAAGAGGTGAAGTATCACATCTTCACTTGGATTACTTTAAAATACTCCACTCTTTCCCATTTTAAAAAGGTGGTGCTTTGGGACTCAAAGGACAGGGGGACAATTCACATGCAGATGTTTGCAATGCAACATTTGCTGGGCCACATTAAACAATGGGCCACTGAGACAACTTAGAACAAAAGAGCCTTGCTCGGTTCCTCCCTATCACCCCTAGTTCATATTAAATCATAGTTATCTCTCCCTGGAGCAAATCCTCTATCTAAATTCTTTTAGGCAGTTAGAGGAGAGGTCAAAGACTTTTTCTGAGTTTTGTTTCTTAAAAGAGCCAGCTAAAATAATCAATATCCCAAAAAGGAAAAAAAAAAGATATATTTTTGGGTGGCAAACTCTGTTCCCCCTCACTTAGTCAGGAATTAATTTATATAGGTTCTCCAGCTTGGAGGTAACTCTGACCCAAAGAGTGGCCGTAGTGTATAAGTCTGTTCCGGGGCCCTGCAGGAAAATTTGTCCTGCAGTTATTGTCCAGCTGAAGCAAACATTTGAGCCTCTGATTTCTCTGTTTTTCAATCAGATCCTTACAGTGTCAGAGTGGCGGCGGGGTGGGGGTGGGGGTAGGGTTGGTTGGGGAGGAGGTCATGGCTTATTCAATGAAAAGAATTCTAGGGGATGGAGGGTTAATAAAGGGTAAAGAAAAGAGTGTTCTTGATCTGCTTCAAATTAGACAAAAAAAGCACAAAGTGCAGTCGGTAAGCCAAGAATGGAAGGAGCGCAAATTACTCTTTTTATCTAAAACATTCAAACTAATCTCCAAAGCACTGGGTAACCTGACCACACTTGTGGCTTCTAATATAGGCTTAAAATAAGACATGATAGAGGGAACTATTTTGTCCTTTTAGTTCTATATGGTTATGCTATTTCTCCAGCAAGAAATTACTATTTCTTTCATGAATATTGCCAGATAGACCCAGTTGCCTGTCATAGAAGTAACATTACACAGCTTCTTAGTTTTAGTTATTTCCTCATTCAGGCACATTTTTTTTTTTTTGAAATAAGAAGGAAATTTTTATTTTTATAAATAATCTGGGAATATGGAGTTCAGGCTGTTATCCTATTTCCAATCCTTCATTTACACGCTTGGTTATTCCTGCCACATACTAATGTGTAGGAGATGAGTAACAAGAACCTTCTAGTCACCAGTGTAAGGAAATGGATGCAGGAAAACACGATTATTCAGAAATACTTACTGTGCTTTGGACACTACACTCATGTGGCACTTAACAAGGGGATATGTTCTGAGAAATGCATTGTTAGGTAATTTTGTCATTGAGTGCACATTCATGAGCCTAGATGGTATAGCTTACTACTGTAATATATGTGCTATACTGTCAGACAACTGGCAACACAGTGTTTGTTTACACCAGCATCAACTCAAATACATGAGTAATGCATTGTGCTGCGAGGATATGCTGGTTATGACATCACTGGGCAATATGAATTTTTCAGCTCCACTATAATCTTAGGAGACCACTGTCATGTATGCAGCCCATCACTGAAACGTCTTTACTTGGTGCGTGACTGTATAACCAAGGGCCCTAGTATCTTAGGGCTGCCATCACAAAGTACCACAGACTGGGTGGCCTCAACAAACAAAATTTTATTTTCTCACTGCTCTGGAGGCTAAAAGCCCAAGCACAAGGGCTATCTCTTCTGAGGCCTCTCTCCTCAGCTTGTACATGGATGCCTGCAAAACAGCTTGGTGTTCCTTTCTGTGCATGTCAGTGTCTTAATCTTATTATTATAAGAACTCCAGTCATGTTGGATTAGGGCTCACCCACATGGCTTCATTTTACCTTAATTGCCTCTTTAAAGTCCCTATCTACAAACAGTCACATTACAAAGTACTGGGGGTCAGGAATTTTGAAATGACACAATTTCACCCATAACACTCAAAATTTTGGCCCCCCAAATTCATGTCCTTCTAATATGGTGAATACATTCACCCTATTCCAACAGCCTCAAAAGTCAACCTATTCCAGAATTAACTCAAAGTCCAAAATCTTATCTAAATATCATCCAAATCAGATATGAGTGAGATTTGAGGTATGATTCATCCTGAGTCAAAATTCCTCTCCAACTGTGAACCTGAGAAACCAGAAAACAAGTTATCTGCTTCTGACGTACAATGGTGGGACAAGCATAGGATAGTCATTTGCATTCCACAAGGGAGAAATAAGAAAAAAGGAAGAAGTCACAATTCCAAACAAGTATGAAAGACGGCAGGGAAAATTCCATTAGATTTTAAGACTCGAGAGTAATTCTCTTTGGTTTGGTGCCCTGTCCTCTAGGCTCATTTTGGTGACACCCCTGCCTTTCAGGATCATAAGGGCAGTGGCCCTGATTGGACAGACCACTAGATGTGTCTCTATTCAATAACCGGCCGTATGACTTTGAAAATGACATTCAAAGTCTCGGCTTTGTGATTTCTTCATCTGTGAAATAAGATGGCTACCATCTCTAAGGCTCTTTTTTATTTCTAACATTATTTAGTTTGATAGAAAACATCAGCCTTTTTTTTTTAAATAATTTCTTTCCCCAAAAGAGGATAGATGGTCAGTGATTCCAAACTAGAAAAGTGCAATAATATTTAGGGCACATTTATCTGTCTACAGAGATCACCAACATGATTTTCACAAAATAGTGAAGGATAAGTGACCATCTTTCAGTATTTCCAATCAACCAGTAAATCATTAAAACTTAAAACTAAATTTAAAGATTTACTTAATACAATAAAATGCAGGCTCTTAGGTTTTGATCCAAAAATATAAAGTTCAGGTACCTATTTACAGACCTGGCAAGTATGATAGCTCAAATTGCTATTGTGGAGAAGAACTCTGTGTAACTGAATCCCTTCTTGCAAATCTGGGGAATTTATATTTCCAATGACACTTGGCACATCCTTCAACAACTAATTGCCTACTCATTCTGCGGTTCTCCAGTTAAAATCCTCCATCTTTGGTCTTTAAGATGCAGGCAAGAAGTGTTTCAGCAAAGACATTAGAAAAAAGGCAGAGAAGTTAAAATGAGAACTGATTCGTGCCATTAGAAAAAATGTGACTCAGCAGGAGGTAAAACTAAATTATAAGAGCCCTGAGGTTAGCAAGTCACCCAGGCTCTGTGCGTCAGAGTGCTGTCATCTCATTTGGGGGCAAATCGTGCCAGTGAATTAATTAGAATTGTCATTACTTACCAATATTTTTTTTAAAAAAACCCTCAAGAAAGGCTCTTCAGCATCGTCAGCAATCCAAATCTAAAAAATTCAGATTCATCTTCATTCCAAGTATTTCATTAGGTAGAAGTCAAGCCACAAACTAATATTGGTTACTCATAAAACAGCAGGGAGATGTGGTCATCTGTACTTGGGTTATGATTGTGCATATTGTAGATGTATAGGTGACTGATATTTTTGATTATTAGAAACAGGAGAAATTTAGAAGTCATCTAATCCAATATTGTCACTTAACAGATGAATATCAGGTTCAGGAAAGCGAAGTTCCTTGCCTAGGTTACCTGGGAGACATAGGAAGGCTTCTCCCACTAAGTTTGACATTCTCCCAACTAAAGTGACTCTAAGTATAACACAAAACATGAAAAATTTTATCTTCGAGTAGTTTGTTTGGTAGGTTCTTTTTTCTCATAGTGAAGAAAAAATATATCAGATAGCTCTTTAATTCTACAGATGCCAGAAGAAGAGTGAAGTGAAAGTTTCAGCACAAGTGTAGTTAACTTAAGAACACACACACACACACACACACACACACACACACACACACACAATCATACACACACACACCCACACGATGTTGACCATGTGGACATGCTTTATAAAAAAGATCAGCCGGTTTTCAAGCCTAAAAAAGATCATTCATTTTGCTGCAATGATTACATACAAGGCAAGCTGGAAAGGGGGGCAAGTTGCATTTGGATGAACAAATCAGAGCTTGAATTTTCTTGTGTCCCATTTTCAATAGTCTGCTTTTCAACAGAGTTGTTTTGAGGATTGTCCTTGGTGAAAGGGATCTAATCTTGGTCAGCAGCATAATGGCTCCAGCAAAACTTACTGAAGTTCAAGACCAGACTTACGAGAAGCTGGACTGCAGATCAGGAAACCAAGGCAGATACCTGTGCATATAAAGTAAATCAACCTAGGCACTGAATACTGGACTGAGAGGGCAAAACCACTCTGGCCTGTCACAGGGCCTGGGACTGCCTGAACCTTTTAAAATATTAATTCCTCATAGTTGCCAAGGTTGGAGCTTGCAGGTATTATGAAAACAGAACCTTGGAAATGGATTGAATAAAGAATGGATGATAAATGAAGGAAAAAGATAGATACATAAAGAGAGAGAAAAAGCTGCGGCAGAGAGTAGATCATGTGATCTCAACAGGTGTGTTCACAACATACCTTTACTGCTTTTGTAACACACACTGAGCTGGGTCTGGGTGAGATATTTTTATCAGTTCATGTTTCATATGGAAAGTGAATGCATTTAGGAACTTTCTCCTATGGCAGTATTTCTCAAAGTAGGACCTCTGTACCCCAGGGTGGTTTGTCCTGCTATTTCCTCATATTCCTGAAACTGGTAATGATGCCCATGCCAGCCTCCTCTTTTTCTGGTTGCTACCCTCATTTCTTTCCCTCCACCTTGTTCTGGAATTCAGGAAGGTGCTGAAAGTAGAAGACTTGCCAAAATCAAACTTGAAAGATTCATCATTTAGTGTTTGGCCAGGCTTGCTATTTTCATCTGAGAGCCAAGATTAAACCTAAATCAGACTAATGCCACTTGCTGAAGCCACGAAATTTTAAAATCATGACTGGAGTACAGTTCTGGAAAATGCAAATTCCCTTTGTTGTCACCCATCTGTCGATGCTTCATGTTTCATGTTCATATAGCAAGCATTTGAGTGTGTGTGTGCGTGTACATGCATATATATGCAAGAATGTTACTACATGTAAGAGTGAGACTAAAGACACGTGTGTCCTACAATTCCTGCTTCCTTGATTCTTTAACATGAATTCCCAAACCAAGCCATCTTAATAGTTCTGATGCCTTCTACACACCCATCCCCCTCTGGTTCTTCACTTTCAAAGAAGGATCCTAAAGTTTATTTGCAATGTAAATAATATCTGCCCCCTAACACTAAACTATTTATAGACCACTAACAATGCATTATATCATCTAACTCTAAAAATCAACACAATAGATTATTATTGCTAAGTTTTCACATAAATAAACTATTAAAATTAATTTGCCTCTGATCTCACAGCTATTAAGTGGCAGAAATATTTGAATACAAAGATGTGTGCTCTCAACACCCATGTTCTTCCTACAACCTCTCACGTTAATGCTAAAACGTAGAACTCTTTTCGAGCTGTAGAGAAAGCACTATGTGCCTTACTAATATCACAGAAAACACAAGTCATTCAAACACAACCAATTGAGAACAGTTAACTTTCTCCAGCACCACTTTGTCATACAAACCAAGAGGAAAACAGAAGAAAAAATGAAAAGATTTCTCTGACAATGTATTCAGCCCAAATCAAATTTACCTTTAATCATTTTTAGCACTCGGCTGGGGCTGGGGAAAAGGGGAGTGATATTCCACAAATATGGAATCCTCAAATAGTTGAAAATTAATTAAAACACTAATTCTCCACACATAGTTTAGTAAACACAATTTAAAAGCCATCAAAGTCACTGAGAAATTTGATCCTTTAGAAATTACTTATCTTAGCATTCAACAAAATCAAAGAATTAGGATCTCTTAAAGAGTATATATTCCTAGAAATTATCTTAGCTAATAATTTTCAAACCCAGTGACTCCTAGGATTCTAAGGAAATCTTCCTTGGGAAGAACAACAGAAAAAGTAGTGTCAGGAAATCAGTGAAAAGAAGTGGGTTCCCCCCCAATTTTTTTTTTTGGGAAAAAAAGGCCACTTAGCTTAAAAAGGCTTGAAAACACTTGTGGCAGAGACTTTTAACTCTATCCCCCATCTTTTCTTTTCCTTTTTCTCATTAGAAGAATTCTAATCTTATTTGAGATGGCAACATACCCAGCTCAAAGGACTACATTTCCCAACTTCCCTCACAGAGATTGCATTCTAGTCAGCAAGATGTCAGCAGAAGCATTACAGGAGACTTCTGAGGTGGCTTCTTAAAAGCAGGCTGACTTTTTTGTGCCCCGTTCTTCCTCTGCCCTGGCTTGGAATGCGTAGGTGATGGCTGGAGTTCCAGCCATGGGCTTGAACTCTGAAGGATCTTGAACACAGAAGACATATGTTCAGAATGAAGTGACTTTGAATGAGGAGCTTTAGGGCAGGATAACAGTATGAAGCCACCATACCATACCAGCCCCAGACTGCCTGTCTCCAGACCTATTTTAAGAGTAAAAAAATAAAATTTCTCTGCTCAAAAAAATATTAATTCTTGTCAGTTATAAGAAAATGCAATTCCTAGTGATAAACCACATTCAACATATGCAGAATCAGAGGTCCTGAAAATTGCCTTAGAAGTATCAGTTCTAAAGAAGTTAAATATCTATCCATTTTTCTTTTTGGAATCCCAGTTTGAATAATTTCCAAGCCATCTGGGTGTTCTTAATGAAGAAGTTATGACTCCGTGCTAAAACACGTGCTCATAATTCAAAGCGAAGTTTATAGCAAGAACAGGGAATTTTAACAAGCATTTCTGGGAAATTAAGTCAAGCCATTAAACGTATTTTCAGGAACAAGGAAAAGCAATGGGTTATAAAAATAAAAAGCACATAAACTGAAATAAAGATGAAAGTAAAAAATGCTATTACTTTAAATCAATATATTTTTTCTTTTTGGACAAAGCTTCCCAAAAACTTTCGAAGAAGGAATGAAAATATACTACCCATTAATGGTGCCATTAACCTTGGCACTATCGACATTTAAACTGGATAATTCCTTATTGTGAGGGGCTGTCCTTTGCATTGTGGGATATTTAGCAGGACCCCTGGTCTCTACCCACTAGATGCCAGTAGTAAAACTCCCCACACAATTATGATAATCAAAAATATCTCCAGACATTGCCAAATATCCCATGGAAGCGACAGGCACTCTCCATTGGGGACCACTGTTTAGACTGTGTTTTACTTTAATCAAACGTTAGAGAGCTTCCCCGATGCTCAGTGAGTTGAAAGCAGGGAAAGAACGAGATAGGATTCCAAGCCTTTTCTCTTATAGGAGTGGGACAGCACGATGACTCATGGGGACTCACCAGCCACATGCTCTCTGTATGCAAGGGTCCTTACTTCTCTGCTCAGGCACCTCAGCATTTCTGACAGTCAAGTTGTTCTGGGCACGGTTAGTACAAGGCAAACTCTCTCCCTGTTGATAACTGGTCTTTATTTATGGTTCCTGTTTCCTTCTTTTTGGCTTCAAGGATAGTTTCTGGCAGAGAAGGAAAGAAGGCAGATATGCACTTGTGGAAACATTGTTGGGCAGTGTCTTTCACCTGGCCAAGGTGTTTCTTTGCTCTAATAAAATAACTTGGAGTTAGAGCAAAAGACCTCAACCTTTGCAAAAAGTCCACTGACTACAGTGGACGGTAAGTAGCTTCCCTTTCCAGGGTTACTTCAGAACAAGTGTTTGCTAAAATTACACAGACTCTGATTCAAGATAGAAATTATATGTCTCCTTACGCCTTTTAGATTCCCAACTCGAATGACCCATAAATGCAGCACAGGTGAAAATCTACATTGGCTCTGGAAACTAAAGAAGTATAGCATCCAAGTGTCAGAAATGTTAACAGTTTCCGCAGGAAATAAGAGGCTGGATTGAAGGAGGGGTCAACTCACCCAAGAGTCACCAAGTGAGGAGGAAAAAGCCTCTCTGGAGAGCATGTGGAGGCTCTCCAGAGACTCCTGGGGCTGTAGGGGATGACAGTTTAAAGCTAGTTCCCAGCTTACCTATGTAAGTGAGGTGTGCTAAGTGAGGTGGACCCCACTTTTATTCATCAACGAACTCTCTCCTTCACTCCCTCCTTTCTTCCTCTCTTTGCTCATTTATTTTCTTCCCTCCTTCCTTTTTTTAAAAAAATTTCAGCAGATAGTCTTGGGAGCTCGTTATTACCAGACGTTGTTTTAAGCATGTTGATATAACAGTACACAAGACAACCCATGCTCTGCCTTCCAAGAGCTTGTAATCAGTCTTGCTAAATAGAGCACAGAATTACCACTTGGATAGCTTTTAGTTGCAGTAAGAGGGTAAAGCAGGACAGGAAACAGAATGTTTTTAACTCTTCCCAGTTTGGGATCCACCAGATCCTAGTAGAACCAAGAGGAAGGTTAGAGAAGCAGAGGAGACGGAAAAAGTTTTGCTCTCCAATAAGCCCACCACCCAAACTGGAAAAAGATGCCCCTTTAGAGGGGAAGAAGAGAGTGAGAAGAAGGTACAAGAAGGACAGTTCATTGGGTTTCAGAGCACGGAGCCCTGTACTCCTGGACGACAACCAGACCCAGAGAAGCGGAGTCTGTGCGGCATGTCTCAGGCAGACGGGGCATTTCTGGTAAGAAGTCGTGCAAGCAGAGATGATAACTATGTAGACCCACTTAGAACCTAGATACCACCTTGGGAAAAGGGAGAATCTTCAGACTTAAAAGAACTTAAATTTCTACCACTGTGATGACATGAGACGTAATAAAAATTAAGTTGTATACCATGTACACTAAATTTGTAAACTCATATTTGTACCACTATACTCCAAAATCTCTATCTAAAATAAATTAATAAATTCATTTTTAAAACTAACCTTAATTCCACAAGTTTATCACTTATTTGCTTCTCTCGTTTACAGACCAATTTCTTAGACATGTTCTATAGTTGTTATCTCAATGTCCTTCCTATCCACTGACTCACCCCTCAACCAACTCAAATATGAATCTTGTCCTTTTTATTCTATGAGAAAAGCATTTACTAAAATCCTTAGTGACATTTAGGCTTCTAAATGCAATGAGCATTTTTCAGCTCTCATCTTATTTGACCTTTAAACAGCATTTGGCACTGTTTTTCGCTTTCCTTTTAGAAGTACTAACTTTTCTTGCTTCCCTGCTATCACGCTCTCCTGGGCTCTCATGGTTTGAGATATACATGCCAATTTATATCTTTTGACCAGTCCTATCTTTTGTACATTGGATGCTTATATCCAACTGCTGACTTGAAATCTTCACTTGGATTTCTCAAGGATATCTCAAACTTATAAAGCTCAAGATCAAATTCTTGATCTTCCATCCTGTCCAAACCTGCTCCCCTTCCAAGGTCTCTGTATTGGTGAATGACACCTACCTCTTCACCTCATCCCACACTACTCTTCACCTTACTCTTCAGCTTTGGCCTACTGGTCTTTGTTCTTCAAATGGATCATGCTGTTTTCCTCAAAAAGACGTGGTTTTCTCTCTGTCTGTAATACTTCCCTTGCTGCTTTCCCCTTAGCTTGGATTCATCTTTCCGATCTCCACTCAAGCACTGCTCCACAAGCAGTTTTTCCTGAAATCTCAGTGTAATTTGGCTTATCTGATAGTTGATCTCATAGAACTATGAGATCCCTTTTTTTCATATAACTATATGTTCATCAATCAGGTTCTGATGCTTCTGGATTATAATTTCATAAAGGTAGGGGCCATTGTCTCTATTTTACTCCATTGCCAACATTTTTGGAATGAAAAAATGACTAAATCAATAAAAAGAAAAAAGAAAAGAAAATTGCTTTCCTATACTGTGTTGTTTGCCTTTACTTTTTATTCATAGTGTTTTCACATACTGACTTTTTTATTTTTATGAAATCTAATGTATCCATCTTTCCTACTTTAAGGCCATTTTTAGAATTGCCTTTGCTACCCTAATATTACATAAATATCCACTAAAATTTTCTTCCAGTACTTTTATGGTGTCATTTGTAAGATTTAATTCTTAAATCCATCTGGAATTTATTTCTGAAAGAAGCGAAATAGTGCCAGCTATTTTGTTTCAGAGCCAGTTTCTCCTAAATTGAAAACTTCAGCTATATCCAGCAGCGTGATGTCACCAAAGAATAGGATCTGGAGACAGAAAGCCTAGATTGAAGTTCAGCTCCACCACTTGCTCACTGTGCACATTTTAGCCAGTCATTTAACTTCTCTGAGAGTTATCAGAATCCTTTATGGAAAGAGGACTCAATAAAAGAGACAGTTAAGGAATCTTCATGAACAAAAGGGCCATTAGGGAGACTAGATAAAGTAGAAGGATAGCCTACTGGTTTAGTAAGGGCTTGAATCAGACTATCAGGGTGTTAATCACTATGCCCCTCATTTTATCATCTGTAAAATGAGATAAAATAGTAACCTTCATATGGTTTACCATTAATAAATTAATAAAAGTAGAGCATTTAGACCAGTGTCTGGATAATGGTGGCAAATAAGTGATAAGCAATAGTCCTCACAGAAAGGATGTCATTGTTTCAGTGAGGGTAATAAAGAAGATGCCCAACTCCTACTTCCTTGAAAAAACTAAGAAAGTATCCTGTCAAAGTGTACTCTAAAATGAGCTAATAGGAACAGTAAAGAAAAGGAAGTAGAAACATCAGTTTACTGGCAATACAACCAAAGCGACTTTTCCAGTTCTACCTTTTCGGTGTTGTTCTTGCAAATATGGTTGTGGTATATTCTTAACACAGACAGAGTGACTTCTAATGTTTTCCAGTTTTAAGAGAGTAAGCTTATTATTAAATTCAGTAAATTATTATCTCAGAGCTTATAAAAACCAATTTCTTTGACATGTGCAGATTTTAATAATATCCCTGGATATTAATATCTTTTGAAAAGAACTGATAAATGTGTCACACAGTGTAAGTAAGTAAGTGGGGTAAGGGGAAGAATTACTTCATATGCTCAATTCATAATGACTCTTTTTCCTTGCCAATTAACTCCTAAAATGCAGGAGGGTCTGGGGAGGTGCAATGTTTTAACTATATAGTATCACAGGATAATAAGTAGTAAACCACCATCTTCATCTCTCTTTTCCTTTGGAATATTTCCCTAGGTTGCAGATCCTGGTATGACCTAGGCTCACATCTGACCAGCATGACTAGGCCAAGAGGTTTGGTGTCCAGAAACTAATAGCAATGATGAATAGAATCATGTATCTCTTTCACTGGGTTCAAATTAAGGAATTTATTACTTGCACTGAATTATAAAACTCTAAGTTATTTAGAATTGCTTATCATTTTACTATTTGTCACATAAATAGATGGCATCAGTCACCCAACTAAGGATAAAATAAATCTGTTTTATTGGTTTTATTTTGGGTTTTTTGTTTTGTCTGTTTCATTTTTGATTTCATGCTAAAAAGAAGCTTTTATTTTCTGACATGTTCATGTTTATAGAAAAATATCTTCTACTGACAGGTTTCCACAGAAAATTTAGATATTCACTTTATATCAATGATTACAAATATAGTTTAATAATTTTAAGTTTATTAAGCCATAAGACAAGTTTATAAACAGAATTCCCATAGTTATTCTCCTATAATGTATTGAATCAGGGAAGCAGCAATTATTGAAAACTTGAAAATGAACTGACATTTTCCCCACCTACACCTCATGTTGAGCAAGACTGTCCTCCCAACACTTCCCTCTCCTCCATCACCGGTTGGGTAGGTGGGCTTGCAAGTGGAGGTCAGGGGTAGGTGTGAATCTGGTGCATTCTCTACTACCGTGTTATTAAAAAGCAACTCGAGATTCTTTTCTCTGGCTGTCTTGTGTTCAGTGGTTAGCCCTCCTGCCAATCTGTCTCCTGAAGTGTGCAGGTTCTCATTGCTCAGACCGCCCCAGCCAGATCTCTGATCCATTTGTTCCAGCCTCTAGGTGGATAATTCCGGTCAGTCCTCTGTCCTTTGGGAGGACCAGTTATCTTAAATCTAGAGACAGGAGTCAAATGCCCCCATGTGCTTTCAGGTTCAAGCCATATTCCTCAGTCCAGGGTTGATAACAGAAAAACCGATGCTTCTTCCACCCCACTCCCCATTTGCCATCTTGTGTTTCTTCTCTAATATTGGAAGCCAGAAAGAGAAAGTCATAACTTGTGCTCTCAGGGCATATTATGATCAGAGTTTGTTCAGCTTGGAGTACCAGGCAGAATTTCATGGTTCATGTCAGCAACAGCAATGAAATGCCAGTTTGCCTGGAATTTCAGTTTCACATAAAAATAAAACAAAACACCACTAATCCAATCAACTTCAGTTATCTCTTAATTGTATCTTGAGGTTAATTATCTGATACAGCAGAAAGTCAAATATTATTCTATTTTAATTTCTACTTAAAACTAAGATAGGAATCAGATCCTGTGCAAGGAATCTTTACCCAAAACAGGAGAAACAAGAGCAAAATTGCTAATTTCCTTTTACTAGGGAAAAATGTCAACAAAACATTCTTTTTTCTTTTATAATTGTTTTCTCCTGAGTTTTTCTTCTTAGTTTTCTGGTGGGGGGGAGTTTTCAGATGGGACTTTAGTGCTTTTTAATTTTAGGTAAAAAAAATGAGTCACTTCTTTTTGGAAAACAGCTCCAGGCCATGCACTATTTCACTCCAGAATTTCACATGGCTCTGCTGTCTTCAAGCAACTGTTAACCCACTGGTCAAGGATTGGTGTCTGGCCCAATGTCACACCCTGTAACTTGCCATATGCATATCACAAATATATTCAACAGACCTAGGCCAGTACTGGCAAGATTTATTATTATTATTATCATTACTATTTACTTGAGGGCACTGTTCATTTCATTGGGATCAGGAGCAATTTACATTTTGCTGGTTCCATTAATTTCCTAGGGCTGCCGTAAAAATTAGCACAAACCTAGTACCTTAAAACCACTAAAATGTATTTTCTCACCTTTCTGGAAACCAGAAGTCCAAAATCAAGTTGTTTACAGAACCATGCTCCCTCCGAAAGCTCTGGAAAAAATCCTTCCCTGCCTCTTCCAACTTCTAGTGGCTCCAGGCATTCCTTGGCCTATGGCCCTATAACTCCAGTCTCTTCCTGTCTTCGCATGGCCTTCTCCTCTGTGTATTCTTTCTTTTGTCTTGTAAAGTCAGTTGTCATTGGATTTAAAAATTGGATTTTAATAGTTTTGAGCTCCTTAGAAACCACATTGCCTTTTAGAGGTCCCCAACTGGTTCAATCCAAAATCTGTCTCTTGGCTAAGCAGAAGCTGTAGCTCATATTTAAGAAAGAGACATTTGAAAGAAGTCCTGTAGTGGCATTCTGTACATTACTCCACCAAAATCTCACTGGTGTGTGTTTATTAAATGTTTCATTAAGCTAAATCTACTAATATAAACAACTCACTCCAATATTCTCCCCAGGCAAAATCACCATCCTATTTATACCCAGCATCTACCTTTCCCACATCTATTCCCAAGTATTAACCAAAGTACCTATTCAATTAAACTTATAACTGCCAATGATAAATTGACATTAAACACTCATCAGCAATCTGACCTCTCTTAATAAGAGTGATTTCCACCCTCCAGAACAACTATTGTGTACCTTCTCCTCTGTCCTCAAGAGTCCATCCCCCAACACTCTTAGCTGATGATCTTGCTTCTCACTTTAATGATAAAATTGGAACAGTCTTCCCATCCTCAAATTTATAATCAGCTGCCTTCTATATTTATAATCTCTATCTTCTCTCGTTACTAATGTACTACCCTTTTTTTCTATCATATGCTTCTGTGACAGTGTCTCATAACCCCTTTTGGAAGATCTCGTTCCTGCAATTAGCCCTTCTTTCTATCATCAGCTTTCCCCCATAGTTCATTCTTTCACACAATAATCAATCCTACTAGTATCCAAGTATGCTCTAGTTCTCCATTTCATCCAGTACCTTATGAATGAACTTTCTCTTGGCCTCAAAGCCCCCTTTTATTTTTCTCCTCTACCCTTTTCAGCAATTCTTGTTTATCTTTTAACTCTTTTTTATTTGATCATCTCTCATTACTCTCCAGACAGTACCCATGTTTAAGTCTCAAAGCCCCTTCATGTTGTCAGCTTCATTGATCATCTCTGTATTCTTGTTTCATAAACTTTTACTTGAACAATTTCTCTGTCCTCTTCAGATTTCTGCACATTCATTAAAAGTTTCATTTTCTTTATTGTATCAGTGACTTCCAATTATTTTTCTGCATCCAATTTACTCAAGGATAAAATCTACAGCCAATCTTGCTACCTCAGTTTTCCACTTTGGGGAACTGATAAAAAAAAATCTTGGAGGACTGCTAAATTATACATAAATTTCTTTTAGTGATAGTATTAAATATTTATCTAGAGTATAAAATCTACATAACATACAAAATGGTCAGTGGATTCTAAAATTTACCAGAGTGATAAATAATTATACTGAAAATTGGCAGGACCTGCTTTCTGTAAAGGTGATCGAAGTATGACTTTTTGTGCAAAATAGTTTTAAAATTATTCTCCGGAGCAAGAAGGTTAAAATAGATCTCTAATAGTGTACATTTGTATAGCCCTTTATAGTTATCAAGGAAATTTCATATCCATTATTTTATTTGATCTTTACAATAGCCCTGTAAGACACTGGTATTTATCTAATTTTCATACATAGGAAGAATGAGGCTCCTTGAATCTACATGACTCATCCAACACCCTCCAGCTAGTACTCAGCTTAAACCCATGGTCATTATTCCAGTAGTTCAACTTGAGTGTCCATTAGAATTACCCAAAAAGTTTTGAAAAATCTTGACACCCAGGCTGCACCCTCAGAATCTTTGGGGTGAGATCAAGGTATTTGTATTTTTGAAAACTCTCCAAGTAATTGTAGTGAGCACCTAAGTTTGAGAACGAGTGCCTCACCCTGTCCTTTCTGGAGTGGTACTGCCTCTCCAGTTCCACTCCCTCTGCTCTCACTTTTACAAGGCAGCTGCACTGCAGTTTAGAGGAAGATGACTCTCTGGGGACCAAGTTCCATGCAACATAGACATTAGCCTCTTATAAGAGAAAAAATGGAGGAACAGTATTGGTCACTTTAGATATAAGATTTTCTCCCAAGCCTCTGGTGGATGTTTCCATATCTGTGTTGATTAGAAAATAAAAGATGTCCAAAAGGTGAACAGTGTGACTTGTGGGAAGTATCAAAACATCTGAACCTATCTCATAGGTGTGCACATATCCTATGGATATTTATATTCAAACTTACATTAAAATATCTTATAAATATGATCTTCTTACTCTTTTAAAGGACTTATAAATGTGGCTCTGAGTATCGAGCTTATCTGTTTCTTTTTAATAGCTGGGGATGACATCAGAATGGTTTGAGACGGCACTTAAGTTATCTTAACACTTGTCCTAGAAAAACACTCTGCATATGTAAGGTCAGAGAAATCTCAGTTGTAAAGTATTTTTTATATTTTTCCACTTGGCTCTGAGGCTGAATTGGAAAATGGCAATTATTCTACTGTGACAATGAAATGGCTCTGCTCCTAAGCGTGCACTGGGGAGAAGCAATGTTGATAAAATGTAAACACGTAGCCCACTGCAGTTTTTCAATTATTAAGAGAACATTTTCCTTGCAAAGTTGGGCTACAAATAAAAAGTAAATAAAAAAGAAATATCCCCAGAGTACAAGTTTATTCCAAGATTGATAGCAATATTACTGAAAGAATATAAAAATTGAATTAAAAATGATAATACTTACATATGTTCTTACTGAAACCATTGTCTCTGTTTGCCATATGTAATAAAGGGAAAATAACTTTTGAAATTCACATAAAGCCTGGAGAGTTTGTTTTCTTAATTTTTTCAGCACATAAAGAGCAGAAAAAAATCAAAATTTTGTTGTTATTAAATTAGCTTCCATTACTATATATTAAGTGGAATGCATTTAATTGTGGTTGTTTAGGTGGCTGATTATATGAGAGCCTTTGGAGACTAATGTTCTGACCATTTATTTATCTCTAAGTATGACACTAAATGAATAGACAACTCTTCCTAGAATGCTATTTTTATCAGATAAATGCCCAGCTCAAGAATGTGGCTTCCTGTGATTATTGCATGAAGTCTAAATTCTTCACTCTAATTTCTAAGGCACCATATCTAGCTACCTTGTTTCTTCCTGGCTCCCAGCATGCACTCTGTTCCAGTCAGGCCATTTCCTTCTGTCACCCCACCTAGTTCCTCATCGTAACCCCCAGACTTGTGTCTTTGTTCATGCTGCTTTCTCAACTGGACTACCTTCTCTCTCCCTCTACTCAGAAAACCAGTCTTTCTTCAAGGCATCACTTAGTTCATGTCACTTCCAGCCCTGGACCATACAGATCTTGCCATTCTCTTAGCCTCTATTATACACTCAAAACAAAGGCAGCATGTTCTCCAAGTCCTAGTACATAAGAAATTTCTAGTCCATGCAAGGGCCTTGCTCCAAGCTAGCAAACACAATGCATACCGTGGTCAGATGACCTTTTGCTGTCCCTATTTAATCATCAGAAAATATGTTAGATATGATGCTCCTTGAGGAATAATTCATCTGTAAAATTTTGTGACTCTGATCTTTTTACTCAACAGATGGACTTTTGCCCATTGATTTAGCATCATGTTGGCATCGTTAAATTCAATTAAACAAACAGGTTGGCCCATGGTTTCCTTTCCTTTTCACTACATACTTCCTTGAATGACATCGTCCATATGTAAATACCATGTCAGCATTTTAGCTGAGGTGTGAATTATGGTCTGTTGTGAACTATTAGTAAATAATCCAAGCTATTTATAATTCAATCTGTACCCCTTCTGTGATTCAGCATGCACTAGTGTGTGAGGAACCACCACTGTCTAGCCCAGTTTTCTTCTCAAATCTAAGATGACATTGAACAGATTGAGAATGCTGGTACAGTAACCTGCCAAATATATCACAATTTTGTAAGGGAGAGAGGACAACACCCTCCAATTCCACTGTGAAATTTAATCAAGGATATTCCATGCTCAAACCGATCTGGTTTCTCCTATTACGTCTCACAAATGCTTAAGAACTAAATTTGCTCCTGCATCCAGCCCACCTGGCCTTACCATCTGCCCTCCAGGTTAGAATAGGTTAGGGTAGAGATACCCAACTCATTGAACAATAGAATCACTTTAGGTTTTTTTTTTTTGTAACAGCTTTATTGAAATATAGTTCATATAGTATACAATTCAGCCATTTAAAGATTAGAATCCAGCGGCTTTTAGTATATTAACAGAGTCATGTAACCTTTACCACCACCATTTTTAGAATATTTTCCTAATCTTAATAAAAAATGTTCTACTCTTTAGCTATCACCCCTCTAACTTTCATGCCCACCTCCATTTTCCCAGCCCTAAGCAACTGTTAATCCACTCTCTATTCCTGTAGATTCAACTATTCTGGATATTTCATACAAATGAGATTATATAATATGTAGTCTTTGGTAAGTGGCTTCTTTTAATTAGCATAATGTGTTCAAACTTCATCTACATTATAGTGCATATTAATACTTCATTCCATTTTATGGCCAAATAATATTTCATTGTACAGATATATGACATTTTCTTTATCCATTCATCAGTTCATGGATATTTGGGTTGTTTCTACCTTTTGGCTCTTATGAATAATGCTTTTATGAACACTTACAAGGTTTTATGTAGACATAAGTTTTCAATTCTGCTTTCTATATATCTAAGAGTAGAATTGCTGGATCAAATAGTAACTCAGTTTAACTTTTGAAGAACTTCCAGACTATTTTCCAAAGCAACTGCACAATTTTACATTCCTACCAGCAATATACAGTAATACTCCCTATTTACAGCTTTGCTTTCTGCAGTTTCGGTTACCCGCAGCCAACTGAAGCCTGAAAATGTTAAATTGAAAATTCCAAAAATAAACAATTCATGTTTTAAATTGCACACTATTCCAAATAGCGATGAAATCTCTCAGCATCCTGCTCCATCTTGTCCAGAACACGACTCATCCCTTTGTCCAGCGTATCCACGCTGTATTCTCTACCCTCCCATTAGTCACCCGGTAGCCAGCTCAGTTATCAGATAAATTTGTGGTATCACAGTACTTGTATTCAAGTAATCCTTATTTTATTGTTATAATTGTTCCATTTTATTATTAGTTGTTGTTAATCTCTTACTGTGCCTAATTTATAAGTTAAACTTTATCATGGGTATGTATGTATGTATAGGAAAAACATAATATGTATAGAGTTCAGTACTATCTGCGGTTTTCAGGCATCTATTGGTGGTCTTGGAACATATTCCCATGGATAAGAAAGAACTACTGTCTAAAAGTTCTGATTTCTCCTCATTCTCACCAACACTTGTTATTATCTGACTTCTTGATTCTAGCTGTCCTAGATATGAATATGAACAAGCGGATATGAAGTTTCTCATTTTTATTTGTAACCTGATGGCTAATAGTATTGAGCATCTTTTCCTGTGCTTATTGGTCATTTGCTTACCTTCTATGGAGAAATGTCTGTTCAGGTCATTTATAATTGAGTAGTTTGTCTTTTTATGATTGAATTATAAAAATTATAAAAATTATAAAAATCTTACTATATTCTGGATACAAGTCCCTAATCGGATATATGGTTTGTGAATATTTTCTCTCTATAGGTTAGAAAGTGTTTTGATAATAGTAGTGTCTGGACCTACTTTCAGAGATGCAGATTTTTTTGATCTGGTGGCTATGTCTGCTCATATTTTTTCCATATGCCAGGTAGAGAACTAGTACTGCATGAAGATGTCTGCCACTGTGGAGTCCCAGAACAAACCTTTTACCTCCAGAGCAAGGGCCAGCCCACTGATAACAACTATTTCCAGACTCAAAGTAATTTTATGTAGGGGCTTTTTTTGCCTATTGCTGTCCTAAGTTTTAAATCAAATAGATTGATTTAACTTTGAATCTGGGAAGAGAAAGAAGAGAAAGTTAGGAGAATCTTGTGGACTTTTCTCCCTCTGATTTCCTTATGTAAACTATTTAATGATGCCCACATGCTCCTCAGACTTCTGCATCTCCAGCAGTTTGGGGAGGAACAGAATTTACCAAGTCAGAGAGAGAAAGGCAAAAGCAGAGGGTCTTCTAACTCCCTTCCTTGGAGAGCAAAACACCTTGCCTTGTCTTTAGAAACTTACAGGAAACCTATTGACATTTACATACTAAAGAATTCCTCCCAGATGGCCTGCTGTTGTTACCTCTAGACACACATGTAGTTGCAAAATTTTAATTGGCAGTTTCCCTTGTTTAATGCATTGGTAGATGGTGGATGATAGATAGGTAGATAGATGATAGATAGATAGGTAGATAGATAGATAGATAGATAGATAGATAGATAGATAGATAGACAGATATGTACATTCATAGATGTATAGATAGAATTCTGTATTCTTCTACACAGGTTTACGATTTCCACCAACACATCCACTGTTTTTCAAGAGGGTGCTAGTTGGTATTATAATGGTCAGTTCTTCATCTTTTGCTTTATAGGGTAGTCTAGCATTCTTCTTTCCTTCCTCCCCTCCTTGACTTTAAATGCCAGTAGCACCCCTTCCAGTCAGTTTGACAACACAAAATGTACCCATATGGTTCCAAATTATGCTTTTAAAACACTATGATTCCAAAATCCCCAAATATATGTCTTCAGCCAGGACAGTTCTGTACCCTAAAGCCCTGACATAAATTTCTAACTGCCTGTTTCATGGAACAGTCCACATGAAAATCCCATGTGTCAGTGCCAAGCTGATTGATAAGGGAAGGTTTGATGGTGAGATGCCCAGTTGGAAGAATGCATAAGAGGCCTACATGGAAATGAAACAGCAGGCACCAACTTTATTGTGGGGAAAAGGCTTCTGCTTCTGCTCTTCTTTTGCTCCCCATTATTGTGTTCTCCTTCTGCTCCCCAGGGGACCGCATGGCTCCACATATATCAGAGTACAATAGTGTCATTCAGCCACACATACGTGATGCAGTAAGTTGAATTATGTTTACATGTTTTAGGCACAGGTGTCCATTTTACACTACTATATCATTCTAAATCTGAGGTCCTATTCCTAGCCACAAGCTTGGATCACAGCCAGACTGGGCCTGCCAGGCCTGAGACCCACACGATGGACAACTGAAATTCAATTTTCCCTCCCTGCAAACCTGCTCCTTTCTGAATTCCTTACCCAAGACACCAGTCACTGTGCACCTGAGCCTCTTAGTTTCTCCTTCTGCTTTCCTCAACTTAATCATTATGTTCTGTTGACTCCATCTTCTAAAAATTTCTTTATCCCTTCAAATCCCTATTCACTCATCTTTACCTAGGGGACTGTTACAATAGCTCTCAATTGTTTCCCTGCCTTCAGTGGCTTCATTGTTTAATCCAGAGTGACTTTTCTAAAAAAAAAAATCTGATTGTGTTCCCTGCTTTAATTCTTTTACTGGCCTCTTATCAATGCTGGTGGCTCTGCCCAGCTGGTGGTTAAAGGACACGTGGGGATTTAATGAAGGGATACCAGAAAGTTTATGCCATTCACAACAGTTGTACCTGTTCCTTTCTGGTTTTATTAGTTGGTTAATAAAATAAATATTTAAAAAATCTTTAAAACTAATCAATACATACATCAATGATGTAAAATATTTTTCCCTTTGAAAGAACAATTTTCTAATTTCTCTTTTCATATTCAGTGAACAGGTGGCCAATGAATTTCAAAGTGAACAAACTCACATCTCACCCAGTTTGTTACTCAGTTGAATCTCACTAGCCACGTTGATTTTGAATTGCCTCGAGTTTTTGAATTCCCTCAAAAACCATAATTGACCATTTGTTAATGAATGCATAGAGATTATAATGTCAAAATTCAAGTTATGGGAAGAATAAAAATGATAATAATTCTGCAATCTCATCTCAAATTAATCTTCAACAGATCTGTAACTTGTATAAATTATTTTAACTTTGTAACTGATCTCAGTACATATTGATTTGATGCAGCAGATCAATATATATGACTACTTTTTTAAATAAGCAAAAAGAGAAAATATATTTAAATTGACTACTCATTTATAAAGAATAACACTATATATGTGTAACAGCTATAAAGAATAACACTATATATTACTGTATAATAACTATGTTATTTAAAAAAATAAGTTAGACACCAAAGCCTAAAATCTTCTTGTCTCATCATGTAAGAACATAAAAATAAAACAGTCATTTCTTTAATCCATTGTCAAGAAAACAGTTTTGTCAATTTTAAGGCAGTAATAAGTAATTACATTTTAATCTACATGTTAACATACAGCCATTCCCAAACCAAAAATATCTTTAGTCATTTATAATTTACTTGTCAATGAACTGTACTTTCCTTACACAATTAATATAAAGTGAATCAAATCATGCAAATCACTGGTAATGGAAAAAAGACAAATTTAGTCTATAAGAAAACTACTGGTAAAATTATACATCTAGAAAGAACAATAATTGACTGAGTTGATTAGTGTTGATTGGTGAAGTAAGATGAGGGCTTGAGGACTCATTCCTCTAGTTTCCCTGAAAACCTACAGAAAATTCCAGTTTATTTTAGGCAATGCCGTTAAATACTAAATTCATCTAGTCCTCGATTATTCATTAGCAAAATCCTTTGGGGTATCCATCATGTTCCAGAGTCTCAGATACAGTGCTAGGAAGAGGTTCCTGCCCTTGTGAAGCATAGTGTTTAAAAAGAAAAATCCAAAACGAACTAGGCTAAAAAGCAATGACTTAAGTAATTACAAATTGTCATAAGTACTAGAAAGTGTCATTTTCAGCCTACCTGAGAAAAGGACATTTGAGCTGAGACCTGTAAGGAAAACTTTTGCATCAATAGCACTTGGAGGAGTCATGGAAGTGAAAGGAGGCCAAAAAGTGTTGTAGGCAACTGATTTGATTTGCATTTAAACATGATCTCCATTTAAAAATATATATAAATCCAGAAAGTTCAGGAGTAAGCTCCCCAAAAACCAATCTCCCACAAGTAAGAGTAGAAACTCTGGTCAAAAGAGAAAAGGTAACTACTTGATGTTTGTGGGAACTTAAAAGCAGGCACATTCAGGGCCCCACATGACCTAGTTCTCACCACCTTTCTGATTTTATTTCTTTTCACTCTCCTCCTTGCTCATTCTTTTCAATCACTCTAAGCATACTCCAGGCACTTATTATCTTGCTTACCTGAAATCTTCTTCCCTGAGGCATGCTTGGCTAGTTCATATACTCTGCGCACTGGCCTTTTCCTGACCCTCTTATAGAAAATAATGACCCTCCAATCCTCTACTCTGCCAGGACATCCTACGTCCTTACCCTGCTGTATTCTTCTCCAGAGCACCTATCACCTTCTGACACATCATATATTAGTTTATTTATTTATCAGTCCCTTTAATCCATGCACACCCACTAGAATATAAGCTCTGTCAGAGCAGGGACAACCCAGCACCTAGAACAGTGCCTGAAACAAAGAGTAACAACAACAACAAATTGCAGAGTAATCAAATGAGTGGATGAATGTGAAGTATTCTGAAAGACTGGAGGGCTCTCATTTGATAGTCTGGTAAGAGAAAGGCCTTTTGGACATAGTGGTGTCCAGGGACAAAAGAACAATGACGGGTCAAGCGTAGCATGCACAGGGAATGATAAGACTGACTCAACTGGACAAACTGGAAAATGTGTCTGATGTTAGTGGGAATTATCTTGATCTGAAGTGTCAAGTTGGCAGGAGCCTTGTGATTTTCTCATGCAAGTCCCTCAGATGAGATAATTAAGACTCAGAATAGGAAATGACTTGCTGAATTCATAGCAACTGGAGGAAACAAGACCCTGTTCCAAATCACTCCAAATATACCCACATCCCTCAGCTTACCTACTATGGACTAAATTGTGTCCTCCCCTCAAAAAAATTTATATGTTGAAGCTCAAACCCCCAATGTGACTGTATTTAAAGTAGGCCCTATAAGAAAAGAGTTAAGGCAAATTAGGTTATAAGGGTGGGGCCCTGTTAAGATAGAATTAGTGCCCTTTTAAGAAGAGACACCAGGGAGCTTGCTGTCTTGCTGTCTTCCCAACACACTCTAAGAAAGGCTATGTGCGGAGGCCATCTATCAGCCAGGGAGAGTGCCTTCAACAAGAACTGAATGCTGCCAGCACCTTGATCTTAAGCGTTCTAGCCTCCAAAAGTGTGAAAAAAATAAATGTCTATTGTTTAAGCCACCCAATCTAGAGAATTTTGTGATGGCAGCCCAAGGTGACTAAGACACTACCCTCATTCCTCTGCACTGTGTCTTGACAAAACAGCAGTTATACTCCCAATCTATGTGGCCAGGTGGTTATGTCAATCACTAAGAGGAGAAAAAGAAAAAAAAACTGGGAAATGGCTATAAATGATCTTTCCCTTTCCTAGACATCTTTAGTCAGCTCACATTCTCAGACATAGCCTTCACAGGTGACTCACTTGACTGATCCAGTGGCTTAGTCTTGACGTTTATAATAGCCATCAGAACCATATCTACATGAACATTTCAGAAGAGATTTAAACAGTGCTCTCCTGTTGTCTTGTTCTTTGGGCACAAGCTGAATATGAAGGTAAGAGTAGGAACAGTCGGGGGAAAACAAGCTGTTGTTTTCACTTCAGTCTTTTGGCTTCCCAGGGTAATTCACCCAGTGTGAAAGCAATGAAGCATGGATTTCACTTGTAATGACACAGACCCAGGCATATTAACCCAATTATTTTATTAAATGACTTACAGAAAATTTCTCTAATCTGCTGCTCTCATTTTACCTTTTTATTTCTGAAACTGGAAAAGAAAACTAGAAACTCAGGTTTTATTGTATAAGAATTTATACCAGTAAAATATGATATTAAAAACCTGAGTTTAGGGGTAGAAAAGTGTGAGGGGGTGTTGCATTGGAATTCAATTCAATTTCCCCAGTGTTTATAAAATGTAAATGATATGCAAGGCAATGGTTATGTTGTGGAAAACATAAGCTGCCTCTCGAAGACTCAACAGAAAGCACTCAGAAACATTGTAGAGACCAGGCAAGATATGTGCACAGACCTTAAAGTGATCCTCCTCCATTCCTACTGAAATGATTATAAAGATTATAATCAAGGAAAGATTATGTATAAGCTAAAAGCAATGAAGAAATTATTTAGTTATAGTGAGAAGGGGATAATAAAAAGAAAGAACCATCCACTACATGCTGTCTGCCCAAAAAGTAAGTGGAAGAGAAACCAGTAAAACTGCATTAAGATCCTGGGATGCAAAGGAGTGGGGATTAGTACTGATGGACTGTGGGGCAATGTGCAGAGAGGTGGGGTGAGTTACTGTCATTATTCAATATTCAGTGTAATATTACATAGTTGGGTGAAACATTTTCACTCTGCCATCATCTATGGGATTTTCTACCAAGCTAGAGTGTCACAGAAGGTACACATCAGGGATAAGCATCAGGGGAACTGTTCCATTGGGAATTCAACACAGGGAAAGAAGGTCCCTGGTGAAATGCCTTCTAGCCCTGGCTCAGGCTTTCAGATGCTGTACAAAAATAAATGGTGTTGAAGCAGAGCTGGAGTCCTGGAAGCAGGGAACTGCCAATGAAGTAAACCAGAGAAAAGCTGAGCTGTCCCGTCTCCCTCTCGCTATGCTGAACGATTGAGAACAAGAGAGAGCCATCCATTTTTAGACAAAGCACACACACATGCACACATACATACACACACATGAAATCCTAACTTTACAAGTCAACCTGTAGCAAACCTGGACCTCCCTCTTGAAGAGAGAATAAACAGTAAGACATTGCAACCCTCATATTTCATAAGAAGAAGAATGAATGTCATCTTCTGAAATCCAGTTATTATCAGAAACAGGGGCATTTTCAACAAGACAAACAAACAGAAACTCATGAGCATGGACAATAGACTAGTGGTTATCATAGGTGGCAGGGAGGGGAGAGGAGGGAGGTAGATGGGATAAAAGGGGTCAAATATGTGGTGACAGAAATCTAACTATGGGCGGTGAACACACAATGCAATATATATATGCCTTACTGTTAAATTGTACACCTGAAACTTACTGGATTTCATTAACCAATATCACCCAAAAAATTTTAATTAAAAATAAATTAAAAGAAAAGAAATAGGCGCATTTTAAAGAAATTATGTAACCTTTGTTCTCAGTTTACAAAGGTCACTACAAATATAAGATTAAAGTGGATGCTCAAAAAATATTTGAGATCAAGAAAGAAAGGTGATGAAAATTGCAATTTCTGAATTCAAAGATTCAATATAATATTAGAGTAGACACTACAGAAGATCTAATCAGTAAAGTAGAAAACAAGCTTGATTTAATAAGTAAAAATAGAGAAATAGAAACTGTACAGACTACAATTTCTGACTATACTGCAATAAAATTAAACAATAACAAATGAAAATTACACAAACAAAAACATTCTCAGATGTCTCCTGGATCTTAAAAGGCAATATTCTAAGTAATTCTGGAGTCAGTTTAAAAGATCAATACCACTATGACAGACTATTAAGATTATAACGACAATGAAAACACTATATACATCAACATTTATGGGATGCTGCTGAAGTTACACTCAACTGTGTGTTCTCTCAAAATTTTAAAGAACATATTGTTCCAATAGTATAAACTATTCCAGAACACAGCAAAGGATAGGAAGCTTTCGGATTTGTTTGATAAAGCTAACAATTCCAATTTCCAGTCTGAATATGAGAAAACTAGGGAAAAAACTACAATAAATACAAGTGAATAATATTCAACAATTATTCAAAAGAATAATAGAGCATAGTCAAGGAGAGCTCAACTAAAGAGAACAAAGCTAAAAATATTGAGGAATCTATTCACATAAATTGCAATAATAAAGCAAAGAGAAAACCCATATTATGGGCCTATTGGTGGCAAAAAAAGTAAAATAAAATAAAACACTAAATAATATTCAACATCTGTCCTTGATACAAACTCTAAATAAAAAGGCATAGAAAAATTCATTAGTATAATAAAAGTTTTTATCTCAAACTAACAGCCAATATTATACTTACATAAATTTATTGAGATACAGTTGGCATTTTTAAAGAGCAAAAATAATTTAAATATTGTAATTTACAATACCATAAAATTACATTTTATGTATTTTCACACACCATATGTTACTACAAATGCTATGTTTTACTGTATTACTGTACTGGGTTAAAAGCCCCACATTATTTAAATTTATTTTATGGGCACTTTAAAGAATTCTCAAGGTTTAATTCTGCTTACATTTTATTTTTGTTCCGTGTGTCCATCGTATGCACTTTATGTCCCACCCCCATGATTCCTCTTGCATTTTTGCTTCCTCTCAGTAATCCATGCTTCATCTTTCACTGACTTCCCAGAAAACTTATCACAGTGGCTTAGCCCACAGAAGTAGTAGTAACCGTTTATATTCACATCAAAACAATAGACAAAAGAATAGAAACCTTTAGCCAAAACACTTCACCAAAGCAGAGCATTAAAAACATACACCTCCTGGTGTTTGTTCTCTTATTCTGCTTCAAAGGAGGGGATGCTACAGGACTCCTTTTCAAAATATCTAATCTGGGTTAGATTACATCATGAGGATGGGGCCATTACAGTGAGCTTAATGCCCTTATGAAAAGAGAAAGAGACACAAGATCTCTCTTTTTATGTGAGGACACGGCAAGAAGGCAATCCTCTGCAAACCAGGAAGCAGGCCATCACTAGACACCAGAATCTGCCAGCACCTTGATCTTGGATTTCCCAACCTCCAGAACAGTGAAAAATAAATGTCTGTTGTTTAAAGCCACCCAGTCTGTGTGACATTCCGCTATAGCAGCCTGAATGGGCTAAGACAACACATAACACATAGGAAGTGCTAAGTAAATGCTGGCAGCTACTCTTATGTAACTGTCCTGCCTCTATATTTCAGCACCTTAAAGTCTCTAGGATCCACCAATTACCTCTGTTCCTCTACCTGCTTGATATGTCTCACCATCTCCATTTGTAGCTCCATTGCCACAGGTCGGGTGTTACCTCTCCTCAGTCCTTTTGTGACCGATGGCTGATGTGCAGCCCATTTGGTTCTCGATTCCCGTTTGCCTCTCTGGCAGCAGTCCCCTGGCTCCATGACCAGTGACCACAAGACTAGCTCTACACTGTTCCCACTTTCACTCCTTGGCTCCTAAGCCCCGAGTCTTAGTCAGATCCTACCTCCCCGGAGGGATTTCAGACCAAAGATTTTGTGCAAACTGTTAGAACGTTCATTTATTAGCAAAATATTAGAAAATGTAAATGTCCAACAACTGGAGAATGTATAAACAGATCATGGAGCATTTGTATGGTAGAATAATACACAATCTATAAAAATATGTTTAAAATTTTTTTAACAAAATGAAAATTTTCTTTGCTACAGTCAGGGTATATTAAGAGCAGATCTAGGGAAAGGAGAGAGTCACAAAGACCTGCATGTAATTCTGGCTCCACCATTCATTTACTATGTGACACACAGCAGGTTGCTTGACCTCTGTGAGACTCAGTTTCCTCATCTGTTAAATGGGGATAGGAACAGCCCTCTGAGGGTCGTACTGATGATTAGATTATATAATATTTGTAAAAACCTTAGTAATCAAGATATTCTAGTAAAAAAACAAAAACAAAAAACAAAACAAAACAAAACAAAACAAAAAACCCTCAAATTCCCAGTGGCTTAAAACAGCAAAACTTATGTCTTGTTAACAAGTCCATCAAGGGTTGTCTGGCACTCAGGCTGAAACATCACCTGTCATCATGGTGAAGGAACTTAGCAAGTTCCATGTATGATCTTAAGTTTCCATCTAAAATGTCTCATGGCTAAACCTAATTTCAAGACTTGCAATCTGATCACATGTGCAAAAGGAGGAAAACCAGAAATATAGGTAAATGACACAAATCACTATCACAAATACCTGTTGCAATGTTGGTACCTAGAGGTTTGCAATAATAAATGTATGTATGTAACACTATATTTGTACATGCAAACATCTTAAATGCACAAAAATGAGAACAATATATCTTATCATTTTAACAGCAATGATCAGATTATTGACAGTCTTTTGCTGCTTCTATACTTTTCTGTAATTATTAATTTTATATAATGTGCCTTTATCACTTTTTAATGAAGATAAATGAACAAGACCAATATTTATTGTTTATGTTTAACTGTTTTCATCAAGTTTTTAAAGGCATAACTAAACTTAAAATTCATTCTTCCTTTTCTTTCTGTTAACCACAACTCTGGGAGGTCAGCTGTTTGGATAATGAAGTCATAACCAGCTCACTACTAATGGGGAGAAAAAGGATATACAAATCGTAGGCAGAAAAACAAAGAAGGATGTAAACAGACTATATATAGGTAGCACTAAGGATTCAAATGTTCAATTAATAGCAAATGCTAAAACATGGGATTTACAAGCTGTATTGCAGGTAGCATTGTCATAAGATATCACTAATGAGACTCTTATGTAATGAGAGGTCTCATTCCAAATTGTTTGATCAAAGTTTAAAGTCCTCCCAAATCTCATCTTGTGTTCAATAAAATTAAAAACATTATGGTCTTTTGTTAAAATAGCCTTAGGAAGCATATTAAAAATTATAGCTTTTGTCATGAAAAAGTATAGCCAAATGTTTTTAAGAATTCCCCTAGGACTGAATAAACTCAAGTTTGTATCTAATAAAACAGAAACTACTTTAAATGATATTGCAGACTTAATGTACTCCATTAAATTTCTCCCCATTCAGCAAGGAAAACATTGTCTGTCTGTCTCCTTTTGCAGTTATCATCCACTGACCTTGCATCCCCAGTCTGACTCCCCAGAGTGGTCCCAGAGTCTGAGGATAGGAACTGGTTGCTTTGAGCCACACTGTCTGAGCCAAAAATGTCAGTTTTGTCCTGTTTTGTTTCTTACTGAGAAAAAGGTTATTGAAGAGATGACTTTGGGTTAAATGGTACTTACAAATCAATCCAAGGTAGCATAATATTGCACCTGTACTAATGAAGAGAAGCAGACCAATAGCTTGTCATAAAAAATTTTATCTTCTTCAGCAACTTAAAGTCATGTAAAAAAATGGAGGAGATAGCTTCATATTGAAAGAGAATTTTAAAGCATAAAAACTCAATGGAATGTGGGGAACTTTAATTGATTCGAACAAACCAAAGGTAGAAAATATCTGGGGGAACAATTGGGGAAATTTGACTAAAGACTAGATATTAGGCAATGTCACAGAATTATTAACTGTATTAGTTGTGATAACAGTATGTATTGTGGTTATGTAAGCAAATATCATTATTTATGGGCAAGTGTCACGATGTTCATAATTTTTTAAAATTAAGAGAAATAGATAAAGCAAATGTAGAGAATGTTAATAGTTATCAAATGTCAGTAAGGCGTATTAAAGGATTATTATAATATTTTTTCTACTTTTTGCAATGTTTAAAATAACTTTCATTATAAAAAATTTTAATTTCCCAGTGATAAGACAGATATAAGGCATGAGAATACATCAATAATACCAGAGACCTTTATTGCTGGAAAAGACATTATAGAACATTTATTTCAACACTCTCACTTTGGAGATGGGGAAATTACTGCCTCAAGTGATTGACAGGTTACCTAAGGCCACATAATTTGTTATTGACAGAACCTAAAGGAGAAACCAGGTCTCCTGATTTCCAAGTACATGTCTACAATTGTATTCTGATTTCTAGATTCCGTCCTACTCACACATGACTTGTAACTAAGCCTATATGGCTGCCTCTCCAAAGCCACCAACTCCGCCTTTTCTAGGCCATCTTCTGTGGACTTGGGTACCATCTCCATAGTTGTCTCTGCTATTGTTATAGGATAGCAGGAGCTTCAGTAAAGTAACACCATCTCTTTGCCAAGTCACACCTCAAATGCTGCTCCCACCAGCAATTCAGCAATGAAAAACTAGTACAACCACCTTTGCCTATAATACTCAAATTTCTTCCACCTCTCACTGTGTTAACAGGTTCCATGAGAGTGAAGAGGTTCATTGTCATTTTTAACAAAGCAGATTTCCTTCAAGAATGCTTTACTCCCAAGAGATCCATTAATTGAGCTATGTTTGCATTTTTCTAGTATAATGATTCCTTTTTTTTTTAGTATATAAATCTTTGACATGTGTTAGCAATGAATAGAAGAAATGACATAAATTAAATGCATGATTGTTTATTTGTTTGTGTGTTTTTAGCAGGAAGGCCTAAAATTATCAAATGAAATTCATTACACAATTCATATTGATAGAGTTTAAAGTTGTAAATTCAATTCTTATTTCTCGTTCTAAATTTACAATATGACCTTCTTTTCTTCATATCTCAATACATTTATTTTTATAGTGAGAGTTACTCAAGCTAAAATAGTTGAAAGATTATGCAAAATACTGCACTGAGAGAGAGACTAAGATACTAAAACATTACTTTTATTATGACATTCTTTTACCAGAAAACTTTCATCAGAAAACTACACTGTCTTTTGGCAAGGAATTTTAGCTTCTCAGCCTCAATTAGGGATTAGTTTCAGCTGTGGGATTTACCTGACTTTCTAGTTACATTTACTTCCCATCCTTAGATCTGTGATACTCAACAGGCAGCATACAATAAAGAAAAGAATAAATCACCCTTTGTCTCAGAGTCTTTCAACAAGGCTGAGGAGTCTTGCTCTGGATGGCTTTCTGAGATGATAGATCTGAGCCTCTTCTTCTTGCTCTTTCCTGCTTCCACTGGCCTCCTGGGACTTCCTTCCTTAGCTGTCAAAACTGGAACCAGTTTCCAAACTTCCTTCCATCTTTTGAACTTTTCCTGGTCCTAAACCCTCCTGAAAACTCTGTTCCATTGTTCTCTGTACTCCAACATAAAAATAACACATCATGGTTGAAAACAATCCCCCAAAATTCGAGAACTGAGAAATATAAAAATTAAAATTCAGAATTTAAATAGTTTGAAATTTATGTACTGTTTTACTATTATTTTAGTGGTTACCTTAGAAATACACTAATTTAAATGAATATGTTTAACAGTAGATTATACACAGTTGAAGAGAGAATTAGTAAATAACACATGTCAGAAAATTCTGTCAAGAAAGAAGGCATACAGTGACAAAAGAATGAAATAAAAGAGTGGATAAGAAATGTTAGAAATTCAATAACAAAATCTAATATATGGTTGATTAATGTCCTAGAAAAAGAGAAAGAAAATTATGCAGACACAATAATTAAAAAGATAATGACAGAGAATCTTTCAAAACCAATCAAAGAGATCAATCTAAAGATTTTTTTTTTTTACAGTAGAAAAGAAAAGTTTTATTAGAAGGGAAAATACACTTCCAGACATGGAAGTGGGCCTGAGCAAGAGAAGCGTGGCTCAAAAGGCCCTAAAGATTGAAGAAGCCCAAGAACAACAAACATTTGTCTTCTCTTGGTATCTGTAGGTTGAAAATCTGGGTGTAGCTCAACTGGGAATAAATAAAAAAGCAACTCAGACGTAGATTTATCATAGTAAAATTATAGAAAACTAAATATAAAAAGAAAATCTTAAAAGCAACCAGAGATAAAAAGACAGATTACCTGCAAAGGAGTAACAAAATATAGCCTACCTCTCATTAGCAACAACAGAAATCAGAACAGGGTAGAAATGAAAATCTTCAAAATACTGAAAGAAAGTAACTGCCAACCTAGAATTTTATGCTGACTGGAAATTCCTTCAAGGACAAAGTTGCAATAATGACATTTTCAGATAAATATTTTTAAAAAAGAAGAGTATCTGTCCTCAGGAGATCACACTGAAAGAATCCTAAAGGAAGGTTTTTTGGCAGAAAGAAAGTAATTGCAAACGGAAGGTTGGAAATGTAGAAAGAAAGCAAGAACAACAAAAAGGGTAAATATAAAGGTAAATCTAAATGAGCACTGATAGTACAACAACAATAATGATGTCTTGTTTGAATATTATATGTATATAATTAAAAACGGTAACAATGACATAAAAGTCAAGAGAAAATGAAAAGAAAACGAAGTGTTATAAAGTTCTTTTGCTGTTTCAGAGGAGGGTAAAATAATCAATTAATATTAGACTTTGATAGTTCAAGTATACATGCTGACTTTCTAGGATATCTTTTGAAGGATTACCAACCTGAGTGTCTCGTTCAAGCTCTGGAATTTCAGTGCTAAAAAATTTTATCATGACTCATTTTTGGTTGTCATTCTCTGAGATTATTAATGAGTCTCAATGGGAAATAAAGAACAAAAACCACCCAGATATCTCAAAATTCAAACTTAGGGAACCCCGAGGCATTAGACCTAGGTGACCTCAACCACATCCCAGTGACAGGAAAGGACAGTGAGGTTCCTAAAATACAAGTTTATTGAGAAGAGTGAGAGTTCAAGCTGAGGATTCAGAATAAGGACCTAAGGTCCCATAAAAAAGAATTGGTTACTTCAGTGAAGCTAACAAAGGTAACTCCTCCAGACCCAGCCACCTGTCACAATGCTCATTCTCTTGGGAAAATAGCTGATCATGAGAGCATCAACCAGACAGAAGCCCAAGTGGGAGCTTCTTGGGATGACCCTGCCCTCACCTGCCCTTAGAGGACTTTGACAACCTATTAGTTATTTATTGCTTCCTAACAAATCACCCCTAATTTAGTTGCTAAAAACGACAAACATTTTTTGGTATCTCTGTGTCAGGAATCTGGCTGTAGCTTAGCTGAGCATCTCTGGCTCAAGTTTTCTCATGAGGTTGAAGTCAAGATGTCAGCAGGACTGTAGTCTCATCTGAAGGCTCCTTTGAAGGGCAGAGATAACTGCTTCCAAGCTCATTTACATAGATCTTAGCAGCCCCAGTTCCTGTTGGCTATTGGCTGAAGGTGTGGCTCAGTTTCTTACTCCAAGGGCCTCTCCACAACATGGCAGCCCAAGATGGAAGCCACAGTCATTTTGTAACTTAATCTCAGAAATGCCATGCCACCACTATTTACTGAACATTTACTCAAAGCAAACACTAATATAATTATTAACAAGTTGTTATGAAAAGAATGTATTTCTATTGTTTAAGCCTCAAACCGCGAATGTGCCAGAGTTAGGGGGTGGGGCCTTTAGGAGGTAATTAGATTTAAATAAAGTAATCAGAGTGAAGCTCTCATGATGCTGAATGAATTAGTGTCTCATAAAAAGAAGAAGAGAAACCAGAGCTCTCCCTCTCTACCATGTGGGGAATCAGCAAGTAGCAAGCCAAGGAGGGGGTATCTATCAGAATCCAGATCTGCTGGTACCTTGACCTTGGACTTCCCTGAAGTCCAAGCTTCCTGAACTGTGAGAGATAAATACCTTTTGCTTAAACTACCCAATCTATGATATTTTGTTACAGCAGCCAGAGCAGACTAAGATTCATGTATTAACTTACTTAATTCTCACAATGACCTAATGAAGATGTGTTAGTATTATTTATATTTCACCATTGAGGAAAATGAGATGCAGAGAGGTTAAATAACTTGCCTATGATTATATAGCTAGTAAATGGTATAGTTGGCACTCAAACCCAAGAAATCTGGTCACAGAGCCCATACTTTTATCCACTATACTTCATTGAATAAACATCAGTGTGAACATACTGAATGGACACTAATGTCCACCCTTAAGACTATGTAAGCCCTTGAGGTTTTGGAAAGTTTGGAGTGGGGGACAATCACAAAGTTATCTGAATTCCTTCTAATATAGTAGGTGGGGGGCTTGAATAAGTGTTAACCAAAAAAAATAAAGAGACATCACTGTGTCTTTGCCTGTGAAGACAACTATTTATAAAGTGACTTGCTTAAGTTCATGAGCTGACTCTGGGGGTGTATATCTTCCTTGCACTGACCTTCAGATCCTTCTGCTATTAGAAACAGTGGTTGTCTTAGGGAACAGGGAGTCTGAAAACCCCAGGAAAGGCATCTATGGAACTCCGCAAAGATTAGCCCAAAAGAAGTCCTCAGAAGGCAGCCAGCTTTCCTCGTTGGCTTTGGTGGCTAGTTCTTCTCTTTCCCATAGTTCTGTAATAACAAGCCTTGCCTTATGTTAAAAACTACCATAAAAATGAGTTGAAACAAATTAACTTGAGTCAGATAGAATCTAAAAGCAAAGGAAAATTTTCAATTAGTACCTCTGAATTTCTCCCTCTTCAAAGAACATTCTCTTCCAGATGCCTCTGCAGCTGAACTTATGGTCCATCCATCACAGGCCACCCCTGTGTCTCCCCACAGTATAAGCCATTTGCAGCACAGCATGAGATACGCTTTCTCACAAACTAGGACTGAAACACATTTGCATTTCTCCCTAAAAATATGAAAATTCTAAAACATCTTAAATTAGTGTTGCTTTTACATTTGAAATAGAGTCTGCTTACTCTTCCAATTTACTTTGTTCTATGTGGAGATTCTGCACCCAGGAAATGTATCCAGTAAATACTTACCGGGTGATGCGGTAAAGTAAGCCTTCCTCTGAATGCTTTGCATGAGACCAAGTTTTCATTGGCCTAAAAGGAAAATGACTATTTCCATTTGAACTTGGCCTGGTATCCACACTTTTTATTTCATGGTTTTGATACCATTGCTCCTTCTGCCAATTTCTCATAATTCATCTGGAAGCCTGCGACAACTCAGAATGCCCTGATAGCCAAAGTAACTTCAGAGCGTGAGAGAATAATTCTGTGAGCAGCAGTCAGCAACATCTGGGGACTTGAGGCTAGTTTACATTGAAGCAAATGCTCCTTTTGGAATTGCTGTGTAGAGAGGAAAATAAATTGCTATGGGTAGATTTGTTTTTGCTATAGATGTGATTATTTGGCTTTAGTATAAAGCAGACACTGTGACTTCTGAAAGCAAATGGCCAAAACTGTCAAGTTTCGCATAAAGTAGATACTGTGACATCTGAAAGTGAGTAAGCAAAACTAAAAAAAAAAGAGTCAGCCAGTGATGAGAGCAGATAAAGCTTAAATTTGTATGTGATTCAAAACACTAACTACAGAGCCACCCCAAGTCGCTGTCACATAACAAATGTATCCACATGCCAGTGCCCTGGACTTTCCTCTGCCAGACCCTCCTACTTTCCCAAACTCCCTTTGATTGCTGATGTGGATTGTCACTGTGCTCCTTGTAACCTTCTCAGGCTGACACAGCAAACAAATGTGATTGCTACCAGTGCCTACATGGGTTGCCATTAGGCAGTGATGGGATTCATGGTTCAACACTTAATTGGAAGCTTAAGTGGCTTTTGGTGTTGGTGAGACTTGCCATCTTATTTGTAGAATCTTTAATAGGTGGGAGGGAAACGGCCTACCTCATATACAGTGTGTTCCAAGTAAATGTTTGTAGAATTTTCTGAACCTCCACTGACCATTCATAGATAAAGTGTTACTTCTAAAATTCATTTGAGCACTAAAAAGTTATAAGTGTTATCAAGACCCAGGCATATTCAATGTCAAAAATGCATTTATATATTTCTATTAAATTTCTCTTTACTGTGTGTGATAACACGTTAATACTATAAACAATCTACCTCTCTGCTAGTCCATGAATTCCTGAGAGCAGGTATAGTGTTATTCTTCTTCATATTCCTAACTTTGGCACAGTGTCTTTCACATAGTAAGTATTCAATAAAATTCTGCAGAAAAGCTATATTTAGCAACTCTACCTTTCAAATGAGTCCCACATTAAATTTTTTAAGTGATAGAAATAATCGGCAAAGTAAACATTTCGGATAGAAGGAAACCTATTTAACTCCCTGATGCCCTCTACATTCTCTCATACCATTGCTCTGGATGAGAATGTGAGAATGGGAAAGCCATTTTGCTTTTGTGCTCAGAATTTTTCTTAAACTATCACCTTTACATAGACCTCTAAGCCAGACATTCCAAACATTGGGGAAGTTTAAAAATATAGAATGACTCCAAAATTGCTCCCATACACACAGTATCAAAGGCACACAGCCAGTCTGCCCTGGGAAGCAGAAGCACAGTGGAAGCCAGGACTGAAGGAATTACCCTTTTCCACTGGGGTCCAGTTGCCTAGTTTCAGAAACGATACGGGTCATTTCTTAGGCACTTTCTGGGATGCACAGGCCAAGGATGCTCTGAAAACAGCTCAGGTGAGTTTCCTCCCAACTTCTTCAGCTTGGTGGGCCTAATACAGACTGTGCCATAAAACATGGATCAGCAAAATTTGTCTTTAAAGACCAAATTTTAAGTATTTTAAGCTTGGCAGGTCATGTATATATAAGTTGCATATTGGTGTGTGTGTGTGTGTGTGTGTGTGTTTACAAACCTTTAAAATATACATTCAAAAAAAGTCTTAGCTGGAGGACATGCACAAGAAATTAGGTGGGGGGGAGCATGGGGATGGCCCACAGGGGGTAGTTTATCAACCCCTGCAAAAGATCAAATCGATGTGGTAGTGCTTAGCATTATTCTTTCACTTTGGTGATACCTCCAACTGAACGATAAGTTCATTTTATTTTGAACATTTTATTATTGAAAATAATGAAGATTTCAGTGAAAAAAAACCTAAATTTTTACCTCTAAGCCACTATGTGGCTTGGGCCAGCTCATTTGACTTCTCTAAACTTCAGTTGCCTCACCTTAAAAATGTGGGCAATAAATGAGTATCTTATAGGGTTATTCGAAAACTCCAATGAGATAACATATGTAAAAGGTTTTTTTTATAAACTATAAACTCTATTTAAGTATTAGCTATTATTAATCTTAATGTTATTGAACTTCTAGGAAATAGAATTACTCTGATGACATTATGGGTTAGTTTGTATATATACAGCCCTAATGATCGAGTGTGGGAAAATCCCAAAGAAATATTTGGTTTGAATCATAAATTATTAGAAAGCCTCAAACTTTCCTTAGAAGCTATTATTTTGTTTGCATGGGAAATTACTTATAAGGAAAAGAAATTGTGGTTTCTTAACTTTCCACATTCAAAGAAGAAAAACTGCAAAAGAAAAAAATGATTCTTATAAAATATATTTAGAAATCTGTTTTCAAATACCAAATATTTTATTCTCCTGAAGTTAAAACAAGTGAATATTCATTTCTCTAGAAAAAGAGAAATTGAGATTTTGTGGTAAATTAATATAATATACTTTTGTAAAAAAAAAAAAAAAGTCATGTTCAATTAAATGATGTTGGCTGTTAAGACCACCATGCTACCTTGTCTAACACAGTTAGGAACTGAAGAGCTATTAAATGTCACCAAAATTTAGTGACAAACAAGACAAACAAATTTATATTTTTCCCATGAGACACTTAAGGAATTTCTAAAAAAAAAAGGTTTTCAAGTACGTCAACAAATTGTGGTAAATGGTGATAACAAATACATTGTCCACTTCTAAACTGTATAACTAATTATCTCTATTTCCTCAGTCTTTTTTTTTTTTTTTGAAATTTTAGCATTTGACATCAGACCATATGCTTCTTTTAAACAGCTTCGAAATTTTTGACATTTCACTCTCTCAGTTCTGGATACTCTGGCTCCTCTTTCTTGAAAACATGAGCATTTCCCAATATTTTTAAAACAACCCTAACTCTCAGCTCTATGCCTCAGACAAAAAAGTCACTCATACTTATAAACAGCTGTCTAATGTGTCCATTCCCATTAGATTGCAAAGTCCATGAGAGCGGGGATTTTGTCTTTTCCATGCCAAATCCCTATGTGAGGAATATGGAGCCTGGCTCTTAGTGCCCCCAGTGCTTTAATCACCACTGTGCTTCCAACATTGTATGTATAACTCCACATTCCGCCATACATTATACTAGCAACCGCAAAGTCAACATACCCAAGCCACACTTGACACACATATCAACCACCTCAAAAATCTTCTCCTGACTCCCTTCTATTCAATGGCACCAATAATTTTCTTAGTCACTTAGAGGTATTTCACTCCATTAAACATCAATTTAATTGCTAAGTACCTCTTAATTCTGTTCTCCTCCTTCTCCTTCTTCTTTTGAGCTTCTATATGAGTAGCATGACCAAATAACATTATATATAAACCGGGATAGTGTTGAGAGGAGAGAGGAGTGCTAATCAGATGGGCTAACAGGATAATAGCATAAACCTGGGTAGTCCTGAGAAAATTAAGCATGCTCATTCACTCACAAGCCTGGGGTTCTGCTTCTGTTGAGGTGGAGGATAGGGCCTAGGCTTTTTCAGGTTCATTCTTTCTTGTGAATTTCAAACATAAAAGCGGAAATTTAAAGCTCAGGAAGAGAAAGAACAAGTAGCCCAAATGGTCACTTATGAAGTCAACCAAGATCACTAAAATGAAGGAGCCTCAGTGTGTGTGTGTGTGTGTGTGTGTGTGTGTGTGTGTATGTGTGTGTGTGTGTGTGTGTTTGTGTGTGTTTGTGTGTGTGTGTTGGGGAAGAGGGCCATCATGGCAGTTTGGCTCTTTATGTAGTCCTGTGGTTGGCAAGGTGTTTATTTGAGATGGCTTTAGTTGAAGTGGATACCTCTTGGAAGTAGATGCCTAAGTAATCAAAGCTTAAGTTAGGCACTGGCATTACAATGAGAAAAGCACACTGTCAGGACTTATATTTGTGGTGATGCTGGTGTAAACAAACCTACTATGCTCCCAGAAATATAAAAGTATAGCATATAAATTACATTAGTAAGCAGTACCATCTAGATTTGTGTAAGTGCCTTCTATGATTTGCGCAATGATTAATCACGATAATGCATTTCTCCAAAAACATTCCCATTATTAAGCAGCCATGACTGTAACTAGGAGTGGGCGTGAAATGTCATGCAGGGATTCTGGTACAATTGTATTCCTTAATCAGGGAGTTTACTCACTTAAAATTTATATAGCTGTACACCTATGATTCTACTATTTGTTTATTTTTTACATAGATTATCCCTCAGTAAATTTTATATATAATGAATAAAGCCAAAAAGAAAAAGAAGATAAGGAAATTTTAGAAAGAGACCTGAGAACATATTTCACAAGAAGATAGTCAAATGACCAATAACTATGAAAAATTGATCAACTTTATTAGTAATCAGGAAACTGCAAACTAGAGCCACAATAAGCTATTTCTACATGCATACCAAAATGCTAAAATTAAGAACACTGAGATAATACAGACTCTGTACCTCCGATAAGGGTGTAACTAGGACACCAAATTTACATCTGTATTTACTAAAGTACAACACTTAGAATTTACACTTTGCCCCATAACCCAGGAACTCCATTTCTAGGAAATATATCCAATAGGAATTCTGGTACAATGTGTAATAGCTAAATATTGGACAAAAAAATTAATAAACTTTGGGTTATTCATACACTAAAAAATTATAAAACAATATCAATAAATGATCTATAGTGTATAGGGAACAGTATTATTGAATCTTACTAATATAATCTTGAACTAAAGAAGTCAGACATGATTGAATATATACTCTATGATTGAAATAAAGTCCAAAAATAGGCATAAATATAAAATTAGATATCAAGATAGTGGTTATTTTTAAGGAAGAGAGTAATTGCCTATAAAGGAGGCTTCTAGGGAATTACTAACATTCTCATTTAAAACCTAGGCAGTTGCTATCATCCATCAAGCTGTACATTTACGATTGGTACACTTTCACACATATATATTTTAATTCCATTTAAAAGTTTAAACAAAATAATAGATGAGAATTGTCAGGAAATAAAGAATTATTTGAATCTTCACAGAATAGAAAAAATTAACATTTTATGAAAATGCAGAACATAAAAAGTCAAAATAAAAGCTACTAGAAAAATAAAAGATTACTTACAAGTACCAATTTGATTGATAGAATTATCAGCAACAAAAACCAATAACAGCAGATAAAGGATTAATGTTCTAAATACTAAGGAAAAAATAATGTAAACTTAGAATTTTATCACCAACAAAACTACCTATCAAGGGTAAATATAAAATAAAGATATTTTCAGGTATACACAGATTAAGAAGTTTTATATCACTTATAAAACTTCTGTGAAAGAACTATAAAAGATTATATTTAACAAGAACTTTAAAAATCTATAAAAAAGGAGATTTTTTGTCTCCTTGCTCATCACTGTGTTTCAATTGTCTAAAACAGTGCCTGCTACAGAGGAAGTTCTCAATAAATATTTATTAAACGAAGATGAAAAGTGAACTTGGTGGAAAAGAATAGATGGCAACAAGCAAAATGAGAAAAAAATAAAAAATATGCTGGTAAATTTAATTATAACTATTAATTGGTAATTTTTACATTTAAAATGTGAAACTAAATTCTAATTAGCAACAATGAGGGATTGGGAAGTGTAGTTCAATGAGTAGTTAAAGCCTGCAAAAGTGATTGATTTTAGGAGAGAAATGAGAAACTCAACATAACTCTCGCTTTAGCTTGAAATACATATTTAAATAGAAATAACAAAAATTTGATAGTAACTACTAACAGAATAAATATATATATATATATATATATAATTTTCAAACAAAAATTAGATGAAGGGAAGAATACAGAACAGTTTTAGCAATACAGTAGAAAGAGGGAAAGCAAGTGAGGAAAAGTAAAGTGATGATAATCAGAAAGCAAAATAATAGGACTGAAATAAATCAAGTTTGAAAATGGATAGATACATGTAATTCATGTGACTAGATAAAACTTACCCATGAAAATACAGAGCTATCAAATTACATTTAGAAAAAAATAAAGAAGCTTTAGTATCTATACGAAATAGTCCTATAACAAAATGATATAGAAAAGATAAAAATAAAGTGCTAGAAAGACATAAACCAGAAATATGCTGCCTAAAACAAAGCTAGTGTTCCCTGGGCACAGAGATCACTATATACCTGTTATATCAAACCCATTAATTTTCTTGTGAAAATTTTACCTACCCTTAGTAATTTTAGATCTGTTTCATCTACTAGTTTCTGATATAAACAAGTTAAGTCTTCCACCATGATTCTGAATGTAACCTTTTCTCCTTATAATCCTGACAGTTATTGAAATGCATATGTTGCTATTGTAGCTAGTTTATTACAATTCATGATTATTCGTTCTATAATATTCATAGTGTTGAGAAGTAACCAAGCAAATGTCCCTGTCACATCATAATGTAATGTTCTTTCATTTTTTTCTATTAAATTTTTCTATTAAGTATCTTTACCTGAAATTTTATTTGACACATAAAAAGATGTTCAACATCATTAACCATTAGAGAAATGCAAATTAAAAGGAGGTATCACTACACACCTACCAGTGTAGCTAAAATAAAAAAAGATAGTGACAATATCAAATGCTAGCAAGGATGTAAAGAAATGAATCACTTATACATCGCTGGTGGTCATTTAAAATAGTACTGCCGCTCTGGGAAATAGTTTGACAGGGTTTGTTTTTTTTTAATATAGAAAACTAAACATATACTTATTATATAACCTAGCAATTGGCCCTTCATTATTTATCTTAGAAATGTAAAACCTCATGTTCACATAAAAATCTATACACAAATGTTTATCATCTTTATTTATAGTAGTCAAGAACTGAAAACAATCCATATGTCCTTCAAAAGGTGACGGATTAAACTAATTCTGGTACATCTATACTAATGAATACTATTTAGCAATGAAGATGAACTATTGTTACATGCAACCACTTGAATGAATATCTAGGGTATAGTGCTGAGTCATAAAAGTCAACCTTAAAAATGTCACATACTATGTGATTCCTTTTATAATATTTTTAAATGACAAATTTTTAGAAATAGAAAAGGGATTAGTTGTCAGAAGAATAAAAGAGATAGGGGTAAAAAAGAGAGTCGTTCCCATTGATGTGAAAACAGTAGCCAAAGCTCAACTATAACAGGAGGGTACACACACAACCCACACAAGGGATACACCTGGAACACCTAGCTCAGGTGACCAGGGAAGACAGTGCCACTGGGCCCCACAACACACTTACTACAAAAAGCCATTGAATAAGTCCAGGAGACATAGCAGACCTACCTAATATATAAACACACACACACACACACACACACACACACACACACACACGCGCGCGCGCGCGCGCGGAGGCAGTCAAAATGGGAAGACAAAGAAACATGTCCCAAATGAAATAACAGAACAAAGCTCCAGAAAAAGAATTAAACAATGGAGACAAGTAATGTACCACATGTGAAGTTCAAAACAGCTGTTATAAGGATGCTCAGTAAACAGGAAAAGAATAGCCTAACTCAGTGAGAACTCTAACAAAGAGATAGAAAACACAAAAATGGAGATAGAAAATATAAAAAGGAATTAATTAGAAATGAAGAATACAATAACTGAAATGAAGAACAGATTTCAGGGAATCAACAGATTAGATGAAGCAGAGGACCAAATCAGTGATTTAGAAGATGATATAGCAGAAAACACCCAAATAGAACAGCAAACAAAAAAAGGTCCAAAAAAATAAAAATAGTTTAAGGGACCTTTGGGACAACATCAAGCATACCAACATTTGCATCATAGGTATACCAGAAGGAGAAGAGAGAGAGCAAGGAATTGAAAACCTATTTGAAGAAATAATGACAGAATACCTCTCTAACCTGCTGAAAGAAATAGACATACAAGTCCAGGAAGTGCAGAGAGTCTCAAACAAGATGAACCCAAAAAGGCATTAAGCCCTCTACTCTGTCATTTGGAATTATGTCCCAGAATACACTCCTAATTCCATTGTGTATTGTTTTCTAGATAATAATTGACAGATTCTGAGGTTGTTTTGTTTTCCTTGAAGCCTCTCACACTTGCTGACTTTTTCACTAATCACTAATGGAGTCCTGCCAATTGAAAGCATTTGGTGTATGATTATTGTAAACCCTTCTTCTCTGATTAGACTGGTTCCTCTAGTGTCTCTGAACACACACACACACACACACACACACACACACACACACACATACACACACACTATTGTATAGCTGTTGTTGATTCGCCTTTCTAACTTTTGTTACCAGCCTAAATCCTGTTTATCCTGTAAGCCCTCAATCAAGCAATGTCATCCTATGAGCCATCCCTAAGACTTCCCTACAGTGGATTTAACTTCCACTCTACAGAGTCGCACCCTTAGGTCCAGACAAAAGAATGCCTGCCTTGAGTTTTGGTCTTTAGAGAACCGAACTCTGACTCCATCTGGATGTGGCCCTTTCCATGAGGCAGAGTCCATAGGACTAATATAATAGCCTTGCCTGAAGCCTGTGCATTTCCTTACAGATCAAGCTCTCAGACCCTGCCCAAAATGGTCACACAACTATTTTTAGGGCCGTTAGACCTGTTTCCTGAGCCCATTCTCTCAAGGGCAGACCACATCACAGGTGTGTGCATTCTGAGGCACAAGAAGGGACCGCTGTCTGTATGAACGGATTTGCATGGCCCGTCAAGATGTGGGACAAGGGGACTGGAAAGAAAAGAAAAAGTAGCCAGTGGCCAGGGCCAGCTTTCCCATTCCACCATGTTGGGTCACTCTGCTTACTTCAGTGGGCCCAGATGTTATTCTCAGGTCATTTTGCGCATTTCTCTAGCTGAATACATCATGCTTATGTTAGCTATGGAATTTGAACCACTCTGGATTAAAAGTGTGTTTTACTTTAAAGTAGCACACAAAATGAGCAAAAAGAGAAAGGACTAATAAGATGAATAACAAAAAGTTTAATAAGCTTCATAAGATATAGTCTCACTCAGTCCTAATAACCACCTGGGGTTTTTAGTGTTTCCCTTTAGAATTTAGGAAACCAAGGCTCAAAAAACCTGAGTTTTGCCCTAGTTTCTTAAAAGGGTAGAGACAGCATCTTTATGATTCCACAGCCTACTCTCTCTTCACCCCATTTCCCATAGGTCTAACTCAACACCTCTGGGACATCCATGTCAGCAGTTGACCTTAAACAAAAAATTGGCCAGATATTTCTCCAGTAAAATGGGTTTATTTGAGAACAACAAAGATTTTTCCATTTTGAGCATGCGACCATGGCAGAATATGTGCCAATCTGATAAAATAAAGAAGAAACTCTTAGAATGGGGAAAAGGAAGTTGGGAGCACTGTTACAAACAGAGAGTTCTCCCTGTTGCTTCATGATAGATGCAAGACATGAGAGCTCCCCCTTTTGGCCTCCCTGCTTCATTTTAAATGAGGTTTCTATTTACTAATTTATTATACAACTATTCTTTAAAGAGTAACCAACAGATGGACAGTTTCCTGTTTGTGGGTCTATGATTAGCAAGAAAAACATTGGTTCGGAGAGTTAGTTTCTCAAAGATTGATGTTCACAGGCCAAGAGCTGATTTGAAAGACCTACCTGGTAGCACAGGCGCTGGAAATAGACTCTCTTCCCAGTCTTGGCACTAGCTAGTTAGTTGCAAGGGAAGGGGGAGAACTGTGAGTATGCTTGTTTTGGGGGCGGGGGTTGGGGATGGGAATTCCAAAGACTTTTGTACACATTGACCTCGCAGAGCTCAGCAATTTTCAGTTGTGCTTCTTGCTGATAACAGTTTCCCTTACCCAACACGGAACAGATCTTAATAGAAAACTCCCATTCAGGGTATAAGGTTAATGAATACGAAACTAAACCATAATATCTCCCTCTGGAGAATGGGATTTCTGAAGGACAGACATTATTGTATACATATTTGGTGATATGATGTAAGAGTCATGAGCATCACAGTCCAGCCTTCTCCACCTGAGGGGACTGAATCCCAGAGGGAGCAAATGACTTAATTATTCAAGTGAACCCAGATTTCCTGTCTCTTCACTCAGTATGCATCTCTTACAATATAAAATTCAATTTATGAATGGGCAGGCCATTTGTGTATATATTTAAAAAATAGATTAAAGTCAAATTTAATCATATTAAAGTCTAACCCAATGTGACAGGTGTAGGTACTATCCTTATAGACGTGGAGGGTGGGGTGGAACTTTGTACAAAAGAGAAAAAATCTAAACATTAGGTCTTCTATTGAAGGGCTCTCTGGGTCTCCCATGGCCATTCCTCCAAGGCATTTTGTGGTATAATACTTATAAGAGTCTTCCAAATATCTCCCTTAGAAAAGGGAAGGAATTTGAGTGCATACCACTACTCAAAGTTATCTTTTTGTAACTAGGTTTAAGAGAATCTAGTAAATATTTTAAGAACAGTGAGTTTTGTCTCAATCAATAAAGATGAAAGAGATGAGTTAGGAGGTGAGAAACAGAGTGGAGAAGGTTTCTAGTACTTTCCCAATATTCCAAAAAACATATGTCTTAATTCAATTTTAAGTTAAACAGAATGTGGAATTTATCAGAAATAAAAAGTAAGTAAAACCAGTAAAGTTGGCTTTTTATGCTCTGTTAATAAATCAAAGAGAATTAAAGAGAGTTAACTCTCCTTTAAAGAATGCATTTTCTTATGAAAACTGGAAAAGAACGTATGGCACTTTAAAAACACTAAACCATGTAAGAAACTACAGCAGGACTATAATGCTTTTTTAAATCTATTTGTCTAAAGAAATGAATCATATTTAATAAGGTTTAGATATGCTAACTTTATCTTCCTGGAATTATAATTTGATTAGTCAGGTTTATTGAATTTTATCTGATTTTACTTGCATCTTAAAACATCTGCAAATAATATAATCTACCTGCATATTTGGCGTAACAGTATGCTTCTTCTTGATTTTAACAGAACTTAGTCCAAGTGTTAACCGAATCAAGCTGTTCAAAAGAGCATTTCTTTGAACACACACAGTAATTAATATGTCTAAGGAGTGTTTTTCGGCTTTTCTTTCCTTGTAAAGTCAGATCATTTAAAGAAGTTATTTACTACGAATAAAAATTTCCCTGCTACCCCCTTCCCCCATACACCTTTTTAAAGAAAAGCGAGAATCCAAGCCACTCAAGGCAAGAGGGGGAAAAAAAAAAACCTGCCGCTATGCGCATGTGCTTGTGCTGCAGAGTAAAAGCGTAACTGCAGGAGATCCGCTACTCGCTACTCGCTGGGCTACTGCCTGCGTTACGTCAGCGAGAGCTGCAAAGTTCCTTGCGGGTCTTTGCTAATGTCAAGGAGCTGAATATCAAAAGGGTGAACGTGGAGTTGTTGGTTAGCTGTCCTTTTTTTTTCTTTTCCTATTTCGCTCTTTATTTTAAAATATCCAGGTAAAGCGATAGAGAACCAGGAGCTTAAAGATTTCAGTGGTGGAGGGGTGAGTCAGCGGGGGCAAAAGGACCAGGACTTGGTTCCTCGGAGAGACGGAGAGACGGTCCCCTCTCCCCGAAGAGAGGAAGCGACAGAGCTGCCGTGGGACCGAGACCCTGGCCGCTCCCGGCCGCGCGCGAGCGGGTGGCTCTGCGTCGCGCTCCAGGTGAGTGCGCGGCGCCGCGGGGAGCGGGCGTCCCTCCTGGCCGATGTTTGCGGGCAAATCGCCCTCCGCCTCCGGGTGAGCGGAGACCCACGCTCTCCGAGCGCCTCCCGCTTTTTTTTTTCTCGCTCTGATACCAGCATTCCCGCCGCATCTTGTTTTCCTTAAATATTCCGCGAAGTTACCTCCTAGTTAACAAGTGTGTTTGACCCCGTATTTATCGCCCCGAGGTAGAGAATAGGGGTTTCCGCCGGTGCTTGCTTTTAGTACCACCTGTGAACTCTTGAACTTGTGATTTTCACAGTAGCCTTTGCCCGGGGGTCCCGCCTCTGGGCCTAACTCCAGAGTCCTTAGAAGGCAAGATGGGTCCCCACTCCTTGTGCTCTTGCCCGAGTCCCTGAGGTCGATTTGCAGCTGCGGAAACGTAGGTATCCTGTGCTGACCGTGGCCCCTATCCCAGGCTATCCTGGGCGTCTCTTGTCCGCTGGCACGCGCGCTTGATTTTTACGCCTACAAAATCCGCAGTGACTGCTACTTGCAAAGCCCCTTCTGCAGAGTGACGCTTCCCGCCCCCCAACCCTCTCAAATCCCCACCCGCACCCCAGCAGCCCACCTGGGTGTGGCTGGAGGCTCGAGTCCTCCGCGACCGCTGACCCTGAGGTTTTAGAATGGAGTTCTGGACCGACCTAGGTCGCGCTCAGAGCTCGCGACCCGCTGGGCTTTGCTTGGGACCTGGCTCCCAGGCCCGCTTGGCTGGTCCACAAACCCGCGCGCTCTGCACACCCAAGTGTGAATTCCTCCGGCGCGAGCGTGCGCGTGGCTCTGGCCCTGAGGTCCAGGGTCGCAGCGGTTCCCTCTCCCCGGCATGGCCCTCCAGGTGACTGCGAAGCAACCTGTTTCAATAGCAGCTGGGCAGATCCAGCGGTTCCCACTGGCTCGGCTCGGTGCGACACACTCTCCAGACGCAGTCGCACATCGCGGGCTTCGGGGATTTTAATTTCGCCTTAAGGGCGCTCGCCATCCGGCCACCAGGCGCTGCAGTTTGGGCTTTATTTGCTTCGGATTTGAACACTGCTAGAGGCCTCGTGGTAGAGCGCTCCAGAGCAGCTTCTCAGAGGCGGGGACACGGTCCCCTCCCGCGGCGACTCCGCTGCGGCGCGGCCAGCTGTTCTCGGACCTCAGAGTCCGCGGGGCTTCCAGCACCGTCCGAACTGTCGAGCCCCGCGCGGCCTCGGTCCCCAGGATTCCCGTTTTACACCCTGCCTTTCTCTTTGCGCTCTTTCAGGAGGATAAGGACACACAACGCTTCTTGGCGCCTCAGTATTGGCAAACATGTCACATCCACGTCCCCGGACCTGCGAGCCTAGAAGCTGAATCCAGCGCGAGTCCACCGCGGACCAGCCCTACTGTGGGTAACTGCGGGCTGGGAGAAGTGCCCAGATGTCAAAGGTCCCCGCCTTCGAGAGTCCACGGCAGACCCGTACTTGCCTGTGGTTTGGGGGGAGACTGGCGCTGGATTTTTGAATTCCAAATTAGGTGCAGAATGCTGAATCTTCTAATCAGGACTGATCAGACAGTGCAGAAAAGCCGACTCCCCTAATTTTGGGATTGCGTTTTGCAACTTGTCTCCTCAAACTTGGCTCCAAGCCTCGGGGAGGCAGGCAGTTGGGGCCTGCGGCCAACGCAGCGGGTGGAGGGGGTCCACAGGCAGCCCCGCGCACCCCCTGGCCATGTCGTCTTTAATGGCAAGGCCTTCTGAGGGTTTCCAGGGCTGGCCAGGGCTGCTTCCCACCCTCGAACTCTCTACCACCCCCAGCCAACCCCAGCGGGCTAGGCTGTCCGGAGCCGAGACCTTTTGACTCTCTGCTTCCTCGCTCCCGCCTCCACCCCCGCCCGGGGGTGGCCCTCGAGAGCCGGGCCTCGCCCGGCGGGGCAGAGACCATGGTGTTTTTCTCTGGAAATGTCTCTGACAGCTCCAACTGCACCCACCCAACGGCACCGGTGAACATTTCCAAGGCCATTCTGCTGGGGGTGTTCCTGGGGGGCCTCATCATTTTCGGGGTACTAGGGAACATCCTAGTCATCCTCTCCGTGGCCTGCCACCGGCATCTGCACTCGGTCACTCACTACTACATCGTCAACCTGGCGGTGGCCGACCTTCTGCTAACCTCTACCGTGCTGCCCTTCTCCGCTATCTTTGAGATCCTGGGCTACTGGGCCTTTGGCAGGGTTTTCTGCAATATCTGGGCGGCGGTGGACGTCTTGTGCTGCACTGCGTCCATCATGGGACTCTGCATCATCTCCATCGACCGCTACATCGGCGTGAGCTACCCCCTGCGCTACCCCACCATCGTCACCCAGAAGAGGGGTCTCATGGCTCTGCTTTGCGTCTGGGCGCTCTCCCTCGTCATTTCCATCGGGCCTCTGTTCGGCTGGAGGCAGCCGGCCCCGGAGGACGAGACCATCTGCCAGATCACCGAGGAGCCGGGCTACGTGCTCTTCTCTGCCCTGGGCTCCTTCTACTTGCCGCTGGCCATCATCCTGGTCATGTACTGCCGGGTCTACGTGGTGGCCAAGAGGGAGAGCCGGGGCCTCAAATCCGGCCTCAAGACCGACAAGTCGGACTCGGAGCAAGTGACGCTTCGCATCCATCGGAAAAATGCCCCAGTAGGAGGCAGCGGGGTGCCCAGCTCCAGGAACAAGACGCATTTCTCCGTGAGACTCCTCAAGTTTTCCCGGGAGAAGAAAGCGGCCAAAACGCTGGGCATCGTGGTCGGCTGCTTCGTCCTCTGCTGGTTGCCTTTTTTCTTAGTGATGCCCATCGGTAAGTCTTGACTACATCTCATCTTAGAGAGTCTTTACCCTTTTCCCTTTCTGCTACTCCAAACTCACAGTAGGGGGTGAAGAGAAAGGATCTGCCTTTCAAACAGCAAAGCTAGGAGGGAATTTAGGAAAGACTTCCTCATAAAAAAGTGAATTTTTATTCTCTTTCTACTCCAGTCTCATTTGTACTATATTACGTCCTAGGGCACTTTTTTCAGCTACAGTAAAGTGGCTTCTAACTGATGCAGATTAATTGGTCTTTTTAATAAGAACATCAACTTTTCTCAGTGCCCTTAATAGTGTGTTTAATTTAAATACATCCGTCCTCCTTCAAGTCTCAGAGTCTCCAGCACACACTTAGGCAGGGGCTGTGGAATGCCACTTCCACCTCTGCTGCTATGGAATGCAGATTCTCTTGGTCTAAAAATAAGCATCATGCTTTTTCTGAACAAATGTGTAATTTTATTATCAGATTAGATTATTTCTAAGGCTTAGCTATAATGATCTGCTTATGTTTTATATCTTTGTTAATTTTATATTCTGCATTCAGTATGTAAGAAAGTATAATGAGCCACTGAAAAGAAAAAAAATGATTTTGTGTCCAAACCAATTTAAGCTTTAAGGAATTCAACATAACGTTTCCACTAAGTACTTTTCCCTGTACTTTAGTAATAAGTATTAAAGCAAACACTACTTTTCTCCAAAATCATTTGGAAAGTTGCAGATGACACTGTTTGAAAATAATACAGTAATGTTACAAATCCAGTTTTTGCAAATGCTGAATTACCCTTTGTCAAAACTAATTAGCTCATTAACGTTATCAGCAAACTGATCCACTTGCAATAGTCATCTATGGATGAAAGGCCCTCGTGAGATCCCAAAATGGTTGTTAGCTATTTTTAGATTGTGAGCTCAAATATAGACCCACACATTGGTTATCCACTAACTCTGGTAAAAGTTATGATAAACAAAAAATTATGATAAAAATTAATAAGAGTCTGTTTCCGGCACTTTGGAGCCACATTTAAACGGCATGTACTTAAAGTGATTTAATTTGCAACCACACAAAATCTTAGCAGCCATTATTTTTTGAGGACAAGCTTTGTTTCAGACATTTAACAAGGCTTTTTATTTCATTAGTTCTCTCAACAACTCAGTGAGGTATGCATTATTATCCTGTAATCACAAACGGGGAGAAGGGATTCTCCAGATTCTAAAGTTTCACTGCCTAATTCCGTAGCTACTAGCCACATATGGCTATTTAATGTGGATTTAAATTGAAGAAAATTAATATTCAGTTCCTAATTTTAAGTGCTCAATAACCACAAGTGGCCAGTGGCTACTGTTTTGGACAGCAGAGATATAGGACATTTTCGTCATTGTGGAAATTTCTATCTGACAGAGCTTCTCCAGAGGCCCTTGAAGTTCACTAGCTAGCCTTCCATTGTGCCTGCCCATCCTGATTGCTTACTCTGCTCCTGGAAGTACATCACAGCCTTGAATTTATTTAAATAACACTTCTTACCTGAACTACTCCTACTGCTTACCTACCTTCCTACATCCCATCTCTTACTTCTTCCTGAAGTTTGCACATTTATTCATGCATACATTCACTCATCAAGTTATTTACTGAATACTTGTTCTAGGCACTCAGGATGAACAAGGCAGAACAGTTTTTGACAGTAAGATGTTTGCATTCTTTTGGGAGAGATAGTCATAAACAAATAAATATATGCTAAGAATTCAAGATTAAAAAAGCACTACTTAAAAAGTCAACAAAATAAGAGACTAGAGAGTAGCAGGACAATGGGGGTAGGTAGTTGGGAAAGTCCTCTCTGAAGAGATGATGTCTGAGCACACACTTGACTGAAGTGAAGAGCAAGACTTTCAAAGTCTAGGAGGAAAAGCTTTCTGAGCGGAGGGAACAGCTAATGCAAAGATGGGAAAGAACCTGACCTGTTCAACGCAGAGCAAAGAAGCCAGTGTAGCTGAACCACAGAGAATGAGGGGGAAGACAAGTGCAAAAAGAGGCTGAGGCGATAAACAAGGTCAAGAGAATGTAGGTTTTTTATGTCAGGATAGAATTTGCATATTTTTCTGATTGTGATGAGAAGCCATCCAACTGGAGAGTTTTTAGAAGATATGTGGCTAGTCTTATATCTTAAGAGATCTTTCTAGCTACTGGGTAGAAAGAAAGTGGGCTATTTAGGGGTGAGAGTGGAAGCAGAGAGATCAAGTAGAAGTCTGGTGGAGAAGTCAAGGGGATAAAGGTTGTGATACCTCACGCTCAGGTGAGACAGGTGGAGGTGATGAGAATTGATCACATTCGGCACTCATTTCAAAAGTAGAGCTGACAAGTTTGGACATAGGGTGTGAGAATAACGAGGAATTGAAGGTAACGTCTTGTTTTGGGGTCTAAATAACTGAGTAAATGGTGCATTTTACTGAGACTAGGAAAACTAGAGAATGACAGGGTTGTAAGGGGCTGATGGGAGTATGAAGGACAAGTGTTTATTTTGTATAGCCTATGTTGAGAAGTGTCTATTAGGCATCTAAGTAGAGATGTTCAGTAGGCAGTTAGATATATGAATCAAAGCTAAAAAGGGAAGTTAGGTTACTTTACAAACTTGGGACACATTGAGATATTTAAAGCCACAGAAATGGAGGGAGCCTTGGGGCATCCTGGATATTTGAAGGGTGGGAAAAGGAGGAGAACCAACTGGCAAAAGAAATTGAGAAGGAGTGGCCAGGGAGTAGAGCATGGTTTTCCCAAAGCTAAATCGAAATGCTTCAAGAAGGCAAGAGTAATCAACCGTGTCACGAGAGAGGTAAAACTCTCTTTGGAATATATTTATATCTTCAACAAAATAAGTGGCAAGATCACCTAACAGAGAGGAAGGAATAGGACATGATGAAGGTTTAAGGAGCAAAAGAAGATGCAAAATATTAATCTTTCAGATGACAGAGCAAATAGATTATGGAAATGTAATAGAGTCACCAGGAATTCTTGAGAAGTCCTGTTGAGACTTATGACCATAAATTTAAAGTAAGACCAGTCAAGAAGGTTGTATGTTACTCGTTAACAGTTAGGAAGCTAAGAATTATAGGAATTGTTGCTGATTACTGACTAGATCTAGGGGCCACAGTGTGCAGAGATATAAACTGGATCAGATTAGGGGTCATATAGGAGAGGTGGTAGAAAAAGCTCGGGTGATGATAGGTGACTAGGAGTATGGGACTTCTGGTAATGACTGAGGATCAGGGAGATAAACACAAGGCGCTGGGTCTTCAGGTCCTCTGGAGCAGGGGTCCCCAACTCCCAGGCCACAGACCTGTTAGGAACCGGGCCACACAGCAGGAGGTGAGAGGCGGCTAGCAGAGAAGCTTCATCTGCATTTGTAGCCGCTCCCCAGCGCTAGCATCACCGCCTCAGCTCCATCTCAGATCATCAGGTGTTAGATTCTCATAGGAGCACCGGTTCTTGGTGCCAAAAAGGTTGGGTACCACTGCCCTCGGTGAAGGTAGACTCTGGTCTTATCAGAGCCTTCTTCTTGAATCTGCTCTCTTGGGGAAGATGGGGCGAAGATGTTATGGTGCAGGGGAGTTGTGGTAAACAGGAGCTCCCAGAATCACTGGGCTTCCTTTAAATTCTAATAATGGAGTGTGACAAGAGGGATATTGAAAATTTATACTTAACAGTATCTGACCAAGCTGCTCAGTAGGCAAAAGACCCCTAAACCTACCAAATCTATGGTGCACATTTTTTTCTTGACACCGAACAAGTAAGAGACTAAATCTTCCAAGATTTGTTGACTGTATAGTAAGTACCAGGCACTGAGTTAAACGGAATAAAAGGATGACTAAAGCACATTCCTGGCCCACAAGGGCCTCACAGTCTAGTTAAGGAGACAAATAAGAACAGTTATCACAAGTCTTTGACATTGGTCCTCAAAGTGGTATTATAAGTGCTAAGGAATATAACAGTTACCCCTGTCTGGAGGCCACCATGGAAGCTTCTAGAAATATCCCTGTTGCCTGAGCAGGGACTTGAAGGCTGACTACTTCCACTGGGCCATTAATGAAATTTTATTTGTTTTTAGTTAACTATCTTAAGTACATTTTTCATGCAAAATGTAAACAGAAGAATAAATGGGCCATTATATTATCACACAGAAGGGACATGGGTTCTTAAGTACTCTCTTGGGAAGGAGAGGTTATCGGTCCGCTCTAAGCTGCCAAAACAGTGGGATTAGAGACTAAAACGAGGGTAGATATGAATGTGGTCTATAAAGCTGAAAAGTGAAGCACCCACATGCCGAGGACCCAGCCCAAGATAACCGAGTGAGTGAGTGCTCTCCATTTCACCACCAAAGACTGTAAAAACGCTGCCTCCTCACTGCATCCACACTCCCTCCCTCACCAGCCCCTTCTCACGAGGGCCAAGCTGGTTGCTGGACTGAACAGTGTGACTGCAGGTAGCAACCTGACTTGCCTGCTCTCAAGTCTAAGTCTTGTTTTCTTTTTGTATCTCAAATGTTTAGTGGAGATTCAGAACCCTTTCATAGGAGGGAGATCACGTTTGAGTTTATCGGTCATTTATATCTTGGAGTGAATGTGTGTTTTTTTTAAAATAAAAATGAGTTTTGAACATGGAGATGAATAGAGAGAATATGAAGATGTTAGCCGTCAACATGTGAAAGAAGGAAGGGTAAAACAATGTGCCTCACCCAGAAGCCCTGGCACCTGAAGTGTGTATATCACCTTTGCCTATTTTTCCCTTTGGTCTGGAGCCCACTAGTCCCAGAGGCAGTGTGCTGGGTGAAAAAGGTGTAGGCCTGAGATTTCAGCTGAGGCTTTATAAAATAGAGGGTGTTATACAAGTCAGCTGGTTATTTTATCAGGCTTCATGTGATTCATAGACCATTACTGACATATATTGACATAAGATTGTTGCCATGAGCAGTAGATGCCCCTGGAGGCCTGAGAAAGAGAAAGTATCAGAGAGAAAGGGATGAAGGGAGCAAAATTTACTTAACACGTAGTTATGTGTCTGACCTCTGGATATGTTATCTGATTTAAATATAAACTAGGCATTATTATTGGACCTTGCCATTGCTATTATCTCCGAATCAAAAGAGGCAGCACTGGGCTGAGCTGTGGTTCATGTGGACATGGAATATTTGAGAATTAGGTTAAAATAAAAAAGATAACAGATAGCATGGTGGTGAGCAGGGGAAATATGTTTGAAAGAGATGTTTGAGGAAGACAAACATGGTGAGGGCCTTATCAGGTGGTAGCAGTGAGGCAGAGAATGATTCATTCATTTGTTCATTCATTCATTCGTCCAAGTTTCCTTGAGCATGTACTGTGTGTAGGGCAGCTAGAGAACCAATGTAGGTGAAGGCAAACAGGGCCCTGCCCTAATGGAGCTGAAAATGCACAATTAAATACATAGCAAAATTGTAGATGGTGATATGTGAAAAACAGCAAGGAAAAAGGGCAAGTACATGTAATGACATCTAAATGACCTATGATGGCTCTGAGTGTTATAGATGCCCCAAAATACCAGAGATTGTGTTGCTTCCCTGCAGTTACAAAGGGATCAGGCCCCTGAGTCATATGGAAAAGGTTGATCTCTTAGAGAGAATTGTGTAGAGAGAAACTAAGAGCCATTATAATTTTAAGATAAAAGACCAGTTTTTCAGTTACTCTTGCTGTACTGCAAACCATCTCAAAACTTAGTGGCTCAAGGCAATACCATTTTATGGCTGGCAATTCTTTGGGTTGGGCATGAGCTAAAGCCCAGTTTATCCAGCTATCTGGAGTGGTCATCAGAAATGGTGGCCTCGCTTCCTCCAGCGGTCTAGGCCAGCTTTCTTACAGAGTGCAGTTCCCTCCAAGAGAGCCAGGGCACATGCTGCCAGGCTGTTGAAGTGCTAGACGCAGAGCTGGCCCAGTGTCACTGTTGCCTCATTCTGCAGTGAAAGCAGGTCACAAGGCCAGCAAGTCCATAGGTTCCAGGAAATAGACTCATCTGATGGGTGAGCAACAAAGAGCTGCATAGAGGGTTGGAGGGATTACTGTGGCCATCCTGCACATCTGGCTCACAACCATTTCAAACGACAGTTCTCTTGTAAATTGCTTGTTAGTTTTTGAGAATTCCTATATTTTGGACTTTGTGCAACGCACCAACTGAAACAGTTGGTGTCCTTGCCTGACTTTGTGCAATGCACCAACTGGAAACAGTTAAGGTCCTTGCCTTTCTTCAGGCTTCTTATTTTTGCGGGGAAATAGTTGTTAATCAGATAACCACATAGAAATCCATAACTGCATACAGTAAAGAGGACGTGGGTGGATCCTTGGAAATATATACTTGGGCGAGGCTGACCCTGAGCTGGGAGGACAGAATCATTTTGCTGGGAGAGAGAGCTTGACCTATGAGCTGAGATCTGTAAAATGAAAGGTGTTCGGTGGCCAAAAGGGGGAGGGAGGGAACAGAATGGGCAAAATTCTGACAGGGCTGGCTTTATATCCATGAGGATTTTTCAGAAGGCTGGTATGGCCAGAACTGAAAGGCTAAGGTGTAAGTGGTGTCAAATGAAGCTGGAGAGAGAGGGTCCAGATTAAATAAGGCTTTAGAGCCATTTTATGAGTTTTGGTTTTCATCCAAAGATGATCAGGAACAGGGATGACATGATCAAGTCTACATTTCAAAATATCAAAGGATTAGTGAAAAGAAGACTGTGGCTAGACCAGTTGGGAGACCTTTACACAGGACAGGTAAGAGGTATCTTGCCAAGATAATCCTTCTCAATGTGGTTGAAAATATTTATTTCCGTGAGCTGTCACAGAGTTCTGGAATGCCTCTTTTGTCATTGCCTGCAGAGTATATTTATGAGAAAACCTTTCACTGATCATAAATAGTATAACCAGACTTGGCTTTAAATTAATTTTGGCTCTTTCCACATGATGAGTCTGTCAATGGAGATTTACCTCATATTTAGAAGAATGTACTGCAGGCTCAGAAGACATCCACAATGAGTTCTAACAATGCTTTGAACAATAGCTCAGTCTTTCAAATCAGGCTACAGACAAGCAGGTCATTACTTTGAAGGAGACAACAGTCAGTGACGAAGGCTTTGTTGTGTTTTGTTACTTCATGGTTTCGGGTTAGGATGTGAGGACGTTTTGCTAAGGCCTTTTCCTTGTCTAGCAGGTTCACTGTCTTTTAACCCTGCTATTTGGTTTGCCAGCTGGGCGTTTGCACAGTGACTTCTCATTTTTAAATTGCATATTTCTTTACTATTTAAAAAATGTCTCCCATATTTTTATTCTTAATTTATATTTTGTCTTTTATGATGTGCAATTGCTGTCTGTGCTTTTTTGGGTCACACTTTATAAACCTATTTCTTTTATTTCTTTTCTATTTGTAAGCTCCTTTTACACATTGAAGGAATTAATCATTATTTATTGTATATACTGAATTGCCAGTTTTCTCGTGCTATGTTCAGATGTGCTGATAAAATGTAACTTCTTTATTTTCCAAAACCAATGTGTTCTTTTTCATAAACAACCATGGAAACACACACACACACACACACACACACACACACACACACACACACACACACACACACTTTAGCTAAATCCAAGGAAGCTCAATCAGATCTGATCGTTTAAGCAATGTCTTTTAGATAACTCCTCCTTTCGGATTCACCTGCTAAGTTGTTGACCAGGCCCAGAGCCTCACCCAGCCTCCTGGTGGGGTGGAAGGGAGATAGATTAGGGCCCTCTGCTGACCCTTCATTGTAACTTTCAGTGTCCTGCACTGGGGAGGTTGGTTCAGTCTAGTGACTTGTCCCTAAGTACTAGTCCCAGCCATCATGCTCTTGTCCCTTGATGAGTCTGAGCCTGCTCCCTGGGCACAGTTGTCTCCACTGATGACGCAGCTCTACTCAGTTCTCACTGCTACAATGGACCCTCAAGTTTTGTCTGAGACTGCATTTGGAGTGACACCTGATCTGCTGCCATTGGCCAGGGAATCACTTTGTCTCCCCAGCTTCCATAATCACCTTTGACAAGCTCCTGAGCCAAGTCCTCAGCAACTTTCCATCTCTGTCTCAAGACATAGAGAACCCTTCCATATGGGTATGGGTTCCTTCCAAACCACACCACACACATGTGCCCGCCTCAGCTTGCTCTCTGTCCAGCCACCCTGGCTGTCACTTTAATAGATGCAGTAGCCCTTTGTGTCACCTCCTAAAATGGAGAATGGGAAAAAACAACTTCACTCCTACCTTTATCTTCTGAAATGTCTCTATCGTCCTTGTTTAGAGGGTAGCTCAGTGCTAAACACACGACTGCATCTTCCTACTGCCTCCTTACCCATTTTCCTCATGGTCCACCTATGGGAGGTAAATATCTTTTTTTCTGGCTAAATGGGACACTCTTATGAATCATATCCTCCTCCTTCCCAGTGTGATATCCACTTTTTACGGAATCACAATGCAAATGGATTCCAGGCAGAAAGATGAGTTGATTAAAAAGGGAATAAAGATGAGGAGTATTTAATAATGTTATAAACCTTATACATATTTAACAACACTTTTTCTCATTTTTTTTTTGCATTGTATTGTTTTTGTGGCTTTTACCAATATATGCACACTTAAATTTTTTAATGTAATCACATATTTTAATCTTTTTTCATGGATTTTGCCTTCTCAGGGATTCTTCACAAGATCTTCCCTGATGTAAGTCAGATAGCCCCTATTTTCTCCTAGTTCTTTTAGAACATCATTTGTAATCTACCTGGAATTTATTTTTGTGTGTTGGTAGGTAACGTCTAACTGTATTTATTTTGAAATGATTAACCAGATATTCTTAAAAGACTTATTGAATAACCTATCCTTTTCTGTCAATGAAGGTGGAAAACCACCTTCATTGTGTTAGAATCTTGAATCTATATTGGGACTCTCACTTGTGTCCCATTTATCTGTCTTTTTACTTTAGCATTGGTGCCACATTGTTTCAATTACTGTGGTTTCATAATACATTTAATATTTTCTCGTTTAGGTTACCTAGATGAATATTCTTTTTCAAAATTATCTTGTCTGTCCTCACATGTTCATTCTTCCAGGAAAATTCTAGACTTGTTTTATCAAGTTACACTCCTCCCCCACCAACACAGTGTGCATGCACGCGCGCATGCACACACACACACACACACACACACACACACACACATCCTGTCATGTGTTAATTATAGTGTTCTAGGATATATAAATTAAGTTGAAAGTGACATTTTTATCACATTGAGATCTCTTGTTAAGAAATGTAACACATCTCTCCATTTGCTTCCCAAACTACTTTTGAACTATTGTTTATGCTTTACTTTTAATCGCACTTACTAATATATGCTGGAAAACTGATTATGACAACAAAAATGGGCAATGCTGCCTTGGTATTTCAACATTAGATATGATACTGATTGTTGGTTTTAGATTAACACACTTCAGCATTTCACAGAAGTATCTGTCTATAATTTATAGAACAAATTTATCAAAAATGAATTTTTAATTTTATCAAATGCTGATTTTCTGATATTCATTATTATTAACATTTTTGTTTACATTGATTTGATATATGCAATTTCATAAAATTATCCTCTTCATGTATTCTTGGTTTAAATTCTACCTGATCAGTTATTATTCTTTTTTTATGTTATTGCATTATTCTAAATACTTTATTTCTGGTTTGCATCTATATTTTTGTGAAATAACTGTGCTTCATTGTGCTGTCTTTGTCACATTTTGGTGTAAAGTTCATGTTAACTTCATAAAGCAAATTGGGACACTTTTTATTTTTTCTACAATCTGGAACAGTTTAAATAGCATAAGAATTATGTGTTCCTTGAAGGTTTGAAAGAACTTGCCCATAAAACATTTGGGCATAGCTCCTTTTATGGATGAAATTCTTGGAGACTGGTTTCTATTTCTTCCATGGATAGTAGGCTATTCTGATTGTCAGATTTGATAATCTTTGTTTTCTTATTTTCCATTTTCCTTCTCATTGAAGTTTAACATTTTAGCTTAAGATTCTATATGAAATTTTATAATTTTTTCTTTTTTTTCTATTTTTCTTATTTCCTATATCATGTACTTGTGTTTTTTTTTTCTTTTTGTCTTTACTGAGATGTCTTGGAAGGTTATCTATTTTATTAATTATTTCAAAGAATCTATGTCCCAGATATATTAATTAACTTCATCTGTTTTCCAGTGCACTAATTTAATCTCTAAAATTTCTTTATTTTATTATTTAGGTTATATTTGTTCTTTCATATTGGTTTGAGCAGACTATTTAGCTTTGTATTTTAATTCTTTCTTGTCTAAGATTAATAACAATCACAACTGTACATGCCTCTCTAAGTAAACTTGAGTTCCTTCCCTTATTGTTTTGCAAGGTAGTGCTTTTGTCCAGTTGATCTGTATTTTCACTTTTAATATGTCCTTTGTCCTGTGTAGACAGGAGAGAATTCATAGTGTTATTGTTTGTTAATTTGAAAATAATTGACATTTTTATCCCCTACTTTAAAAAATTAATTTGAAATTTACTGCATTGTAGTCAGATGATGTGGAATTTATTGAAGATTTCTTTATGACTTAATATGTGATCAATATTAACATATTTAATATGTTTAATGTTTAATAGATATATAATAACCGAACTTTAATAATGGTGTTTTTAAGATCATCTTTATCCATTATTCTTTACCTTTATTCATCATCTACTTTATTTGTCAATGGTGACAGAGGTATGGTAAACATTCTCACTGCTACTGGGAATAATCCTTCCAATTATTTCTTATAATTTTAACAGGTTTTGCTTTATATAGGTTGATGCTGTTGCTTATTTAAAGACTGAGTCAATAATATTTTTATTTGAATATAGTAATTTTTGTTCTACTTATTTTTTAATAGTACATTTTAAAAAATATAATATAATTGCTAATATATTTTTATTTGCACTTGACAACATAACTTTGCACATCTTTTTATATATTAGCTTATATATCTTGCATCAAATGGATTTTTCATAGTCTATGTATCTAATTGGATATTTATCTCTTAATAAGGATTTAACTAATTTTCACTGATTATAATGTATACTTGGTTTGATTTTTGTCTTCTTGTTTTGTGCTTCCTGGCTTTATGCTCCTTTCTTCCTTCCTTCTTACCTTCCTTCCTACCTTCCTTCCTTCCTTCCTTCCTTCCTTCCTTCCTTCCTTCCTTCCTTCCTTCTTCTTTCCTTCCTTCCTTCCTTTATTTATTGTCTCTTGCAAAATTGGACCATTATTTTCTTTGCTTTTTAATTTTGCAATGTTTTGGAAAAGTTGTCTCCTATTTTTAATTCTACTAGAAGTTTTATTAGAACTTTTCAAAGCACTTTTTTAATCTTCATTTCTCTTACCACCAGCTACCACTCATGTAAGGGAAGAGGGTTGGCACACTTTTATTTTCTCTTTTCCCTAAAACCTACATCTTTGGGTTAATAAAATTTGTATTTTAAATCTAGATCATTTCTATTAAATGTTTGTATTACCTATTTTGTCTTTTGTATCTTTCTATATTTAATTTAGTAATACTAAAAGCCCTCTTATTATATACTGTGATTTACTCACTCGAGCTCTGGATATCACTTTATCTACCATGGGGAACTAAGGCCACCGAACTATAGCCTGTTTTTGTAAATAAAGTTTTATTGGAATACAGGCATGCCTATTTGCTTACAAATCAGCCATGGCTGCCTCCATGCTACTGTGGCAGAGTTGAGTAATTGCTACAGAGACTGCATGGCTCACAAGGTTAAAAATATTTATTATTATATTAAAGAAAAATGTAACACCAAATAAAATTTTACCAATAAAGATCTAAGCAAAATACATTTTCTGAGCCCTTACATGCCTGAGCCTAAACACATGAAAGACAATTTCTCTGAGTGTAGAACTCAAGTTATATATATCTTTTTTAATTTCAAAATACTGTTGTTACTCCTTTGTCTCTTATTATTTAGCATTTTATAAATGACTTGAGGCCAACTTGCCTATCGCTTTTTGTCACATATTCTCTCTATGCATTTATTTTCTAGCCATGATGCTTATAGAATTTTTCCCCCCAATCAAATTAAAAAATGTCTCCTGAAAATTTCTAGTTTGAGGGGTCAGGCTTTTATTGCTGTTTCCTGGAACCCACTGCACATTTTTAGAACACAGTGCTAAAGACAGTGTCCTTCCGTGACCACTTCTGCTTTACTCTTCTCTTGGAATTCATATTAGCTATATTTTGAATCTCCTTTTCTTTTGCTTTTTTCCCTCATATTAGTCTTCACTAATTTCTTTTGACTTCCATTTGAGTTTCTCATTTGGGTGGTATTTTACCTAGTTAGCTTTAGTAATATATAGTTTCTTTCATGTTCCCTCCACTTCGCTCTATTTTACTGGCACATTGTTCCATCTTCAATGTTGCCAATATTTGTTTTATAAACACACTAGCTCCTTAAATCTTATTATATTGCAACTTAGAGATTTTCTCTGTGTCACTCTTCAAAAGGTAGACTTTTGCTCTGATTCTTCAGATTGATATCTTCTACTGAACAGCTGAATCTTTTCAAGGGAACAGTAATTCTGTTTTTTGTTCAACCTCGTAGAGGATGACCTAGTAATAAAATTTTAAATGGACTCTGTTTGGAACTGGGTGTGTCCTTGTCCAATTTTTTTTAGACTTGAGTTAAGGGGAGAAGGAAATAAGTGTCTTCATTGTGGTTTAAATTTGCCAGAGTATAGATCTATTTTTCCACAAGGAGGAGAGAAAGGGATAGAAGGAAAAGGTTTCGCTCTTACACAGCAGAATTTTTGTTCTGTTTGCTTGGCCCAGCAGTGCAGTCGCCTCTCCTCCAGATGGCATGACTGGGCCCCTGGGACCCATGTCCCAAAGAGACTCCCATTACTGTTTGTTTACCTTGCCTGGGAAAACCAAGGGACCTCCCATCCTGTGTGGACCTCAACATCAGTATTCTTCTTGGACACTTGAGTATAGCTAAGATTTGTCTTTGAAAAAGACCACTGAGTCTGCCTGTGTCCCTAGTGTCTGTTATTCCAAGTCTCTGGGGGTGTCACCAAGCAGCAACTTGGAGCCATTTTACCTTTACCCCTGTTCTTGAGGTAAACTGAGGACTCATCCGGTTTTCATTCTGGCTGTAGTTTCCAGAATTTTCTCAGAGGTTCTGGCTTATAGATATTGCCCTTCTCTAGTGTTTTTAGTGGTGAAGTAAAATTTTACCCATATGTGTGCTCCTTTATATTTATTAAGAATTTAGAAAGGGGATGAGGAAGTTCAGCTTGATTTGGAAGTCACTGTCTCAGTTCAGGCAACTTTTCACGTTGGTATCAAGGTGTGAAGCAGAAAATGAAGGCGACCTGAGGTGCGATCATTTCCTTTGGTACCATGGCAGTTTGTGGTTCAAGATAAAGCAGTTTGAAGAAGATACCTATAGGGTCAGACAGCGACAGAGTCCCTGTATATAAAGTTCGGTAAGCTAAGCCGTCTCTTCTGGCCCTGAGCACAAGAGAATTAGATGAAATCATGAGAAGTGTTTGACAAGTTTTTTCCAAGAAAAAGAGATAAAGTAGTTTATATATCTGATGTGATAGGTGATTTTCTAGTTCAAGCTGCTATGACAGAATAGCAAAGATTGAATTTCTTAAAGAACAGACATTTATTTCTTACAGTTTTAGAGACTGAGAAGTTCAAGATCAGGGTACAGCATGGTCAGGTTCTTGGTAAGCGCCCTCCTCCTGGTTCACAGATAGCCATTGTCTTGCTGTGTCCTCACATGGAAGAGAGCAAGTGATCTCTGGTCCCTTCATCTTCTTATAAGGGCATTCATCCCATTATGGGGGTTCCACCCTCATGACCTCATCTAAACCTAATTATCTCCCCAAAACCCCTACCTCTAAAAACCATCATATTGGCAGTTAGAGATTTAATATATGAATTTAGGGAGGACACAGAAATGCAGTTCAAAGCATAAGTGTTTGCACGCCACTTATTGCATCTAATTTAATTTCCAGAACAAGCCTATATTGAAGTAACTGTGCACATGTAGAGAAGTGGAAACTGAGGGGCAGCAGAGATGAGGTGACATTTCTGGAGCTGCTCAGCTGCCTTTCCTGGAGTAGAGGAAAGGGGTCTGACTGTGAATTAAAAGCCCTTCTTATATGAGGTCATTGGCTTTCAAACTTCTCAGCTTCAGAACTCCTGGTTCAAATAAAATCCTACCCAGAAGCCCAACATACAAAACTGATCAAAATGGCGCTGTGCGGGTTGAAACAACCAGGGGACACTTTGTCCTGGATGCTCAGCCCTTGCCTTTTTGCCAGTAGTGGCTGCTGAAGGGGATCTGGGACCCAGGTTGCTCTCTGTGCTGATGGCTTCAGATTCCATACTCTGTAAATGGTATCAGAAGACATTCTGGAAGGAGTTAGGGGTGCATTGTCAAGGGAGAAGAGGGGAAAGTAGACAAGGGGCACACCAGCTGTCTTACTCTAGAATGCTGGCAGACCAGTAGTCTTTGCCCTTCCTTCCTTCCTTCCTTCCTTCCTTCCTTCCTTCCTTCCTTCCTTCCTTCCTTCCTTCCTTCTTTCCTTCCTTCCTTCTTTCCTTCCTTCCTTCTTTCCATGTGCCATCTCCATTAGGCTTATTGTCAGGGCATTTAGTTGCCAGTGAGAAACCTGTTGCTTACAAGCTGATCATGTAATTTGATCCATTATAATGAGAAATTATTTTTGAAGTTTACCTGCAATCTGCAACGTGGTGTTTTTTAAAAAATTTTTTGCTATCATTAAGAAATAACTAAAGGAAAAACTCAGAAACTGATTTGTTAAAAGGAAACTTTAGGAGACAATGAAATTCTAGAAGAACAAACCATTCCTAAAGAAGTCATAGCAGTAGTCCTCAACTAGGGTTGTGTTTGCCCCCTCAGGGGACAATTGACAATGTATAAAGACATTTTTGGTTGTCATAATGTCACCATTGGAGTGAGTAGTTTTATCAGCCTCTAGCTAATCATGCTACAATGCACAGGATAGCCTCTCAGCACAAAAAAAGTTATCCAGCTCAAAAGACAGGAGAGCCAATATTGATAAATTCTGGCTTATATTATAGAAATTCCTAAAATATATCAAAATCTTTAGAAACACCATATTTAAAGCAGAACATCAATTTTGATTATTATTCAGATTTTTTTTTTACCACATGAAAAAGAATGAAGTTGATTTTTTTTTGTTTCCAACATCTTGACTAGTGATTACAGATAAACTGAGATTTCCAGATGTCTTAAGGTTCCTAAAAAAGGTAATAGCCATTTATCCACTATTTCTTTGGTAAAATTTACATGACAAAATTCACTGTTGTAACCATTTTAAAGTGTCTAATTCATTGTAGCATGTAGTACATTGATGGTGTTATGCAACTATGACCACTATCTATTTCCCAAACATTTTTTCAGCCCTAATGAAACTTGATACTTATTAGCAGTCACTCTTCATTTCCTCCATTCCAAACCCTTGGCAACCATCAATTTGCTTTTCTCTGTATAGATTTGTCTATTCTCAATATTACACATAAATGGAATTATATAACATATGGCCTTTGTGTCTGACTTCTTTCACTTAGCATTATGTCTTCAAACTTCATCCATTTTGTGGCATGTATCAGTACTTCATCTCTTTTTATGAATGAGTAATATTTAATTGTATGAGTACTACATTTTATTTGTGCATTTATTAACTGATGGATACTTAAGTTGTTTCTACCATTTGGTTACTGTGAACACTGCTCCTATGAATATTCAAGTAAAAGTTTTTGTTCAAATACCTGTTTTTAATTCTTTTTGGTACGTACCTAGGAGTGGAATTGTTGGCTCATGTGGCACTTCTTTGTTTAACTTATTGAGGAAGCAACAAACTTTTTCACAGCAGCTTCTCAAATTTATGCACCACCCAGAAATATATAAGGGTTCCAATTTCTCCACATTCTCACCACTACTTAGTTTTCTTTTTTTTCCCTTTTAATAATAACCATCTCAGTGGATGTGAAGTAAGATTTCATTGTGGTTTTGATTTGCAATTCCCTAATGCATAATGATGTTGAGCATCTTTTCATGTACCTTTGGGCCATTTGCATGTCTTCTTTGGGGTAATACCTATTCAAGTTTTTTGCCCATTTTAAAATTAGGCTGTTCATCTTTTTGTTGTTGAGTTCTGAAAGTTCTTTATGTATTTGTGATACTAGAACCTTATCAGATTTATGGTTTGCACATATTTCTCACATTCTCTCTGCAGATTGTCTTTTCAATTTCTTGATAGTATCTTTTGATGCACAAATGTCTTTAATTTTCATCAAGTCCTATTTAACTACTTTTTCTATTGATTGAGTTTTTGATGTCATATCTAAAAAATAATTGCCTAATCCAAGGTCACAAAGACTTATCACTATACTTTCTTCTAAGAGTTGTATAGTTTTAGCTCTTACAGTTAGGTCTTTGATCTATTTTGAGTTAATTTTTTATATATGGTGTGAGGTAAGGTTCCAACTTCATTCTTTTTCATGTGGAAATCACCAAGCACCACTTGTTGAAGAGACTGTTCTTTCCCTCATTGAATGTTCTTGGCACCTTGTCAAAATTCCATTCACTATAACGACATGAATCATTTCTGGACTCTCAATTCGCTTCTATATTTCATATGTCTACTATTCTTATGTCAGTCCCACACTGTTTTAATTACTGAAGCTTTATAGTAAGTTTTGATATTGCTACTCATTATATTTTTTACATTTTCAAAAGCTTAATGGAAACTTTAAAAAAAATGACCTTCTTTTAAAAACAACAACGACAACAAAATAGTAAAGGCACAGCACAATTCCTTTGAAATTCCTAAGTTCAAAAGCTCTAAAGATAGAAAGTTCTGTGTTACTAATCTGGGGCCAATACCTGACCTGATCAGAACTCATTTGATAGCAAACCCAATCTGAACTCACATGAATCCACAGATGGTAGAAAATCTAGGATAAATATAGATTTGAGAATACATAGATTATAGAATACAGAATATAAAATGTATATTCTAGATAGTGCATCAAGTTGCAGAAAGATTTATGTGTTTGTGGGGTGCTGCCCCACACCCCATTGATGGTGTCATCCAGGGTACAGTATATGACCCATATTACCTCTATAACATCTTAAAAATTCTGAATCCAAAACACATCTGATTCCAATGGTTTTGGAAAAGGAATGGTGGACCTGTATTGTTCTACTAGGGCAACACTGGTTATCTCACAATGCTCAAAACTCTGATGATTTTCTATCTTTGGTTAAAAAAGCATGAGGAGAAACAAGTCATCATAATGTGTTTTACGTAACTAACATTTATGGCACAAATGATCTGCATTAAGCAACGTATTAGACACTTTACTTACTCTATCTGATTTTACATCTTTCAGAACAGATTCTGTGAGGAAAAATAATAAAGTGACCCTTGGCAGTGAAAAGTTAAGCGTGGTTTTCCTGAATCTCATTTTATGAATCAGGAGAAACTGTATAGGAAAGCTCTACCCTGAATTCAAGGTCCTGCTTACATCCTGTGGATAGGAAACCAAAGAAAAGTTTCCTTCTGCTGTTGGGTAGCCAGGGTCTGGTCTGGCCTCTGTCTAAGGACTACTCCTTTTCCTGTCATATATTTTCTTTAAGAATTTTATTTATATAAAGAATTCTCGGAACACAGACCAGTCTCAACATGGCCTCTTCTTCATATCCTGAAAGAAGTTCCATTCAGCTGGTCTTCAGATGATTCTCCGGGTTGATTGTTCTATAATTTATTTGTAATTGTAATGTGGTCATGGGAGGTGGTGAGTACAGTGTTTCTCTACTCTTCCATTTTCTCTGGAACCCTCTACTTTTACAGTTTTGTTCCTGACAAGAAGCAGACCTGCCCAGATTCCCTCTCACTTCTGTGTGGCCCTCTGCAGCCAGCATAGGCTGTTTGTGATTTCCAAAAAAATCCTTTTCCTTCACATCAGTTTACACAGTCTAGGATGTTGCACTTTCCTCAGTTCCTCTGGTTTAAACATTGCCCCTTGGGATCATCCTTTTAAAATGAAAATGCCTGGGCCTTCCGTAAGGTGTATATATTCTGCTTCTGGTTCATCCAGTCTTATATCCTTAGCCCATTTTTGAGATTTGAGGGTTTTTTTTTTAACTCCATAGTTCCTCATAAGCTATGAGGAGGTACTTTTATCCTTGTTTTACCTGCCTAAGAAATGAGGCTCAGAGAGGTTAAATACTTTATCTAGTGCCACCAAGCTAGTAACAGAGGTCCATCATGACTGTTCCTCTATAGTGTGTTAACTTCCTCAATAGAACCATGTTAATTGAATGACAAACAAGGCGTTAGCCATGGTCACCATCTGTAGCAGAAAACACTAATTCCTACACTCCTAACCCTGATCCTGCCATGAATACTTCATATAATATCCTGGATGAAGGGGAGAAATAGACATATAAGAGGAATTGAAGCTAGAAAAAGGCCAGGACAAATAGAGGCATGAGCAGAGAATGGGGGCTGCAGGGGCTAAATGATGAACAAGGTAAGTCCAATGTTCACTGAGTTCTCAGATGTTTTTATGTCTAGTTCTTATTCTGAACTTGCTGATTAGTCAAGCAGTGTTTATGAAGCAATTAGCGTATGCTATGTGCTTGGTTCTGAGCTAAGTCTTATGAAGGATGCTGAAGAAGAGGACACATTGCCTTCAACTCTAATAGAGGAGGACAGGCTAACACCCATGAAACTGTAGTTATCAGGACAAGAGAACACTGCTTATAAATGCTTATGAGTGCTCTAGGAATTCAGAGACAAAGTACGTCAGGCAGCTTAGATGGTCGTAGAAACCTTTGTGGAGGGAGGCAGTCTTCCAGTGGGACTTGAAAGGCAGGAGCGAGCTTGGCGTGTTCGTGGGCTGGTGAGATAACTCCCCCGGAGAGGGTGTGAGTGCACGTGTGAGTGCACGTGTGAGGGCACATGTGGGGGCATGCAGGGAGGGCCATGAAAGACAATACTGACTACATGCGGTGTCTTTTTGTAAAAGAACGTGCAGAGTCACTGTGAGTTTGGGGCAGGTAAGTGACTTGGTGGAACAGTGTTAGAATAAGATTAGATCAGCAGCAATGGCCAGATGTGTTGACATGATAGACCTGAGCTAATTGTTTGGCTTGAGAGACACCTACAGGGGTGTGGTCGTGAGACAAAGAGGGTAGTGCAGAGAGCCAGAACATTTCAAGGCAGAGTCGATGAAAATCAGAAGCTGTGTATGAGGAAGCTGAGTAAGATAAACAAAAGGTAGCCTTTTAGCTATGAATGTGGACTGGGTTATGGTGCCATGGACAGAGATGCTGGAAGAAAGAATGCATGCTGGCAGGCCTTTAGTTTTTACCATATTCAGCCTGAACTCATGAAGTTTAAGTGAAACTATCTAAAACTGTGTTTTTCAATACGAAGCCTCTAGCCACAAGTGGACAGTTAAATTTAAATCCAAATTCATTGTAATTAGGTAAAGTTAGAACTTCAGTTCCTCATTCAGGCTAACCACATTTCAAGTGTGTAATAGCTACATATGGGTAATGGCTATCATATTAGACAGTGCAGCCACAGAACAATTTCCATCATCTCAGAATGTTTTATTAAACAGGACCGAGCCAGAGATCAGTAACAAATGCTGGCATTTTGGTGAGGAGCGCTCTTGAGATGAGAATGGGAAAACGGTGACGCTAAGTCAGTGGGTCATCCCTCAAGGAGGAGGGCCTAGGGCATGTATCAAATTGAGAGAAACAGGCAGAAGAAAAACAAACAAAAATTGCCTGAGGTTTTGGAAGAGTGAGAGGTTCAGCATAGCATAAAATCCTGGCAACTAAAAGAGGAGAAACTGTCAGTGAGGAGGGAGTGGTGCCAACGTCAAATGCTGCCGAGAAGTCAAGGAGAAAGAGAACCAGGAAAAAAATTGCTTAGTGATCTGAGGTCACTTGTGACCTATCAGACTCGATGGAGGAGTGAGGGAGAGGTGCAGTTAATAGGAATGCCACTAGCTGAGACCTGGGTAGGAGCTCGGGGCAAGGAACCGCGTCAGCAGAGTGGTGGGGATGGGGGCTTGTGAAGGACGCTGGAAAGCGGGGAAAATAGAGTTGAGGAGCAGAGCCAGCTGCCAGCCTGGAGAAGAAGGGAGAGGAATGAAGGAGACTGAACTGTTGCCGCCAAGGGCTTCATGGTCAATTATTATTATTTATTTTTTTCCCAAGAAAAGGAAGATGAGTAAAAAAAGAAAAAAAAAGGAAAAGAAAAGAAAGAAAAAGAGGGAATCTTCGGAGGTCGCTTGAGAGGATTGGAAGAAGAGGGTGCCTGTGAAAGCCATAACAATTGGGATGGATAAGAAAGGAGACATGATAAAGGGGTTGTAGTTTTGAGGGTTCAGGGGAGCTGGGGTAAGGGAAGCCGTGTGTGCATTTGTGGCCGTGGTCTTCTGAATCTGAGATTGGAACAGATGCTTGAAGCGAGAGGATGTTTCCGCTCTCTCTGTTCACTGTTTGCTCACCTGTCTTTCCACTTCCCTTCCACAGGATTCTTCCTTTTGATCTATTTAATTTTGATTTGCTTTTTCTAATGCATCAGACCTTAACATGTATGCAGTGTTATTATGTAGCTTTCTAAATTTCTATAAGACCGTTACAACTATACACATGCACTTATTATTTGTCCCTGTCAGTGTCATCTGTTTTAGATTGTAAGAGCAAGGTCTGCTGAATTTGTGCTCTGCAGGGCTCATCATACTCCTGTGTACATATAGGCAATGAATTCAATACTATTTAGTTGTAAAGATCAGTAATTACACTCATATTTGAAGAGCTGGCTTTAGAAATAGATGTATATAGTTGAGTATGTGTGTGTGCTTGCATGTGTGTGTATTGCCCACACTGATCAGAGATCATCTGTCCTCCTTGCCACTAGGGTAAAGAATTGTTAGAGACTGGTTGAATTTTGTATTTTAGTTTATTATGGGCTGATACTAAATGCTTTCTGTGCACAATTTCATTCAGTTCTTGCAAACATTTTGAGTGATAGGTATTCTAATTCTCATTTCAGGGGTGAGAAAATTATGGCAGAGGCTGGGCAAGTAACTTGTTCAGGGTCATGCATCCAGTACAAATGCAAAGTAGAAATTGGAATCTTATTCTCTCTGGAGCCCAATCTCGTACCCTTAATGTCCTCTGTGTTCTCAGGCAGTGTGCTAAAGTGACCAGTCTATTCCTGCCATCATGACTGGATTGGCCACAACTGTGATCATGCCCACATAAGGATGTGTTTGCTCTCCGCAGTCATAAATCTCTTCTCATTCCTGAGAGGTGGAAAAACGGTTTTGGGGAAATAACACAAATAACACCTCCTAGTGTCAACCCAGCCTCAATGAGGACAAAAATGCTTAGCAACTCTTTCAAAGTATCCAAGACAAAACTTGACCTTTAAGCGGTTTCTCTATTTAGAGTTAAATTTGTCTTTAACAAATGCGGTTTGAATAAGTCAAGACCTCCTGTTTTAGCTATTTAACTAGGAAGGTAATATTTCCAATCTGATTTAATTTTTTTTTTTTTTTTTTTTTTGCCAAATTCCACAGGGCAAGAAAAAAAAAAGGGGGAATGCTGAAGTTCAGGATAAAAAGAAACTTCCCAGGAAGTACATTGGTACAAACCATAGCTGTGGTCATTGTAAATATCACTTTTACTTTCCAAACCAAAGTCTAGGGTTTCCATGGTAACTGCTTTGACCCCAGCTGGTTTGCATTATGTTTTTTGTATAGAAGCCAGTGGAATGGAACACAGCTATGTCACAAAGTTCAGGTGTCACTATCAAATGAATCTCCTGGGGCAAATACCAGAAAGAAAAATATTACAACATCCTCTCCCAACCACTACCTTCCCAAACCCCTGCATGGTGCTACTGTGCTGACCAAGTGCCCAGAGCATCCCAGAAGGGGCTGTCTTCTCAAAGTCAAACCATCGCCTGCGTCCAACTGTGACTTCTCTCTCAAACTGTATATTGGAAGGGAATTAGAGCTGTGGTTTTTGATTTTCTAATGTTGCGTCTGTCGGAGTGTTCTTGGGCAATAGTGTTACACAAGGGTCAGAATGCAGATTCAACAGTCCGGGCCAAGTGCAAACTGGAGAGACTGCATATTGCCTTCCTCTGACTCACCCAGGTTTCTGGATGGAAGTGGTTTCCAAGGTCACTGCAAAGCATGGTACAAAGGTGTCTCGTGTGGAAAATATATGATGTGAAGGAGCAAGTGAAGTTATGCTGAGGGTCAGAACTTTTGTTCCTTTTCTCACCCTTGACCTTGGCAGATGAGCCTGCCCCCGAGAACTTCTCTCCAATCATGAGACAATCATAGGAACATGTGCCTTTCCCTCCACCACACCCTTCCCACCATGCCCACCCCAAGCTCCACACCTATTTTTCTAGGCGTAGTGAGGAGACTAAGGAAGAAATATGCCTCCTTCCACCAAATCATTTCCATTTCTTAAAATAAATTCCAGCTTTCCTATTCTGGGAGGCCACCCCAAAGTAGACTAGGCTCTCAAAATATCTTTTATTTACTTTATGCAAGAAACACGTTGGGCGGCAGATACCAGCAGACCATGACTCGAGGTGAAGACCAAGATGGAATAGAACCCAATAAGAGCCATGATCATTACAGGGGTGTGGCGGGAAGAGGTTGTTTTCCAATCTGGGGGCAGATAAAAAAAGGCTTCATAAAAGAAGTGACTTAACAAGCATGATCTGTAGCCTGTTAATATAATGAGCATGCACATAATTATAAGGTCAGTTTTAAATACCTCTGCATGCAAGTCTGTCTTGATATCTCTTTTGATTACAAAACTCTTGAATGTGAAAACCTGGTCTTTATTATACTCGGTTGACTATCTGATTTACTTAGAGCTGAGAGCATAGTGAGGGTCATCGTGGCCTTGACTCTGCCTTCAGACACAGAAGGACAGATTGCTGGATCCACAGGCAGTTCGTGTGAGGGGGCGGCTCTGTGCCAGCAGCAAGCATGCTGCATCCAGGGTGGGAAACAGATTGACAGCTGAGCCCAAATCTACCAGAACAGGGGATTTGCATATAGTACTTCATCTTTTCTACCATTTCTTTGATAGTAATGGCACCTACATCTAATTATGATTCAAAACTTTTGAATTACTCTGGTTCAGAAGTATGACGTTTGAAGGTTCACACTAGCTTTTTGTGTGACTCTGAGAAGGTTATTTCTCTCCAGGAATCAACTCTTCATCAGCAGAGTGACAAGGTTGGCCTCAGTGATTGTCTGTCTCTTAAGCTCTCGATTATACGCTACAGGCTTAACGTGAATAAGTCTAAATCAGCTTTGAATCCTCAGTACAGTAGTAACTGCTAAATAAATATTCGTCAGATTAAAGACACTCAAAGTCCAGTTCTACATGTGAGGTGAAAAGACTGTTCTTAATGAAGATGAGGAGTTCCCGATCTGCTGTATGAAGAGCAGAACCCAAGGGTCTGAGCTCTGCCTATCACTGAGACTGGGAAGGTGACTTGGATCTTTAAGCTGGTCCAACTTTGCTTCTTTGATGTAGATTCAGGCAAAGACTAGCCTAGGCCTGGTGTTGTTAAATATTTAAATATAGAAGGGAAAAAATTCAAGTATCTAAAGTAGTCAAATATGGTCTTATTAACTAAAGAAAGTCTCCAAATTTCTTTTGGTGCCAGAAAAGAAAACATGGTGTGAAACATCTGTACGATTGAATGCCTGTCCTGGTTTGTACTCGGTTATTGGCTTCACTTTACACAGCCCTGAGAAGTAAGAGTCTTGTGACCAGTATAGACAGCCAACAAGAACAACTCAAGCCAAAAAGAGAGAGAGAGGAGAGAGAGAGAGAGAGAGAGAGAGAGAGAGAGAGAGAGAGAGAGAGAACAAAAAGAATCTGATTTGTCCTAATTCTATGTTGTGGTGCTTCTGTAACTTAAAGATGCTTCTATTTCCCTGTCCTCTGAGTTGTCTTGACAGAATAAAGTAATATAAAGTAATAGGGTGGAAATCAAAGCCAGCAAAGGCAGGAGATGTCTGAGCCATAGATACATCTTCATACCTGTTAGCTCATTGGGATGGGCACTAAATATTCTTTGCAAGATTGTTTCATAAAGCAAAACTTCTTCCTGTACTATAAAACATCCCCACTGTGGATGTCAGTCAGCCCTCAGGCTATCTTGTTGAGTACCTAAAGGCTATTGTAGACTTTAATGAGACTCTTACCACTTCTCCTTTTAACTGTAATTTTTCAAGTAGATCCACACCCCGCCTGAAGCTATTTTAATTCTATATAATCAATGTGAAGCAAAAATAAAAAATAAAAATATCTTTTTAGAAGGGGCTGAAAAGATGCAGACAGATGCCTGATAGAGGAAGGTGAATTCTATGTGCCTTATTTCTATTCTCAAAAGATAGGCATTTTCCAGTACTTGTGTGCTAAACCATTTTACATATGCCTTTGTTTAATATTCACAGTTGTGTTAGGCATAAGGAAGCCAAGACCCATTGCCCAATTAGCAGGGCGGAGCTGGGATTCAAACCCAGACCCTCTGACTCTGGAAGCAGGCACTTGCCCTGTACCACTCTGCCTTCTGGGGCTGGTCATTTGCTTCCCTGCACTCTCTGGAACTACCTGTAACTGCGTGAAACCTGGGGTGATCCGGCACTTATCTTTGCTGTCACCCACCCTAAACATGACTGCCAGCCCCTCCTGCAGAAGACAGAGAAAAGCAAGCCCTTTTGAATAATGATCAGAGATTCTGTTTGAAATTTCTGAGATCTCTTTGTGGTTTAATTTGCAAACTTGGCATTCAAAAGGCTACTCATTTGCTCTTATATAATGTACCTGCAGTTATAGACAACAGGGAAGAGGTGAGCAATGTCATGTTGGTTGTAGCCATGTAGCCACAATGATTTGCGACACTTCTCTTAAAGGGATTAATGAGTTTTCAGTAACTTTGCTGCAGTTATATATTTGCTACTGTTTTTGAGAACTATGGATCATGAGAAATTTTTCTCCTAACACAGTGATACAGTCTAACAGGTATTATCAGCCCAAGGACTCTGGACCATTTGATGGGCTTTCTCTTCAAGGATATAGGATCAAGAAATGTAGAAAGGGACTTTTGCAGTATGAACACTTAAAATGCTTTGTCAGCTGGAGCCATGAGGTTGGACTCACTGAGTAAGTCAGCATCCAGTTCATCGCCCCGTATATGGCTCCGTTAAGGAGCACAAAAAACCTGAGTTCACGAATCAGAACACTTCAGGTGAGTTCCAGCTCTGTCACTAACCACTGTGAACATTCCCGAATATTTCCACAAGGATGTGCATTTCTTGCCTGACAAATGGGATTTGTTCAAAAGCTGCTTCAATTACTTCAGAAAAATATTATTGGAGAGTCATGCAAGGGAAAAGATTTGAGTGCTATAAAAAGTTAAGTGTTATAAAAGTGTAAGATCGTCTTGTTACATAGACGACAGGGCATGAAGAAGCCTTAGCTAAAGTGGTAGCCGGTCTGTCAGCGATGAGGTTAGAACAGTGCAGTCGGTGGACAGGTGCCCAGTGGCCAATGGCTTATCACTGGTCTGTGACAAGAGCAAGTGTTCAGAGACGGTTATAGCAATATGACAGAGTAATTTTATGTCTGTTGAATATAATAATAAAAATTGGGCCTTGTACTTGCTTTTTTATTTTATTTTTAGTCATTTAATTTTACTACATTTAAAAAAGTACTAGTGGGTTGGGAAAAACTTGGCCCTTCAAACAGACGACACAAGAAGCTACCGCATGTGAGATGTCAAAGGACCAGGAGATGATTGGGAAATTACGAGTCTGCATGTTGTACCTATCCAGAGAAAGGCCGACAGGAAGTGGAAAACATGGGTCTATTCCCACTGGATGGGTTGCTTTCTCTCCCAGGTGTTTGGTGTCCTGTAGACACAGAGGATATGCTCTGATGTCTGACCTTGGAGACTCACACAGTATCATCAGAAGGAATAAGGGTCCAATGCATAGGACTTCAACTGCTTTTCCTAAGAAGCAGCTGAGGACCATGGGGCTCATGGCTCTTCTCCTGGGCTGATGGGACCAGGATGGAAATAGCCTCGAGACGAAATAATATTTACAAGGGGCCATGGTCAACTGAGGAAGGAGAGAATGCTAATTTCTATGTCTGGACACATCAGAAGTGGCAGACAACCTGATTTTTGTTTTGGTATTGATATTTATAAATTGGTATAATTTAAAAATATATCTCAGTATTGAATAGGAAACACACACCCCATCTTATTTTGGCTTTTTATCCATATGTATTCCTCCAGATGAAACTTAGGATTGTCTAGTTCTAAATAAACTTGATTAGAATTCTGTTAACTCATACATTAAATGGATAAAATTTATATCTTTACAATACAAAGACTTTCCATCAAGAATGAATCACTTCATTCAAGCTGTTTAATTCTTATAGTTTTTCCTTTGGTTAATCTATACATTCCTTGTTAAATGTTTCCCTGGGTGTTTTATATTTTTATCATCACTGAGAATGGAATTCTGCCCCCCAATTACATTTTAATTCTAATCATTGCTGGTATATAAGAAAGGTATAAATTTTAATACATTTAACTTTTAAATAGCTATCTCATTGTTCATTTATTACAGTTCTAATTCTTTTGGGTTATCCAGGTATAAAAAATTATTTGTCTACATTTACTAACTCTGGTTCTCCTTTCCAATATGTATAACTCACCTTTTTCTTGGCTAATTGCATTAGCTATTATTTCCAGAACAATGTTAAATAGATAAAGATATCTTATTGGAACATGACAAACTGCTGGATCTTCCATATCGCAAAAACACAGAACTTTGAGGCTCTGTGCCCTGCCTCTTCCTCCCCATTGTTCTTCAGATATTTGCTAATAGAAGTAAAATCTCATTCGGTGACCTCGGAAGAAATATGCAAGTTTAATGCTTTGTCTCTGCTTTGCCTTAGTAATCTGGTGCAAGAGAAAGATGAAGTTGAAGGACTAGTTATATGTCTCGTTAGAAAGTTCCTACATTTTTAATTATAATTTCCTAATTGGTTTTAGGAGAGTCCCTAATGGAGTCGCCACCGGGCTACCTAGTTTGGACTGGGTCAGAGCAATTGCCTCAATTTTATAGCTCCCAATAGTGTTCTGCCTCTCAGGGAGACAGCAGGGTGTCCTTCTGAGGGCTTTACTTTGTATTTTATGCTTGATTTCAATTCAAACCCATATTCAAGGTACCCACCCCTGACAAGCAAAAGGGAGGCAAAATATATCCGTTGGTTCTATTTCCAACCCATTCAAAAATAGAAGGCGATCAGAATTCTCAGGAGTGGACGTTGGCTCAGCTGGGAGGCTGGGCGCCTGGTTCCCATTGTGACAAGGTCAAGGGAAAGCATCAGGCAGTAGTACCACTGAACTGGCCAGGCTGGAGTCACCTCCGTTTCCCCTTGGTATGAAGTCCAGTTAGGCTTAGATACGTCAGTGTTAGAAATAAATGTAAAATCCAAGAATAAAAGAGACCACTCTTTCCATCTGCTTACTCTTTTTCTTCTTACAACTGCACACACACTGGTGCTATAATTTCATGAATGTGCATAAATGTGATCATGCCCCATGCAATGGATGCTGTGCTGTTGGGTCCCTTCTCTCCAGGACTGACATGTTCATCCCCCTGGAGCTGGGAGTGCTGATGGCTCACAGCTCAGTCTCACCCCCTGGTGATCACCTGCTGCCGATGGGAGCTGCTTCCCTTCTGGGAGCAGCCCATGTCCAATGTCTGGTCTTCATCCTAATTTAGGACAATTGTCCAGGGCACACCCAGTTCCACTGGGATTGGCTGAGGCCCAGTTTGCTTCATCTCTCACAGGTGTGATCCTGAAGGCTCATCCCATAAACATCTTGCAGACAAACCTCAAAGCTGGCTTTCCTGTAGCCTATATTTCAGTCCACTTCCTTGACCTACACAATCTGCTTGAAGTTTTAGTGTCATCTTTGTGCTTTTTTTGGAGGAGGGAGGTCTAACTTCTCCCCATCTCTTATCCTGTGCACCAGTATCAGCCTCACTGACATCTCCCGAGAAAACGTGTGTTCACAACCTGTTTTGTAGCTGCCTGCCTTTTCCCTCTGTCATTTAGTTCTCTGGGAAAGTCATCTTTAGTTTATCACGTTCATTCATTCCTCTGTCAATGGACACTCACTCAGTTTCCAGAGTTCTGCCTCCAAATGGTACACGTTGTTTACAGAGATGCTTAGGTACATAGGTGCTTTAGCTTCTATGGGATAGACTTCTAAGTGGGGATTGCTGGCTTAAAGGGGATACATACTTTCAATTTTAAAAGATCTTGCCAGCTAACCTTAAGACCGTTACACCATTTCACCAGCAATGTGGGAGCATTCCCTGCTGCTTATGTTCCCACCTGAAGATCAAAGGCTTAATCTCTGACTAGGTCTTTGTTCACGTCCCTGTCATTTCTTGCTGCAGACCCTCCTTGTCTCTTCCCTGTTGGGAGGGAGGAGAATTTGGTGAGAGGAAGACAAGGTTGATGGGCTTGAGAAAGTCCCTCGGCCTCCAGGTGGCTCCTCCCTCCAAATGGATGAGAAGTACTGAGTATAGACCAGCAGAAGCTCTTCTCCTGCTCTACGCCACCAGCCTGGAGCGCACGGCTGCACAAGGCAGGGAGCTCACAGTGCAGGGGCTGATCCACTGCCAGCACAGCCCAGGGCAGTGAGAAGGAGCTCTGTAGGGCAAAGTTGGGGCTGGGATGGGCAGAGAAGGAAGCTTCATGTAGCATGCATCCCCCATAGGGTTCTCCTCACTGCAGGTAGAATGATGCTCTTATCTCTGAAAACAGGAAGAGAACTGGCATGTCGCTGATGTGCCCAAGCTAGAAAAGGGGAAAGACTGATGTGACTATTCTTAAATTGAAGAAAATCCATCCAGGATATTTGGGCACTCAGGTGTACCTCCTCCAATACCCAAGACATCGGAGGTGAACTGGCAACCCCATGACCACTATACCCTGTCCAAACTGGCTGTGATCAGCGGTGGGTTGTGGTTGGGAGCTCGTTGCCAGGCGGTATGTCCGCCAGCCTGGCTGGGTGCATAGTGAGAAGCGCTACAGACTGTCTCTCCCTGCTTCGGCATCACCCGCATCTCCTCTCTTTGGTGTGTGAAATTAAGCTGACTCTATACACTGTTATTGTAACACAGAATCATTATCTCTAATAAGCATTTTATAACTCAATCTATTTTTACCAATTGTTTTAAATCTTTCTTATTAGCTATGTTAGGCATGCTATGATTTTAATCTTCTTAACGTCCATGTGAGAGGTTGACAAGTCAGCAGGATCTTGCCGTAGCTGCCAAGGATACATGATTAGGTTACAGCTCCAGAGACTCATGCTCCAGAGCCTCCCCTCCCCCCATCCCAGACTCAACTCTGGAGCATTTTAAGAGACCTAGGTCTCCTGCAGTCCAGGAAGTAACAGTGTATCAATGAGAACAAAGACACTTATGAAGATCAATATGTTGGGCTTTCATCAACTCATTTAATTTTGTGAAAAGAAGTAAATATTTGTGAAAATAAGTAAGTGTGTGTGTGTGTGTGTGTGTGTGTGTGTGTGTGTGTGTGCCCATCCGGGAGTCCACTGCAGAAACCCTAGTCAGTTTGAAGAAGCTGCAAAATCATAATTTAATATTCTGAAGGAGTTAACACAAAGTCCAAAGGGAAGAGTTGACACTGTGGTAAAACTTGTACCATACTTTTCGTAGGATCATCTCAGGGTAGGAAAATAATTGGAGTTTTGGCAGCTGCGATGACTGGGCAGAATAGCTAATTTCTCAGTTAACTCCGTAAGTAAGCTATCATCTCTGCAAACTCTTGCCACAGCTACACTGATGAAGAGTCAGCTGTGCCATCCCTCTAGCCAAACCATGTTTGGTTTTACCTTCTGTTAATTCTTTCCCTTTTTGTGTTAAAAGAATACCGTCTGGGTCCAGAGCTTCAGCCTTTTAGGGCTATTTCCCAATGGTCCAGACGCATGTCATTCTCACACTCAAGAACAAAGGTGTCCTGATGACTAACGCTGGGGTTCTGAAGGTAGCAGAAGAATTCACAGCCAAGTTCCTCTAGGTCCTCCCTTCTCTTTGAAAGAAAGGTATTCACGGCTAACTCCAAGGTTCAAATGCAGGTGCAGATGGATTGAACCATGCAACATCTTTTGCTGATAGTGGTCCTGAGTGTTGACCCAGGCTTCCACCTCCCAAAAGGGAACAAGCGAGCTCTGCCCAAAAGCATCCTTTGTGTCTGGCAGGGACTGCTCTGGGTGGGAGATGCTAAAGGAGTGATTCTCAAACTTTAGTGAGGAAGCTAATTGAAAGCATAGATTCCCAGGGAGGCTGGGGTGGGTCCCTGCGGTTCTGACACAGAGAGTTGACTTGAGTGTATTTTAGGCTCACTCACACATGCTGATGTTTTCTTGAAGCACTTGGCACTCCTCCCTGCAGTACCCCAATCCAGCCCTCCCCGCACACCCTCAGCACTTAGGAACGTAGAGACACCGTTTCTCCAACGAATCTGCCTCTGCTCAGCTTGTCTGCACTGTAGATCAGGATTTTCAGTATTTTCTCTGAAATACTGAAATGGAGTGACGTGTTGTGGAATTACTGATCTTTTTCTAAGCTTGCATTTTCTGTTAGGCTGGTCTTCTGAGTCCTGTTGCTGCCTTTTTGGCCATGTTCATAATAAACTCCAAATGCAGGCCCTCTATGTTAGAAATGAGATCAAGGATTATTTGACTTCTAGCTGTATTTCTTTGATAGGTGATTCGACATTTTTTATCATATTGCCTATGGTTCATTTGTTGTCATTATAGTTTTGTTTCTCCACTTATTGAATCTTTTCCTTGCCATCTTTTATAAGGTGTAATTTAAAACATATTTTTAAGTGCCAAGGAAAATTCCATTCAAATTACATTTATTAAAATACAAGATGAATCAGAATCTTTGCAACATTGTCCTGTGCTTTAAGAACACGCATATCTCTTCCTTTTCTCATTTTTTAGAATTTTCTTTAGTAATCATCTCATCTCCCTGTTCTTTTGCCAGGCAGCTCTGTTTTATGGATACTACTAGTAGCCATTAGAATTTGCCTTGTTTTATGATCATTTTCTTTTCAAACCTATATTTCCTCCTTTTGTTATATGGTCTTGGATCCAGCAGGGTATAGCCAGACTCTGGCTTTGACAGCAAGTACAGCAGACAGGTTGCTGGTGACTCCACAGGTCAGTATGAGTGATGGTTCGATTCCCAACTCAGGTGACAGCTGGAAGGCACTGCCATTCCTGGTGTGTTTCCCAGCTTCCAGCAATCATTCATGCTATGTGGCTCTGCTACACTGAGACGTGATGCTTTAGCAAAATTATCATGTGTCAGACACCGTACACCTGACACACGCTGCCCCATGTATACAGCCCAGTAAGGCAGGTACTGTTATGATTCAACTTTAAAGGAATGAATTGAAATGGAGGAATCACAAAATGAAGTGATGTGGCTCTGAGAGCTGGTATGTGGCAAAGGCAGGAATGGGATCGGATCTTGGGCTCTGACCCACAATGTCTTGCATGTGGTCATGACATGTTTCTAGCAAAGGTAAGTGCTCACTAAGAAATAAAATTGGTTGCCATTTCCACTGTTGAGATCAATTGACTTTGAGGCCACTGACCACAGGAACTTGCAGAAATGAAATTCACACTCTATGACTTCGTTTAGTGGAGAAGAGTTTAGTGGAGAAGTGTAGTCATTCTGAAACCAGGAGGACTTCGTCATATCATGGCCATGCCTGTATCGCTAGGAAAAATGTGTGCATACATAAAGAACAAAGTCAGGAACTCAGCACCCCATGCCTTTTGCCCGCAGCGCTACATCTTAAACCCTCCCTCTTTCTGCTTCTGATGCAGCTGGAGATGAGCACATTTGTGTTTGTGATTGATGAGACTTAGGCTTTCCCCTTCAAGGCATACCATGTTTCTGTTTGTTTGTCTTATTTTGTTTTTTTTTTTTTTAAACAGAATCAGGGAAAGGGGAAAAAAAATAAGGACAAGGGAAATGAACTAGCATTTTTAAGCTTAGCACTAAGTTTCCTGGTCTTCCGTGAGAACTTTGAGGCTTTCGTAACTACAGGCAAGTGGGAGATATTCGTTTAGACGCTAAACTTTTTCCTCAACAAAAATGGAAGGCAGCCTGGTGACAGAAAATCCAAAACAGTTTTTTACTACTTGTGAAGTAAGTGCTGTTATGATTTTATTTTACAGAGGGAAAAACAGAGTCTTTAAGAGAATAAATATGTGTCAAACTTCACCCAGGTGGATGAGTGGCAGAGTGAGGTTTAAATCCACATTTGTCTTATTCCAAAATCTTTCTGTTAAACCTTCACATTTTCCATAAATAAGCTTTAGCTTGCAATGAGACATGAAAACTACAGGCATGGCAGCATCCAGTGGCAATTCTTTGAAATCTCAATTATTCTGTGATTTATTGTCATATTAAATCATGATGATAAAAATGTTAACTTTTATTTAGTGTATACCATGTGCCAGATGCTGTGTTAGTATGAATCATCTCATTGCATCCTCACAGCAATACCATGAGTGGAATTAAAATCTAACACTCTGCTTTACAGGTGAGGGAACTGAGGTTTAGTGAGCTAAGGAAATTGCCCAATTGTGCACAGCTGTGCCATGGGTACATAAAAAGCCTTAGCTGTAAGCAAAGCACGGTATGACATGCTAGACAGCTCCAAAAGGCTCAAGATCCTGCCATCAGTCAAGTGGGCAAAGCAAGGCAACATAAGCTGGGTGTCAAGGACATGGGCACATCAGCACTATGGAGGTTCAGACCGGAAAGACATTATAAGACATGAGCACAGTATCTAGGGACCATGATGTTTTAAGGGTTCATGGAAATGTTTTAATTTCTTTAAAGTCAGAATTTAAAAATAAAACTGTAGGCCAAAAAAAATGTATTAATACACAATATAGTCATCTTCACATCAGCAGAGGCATAATTATAATTTTTAATATTTCATATGAAAGAAAGGGGCCAAGAAGGCAAAAGTAGCTAAAGCCCCGAAGGTTCTAAGGTAGCACAGCCATTGCCTCCTGTTTGCAGGCACCCCGAGGCCTCAGGGGGTTGCAAAACCACAGTGGAAGGAGCCTGGGTTCCTGACTGTGGCGTGCAGGAGAGCTGCTTGTGAACCAGAAACATTCAGCTACCCAGTGGAGACAGATTCATCCCTTGAGATGACCAACTTACTCAAATCCTCTAGCATTTCTTATTTCATTTTCTTAGGAAACACAGTCTGAGGTGATACAGTCTTATGACTACGCAGTCTGAGGAAGGTCATAGAAGGAAATTGAACTTGAGCTGAGCTTGACATCTGAGGTCCTGGCTCAGCTGGAATACACGCTGTTTTCATTATCTCCATGATGAGAATAAGGCCGGCTTGTAGACGGGTTGGCCATTTCCTTACAAAGAAGAGGTAAAGACCGCTATAGACAGACTCTGTTTCTGATACAATCAGTGGCCAACTCAGTACCTGGAATGCTGGAGGAATTCGGGAAGTGTGTTCTGTGTCAGACTGAACCACTGTACCATAGAAAGCTGTTTCTATGGTTAACCAAACTCAGGCCCTCGTGCAATCACGTGTGGAACTCAGAAGTGGGTTTTCTGTTTTAAGCAGGTATCAAATAGGCAACCATCTCTGTGCTGAGCATTGAACAGGAGACCTGTGGAGGATACAGGGAGTTGGGAGATTTGGTCCCCTCCCTTATGGACCGTTAAATCAGGACGAGGAGTCTAAATTACCTAACAATACAATTTGTATATAATTATGAACTCAACTTTGTTTTTTTCTAAAGAAGCAAAGAGAGTTGTGTGAGGGCTGATGTAGTTAAGGAAGATATTTTGAGGAGTTGACATTTGACCTTGGATTTAGAGAATAAATAGGACTTAAGGTGGAGGGATTAGAAATTTTGACAAGAATAGCTGACGGCTTACAGGTAGGATAACAGGGCATTGCGGGGGTGAGAGACCCTAGGATTACCAATGCAAAGTGCTCATGGTCACTTTGTAGGTAAAGAAGAGGACACAATTAGGAAATGAAGGACATCAGTCTTCCTCTTTGTTGTCCACGTTTTATAAAACAACGAAACTCTCACTTTGGTGTTGAATGGAAGTATGGTTAAAGGCAGGATGGAGAATAGAGAAGGAAATGAAGGTACTGTTGGAAAATGGAAGACAAGCAAGGTGGCGGGTAGTGTTGATTCACAGTAGCCCTCAGTGAAGGCATCTCATAAAATCCTACTAAAGAAGGGAGTCTCTCCTCCCCCTCCCTCAGAAGAGAAGTGGGGGCCCAGGCCCTGAAAGATCTAACAAACTCGAGGTGGGACATGTGCAGGCCACTGGCTGCTCTGCAGCCTGCAAGCAGCGCTGCTTTGTCCAGTGCTCGAATTCCAAAAAATCAAATGCCGACAGAACAGAGCTGGCACATCATTACGCTGGTAATTCGGTTCCACGCTGTAAATCTGCCAGTCGGCTTAAGAACAATCACTGATGCAATTGAAACTTAATGTCCAATTGGAGATGGAAGCCACCCTCTCTTTCTGTGGAAGATGGAGCAGCAAGCATACTCGTGGATCAGAGAGCCTTGCTTTTCCCCAGAAATAAAGATGGGCTCGTTTAACATGATTTCTACCTGTTCTTTTGCAATTAGTGTTTAAATGACTGTCTCTGAGTATTAGTCACTCCAAGGAAATAAAATGATGCTATGGTAATTGGCCATGTGGGTTTCTTCACTTCTCTGGGAATTTCACTTGGCTCAAAGAGCATTTTTTACATAGGCCTTGTCTGCACTCTTTATTTAGCTAATTAGGGAGCATAGGGAATGAGCTGGCATTGGATTGGAGGGAGAGAAGAGGAGGGGCAGCATGTTACAGAGGGAGGATCATTTGGTTGAAACAGAATATCTGAGTTCTAGTCCAAACTAATATATATCCTCTTCTATTATGCTCTTATCTTGGGCAGCCATATTATATACATTATCTCATTTAATCCTCACCAAAACCCTGTGATATAGGTATCATGACTCCTTTACAGAGATGAGAAAAAAATAGTTCAGAAAACCCACCCTGACTAAGGTTTTCCAACTGGAAAGTGGCAGAGCTGGGACTACAACCCTAACTGGCCTTAATTCTCAGGCTCTGCTGTCCGTTCGTTATCAGTGTCTTCATACTAAATAGACCTGTGTTACCTGGAACGAGTTACTTCACCTCTCCCTCTTCACTTTCTTTAACTGTTTGTGATCCTATGAGGATGCTGACTCTTCTGGAAACTTCTGCTTTTCTTTCTGTACAGATAAATTACCCTTTCTACTGTTCCCTATTTTATTTTGCACCGTATCTTTTTTGTTCTGCTTTTCCTCTCTTTCCTACATGTTCAAACTAGATAAAGCTGGTGTTAACAGGTGTAGGGGTCCAGCAAGGAGGGGCAGGGGAAGGAGAGGAAAGCAGATCTGCTCGTTAGGCACCCTGTTTTCCATCCCTGAGCATGCTTTCTCCCAAATGAGCTCAGAGCAACATGGTATGAGAAAAGCTCAAGGGCTCAGGGTGTAAGGATTTTGTTTCCAGTTCTGCCACCATCTAACTGTGAGGCTTTAACCACATCAGGTTCTTATTCCTCTGGTTCCTTGTTGCTATATTTGTAATCGTAATACACATCAGGGTGTGGTTGTTTCCTTCAAATCTCAAAAATGTACAAAGGTCAGGTGTAAATAATGGAACTATGTTTTCTATGAGGGTCTTGGGACTTTGAGTTCTGATCCTCTATTTTACACAGGAAGAGAGGGAGCAGCTGCTTCCTTGTGCTACATAGACAGTTGGTGGCACAAATATGTCGAGAACCCTGGTAGCCTGACATCCATCCCATTTCCAGGGTGGACTTCACACCTGTCATGGGGGAATAGTGAGCTATCTGTCAATGAACCTCATCTTCTTCCTTTGGATAACTTTTGATGAGACTCAAAGACAGGAGGACTCACTAAGGACCACTTTTCATGACAGAGCACATTCCTGTTGACGACCTATTTCCATAATAAATTACGTGTGGTGATGTTCTATGAAAATTACTACCCATGTCCAGCCCCCAGCACAGGGCCACCACGTAGGCTGGAACTCAGCAGGTGACAGAGTGTGGAAGACAGATGCTGTACCATGTGGCCATATGAGTGTGTCACAGAGAGGAGCACACTTTAAAAAAAGGCTAGTTTCACATTTGCTTCCAGTTGCCATTTTCCTTCCTCACTCTTGCTGGTATTTACTCTTGTATTTATGCCTATAACAAAAAATGTCAATTCTCTTTTGGAAGGGGAAAAATAAACTTTTTTGGCCTGTACCCAAAACATCCTTGAAATGTCAGTTAGGTTGTGTGTGACAGTGTTTTCAAAGCAGTTGTCCATATTTTTACTTACTCTGTATTAACTCTGTGAGAATTATTGTTATCTTCATTTATAACAATGTAAGTCTGTGTTGTCTAACATAATGAATGTATGTTATACTTAAAGATTTCAACATTCCTCTCTCAACAATTGATAGAACAGCCAGACATAAAATCAGCAAGCATTTAGAACCTAACAGACTATCAATCAAAAGGGTGTTATTCACATTTAGAAAATATGCCACCTAACAACAGCAGAGTACCCACTCTTTTCAAGCATACACAGATGATATATCATGATATTCTAGACCATAAAACACACACCAACAAATGTAAAGTCATACACATACATGTGGTCTCTGACCACAATGAAATTAAATAAGAAATCAATAACAGGAAGATAACAAGAAAGACTTTAGAAACTTGGAAACTAAAGAATTTATTTCTAAATAATCCATAAAGCAAAGAGGAGGTCTCAACAGAAACTTTAAAAAATACATTAGACTGAATGAAAATTAAAATGAAATATATCAAAATGTGTGGAATACAGCTACTGTAGTGCTAAGATAGAAATACTTACATTATAAACACATTATAAAAAAGGAAAAGTCTCCCTCAAATAATCTAAACTTTCACTTCAAGAAACAATATAAATTCAAAGCAAGAAGGAAGGAAATAAAAACCAATGAAATTGAAAACAGGAAAATTATAAAGAAAATCAATGACACAAGAGCTAGTTCTTTGAAAATATCAATAAAATTGACAAACATCTAGCAACACTAAGAAAAAAGGAGAGAAGACATAAATCACCAATATTAGGAATAAAACAAGATATCATTACAAACCCTGCAGACATCAAACGATGAGTGAATACTATGAACAACTCTAAACACATCAATTTCAAAACTTAGATGAAATAGACTAATTTTACAAAAAAATGCAAGCTACCACAGCTCACTCAGTATAAAATAGATAATATCCCAATGACTATTAAATAAATTGAATTCATAAAAAGTGTCAGAAAAGAAATCTCTCGACTCTGATGGTTTCAGTGAAGAAATCTATCAAAATAATACCAATTCTATACAATCTCTCTCAGAAAAGAGAAAAGATCGGATATTTTCCAATTTACTTTGGAGTTAGTACAAAAGGGAGGGAAGAGAGAAAGAAAGCTACAGTCTAACATTTTTCATAAATATAATTCAAAAATCACTAACAAAATAATAGCAAATAGAATTCAGTAATATATAAAAAGAATTATGTATTATTGCAAAGAGGGATTTATTCCAAGGGTGCAAGTTTAATTTAATATTTGAAAACCAATAAATGTAATTCATAATATTAACAGACTAAAGAAGAAAAATCACTTATGGCAACTGATGCAGAAAAAGCAATCGACAAAATCCAAAAGACATTTATAATAACAACTCCCAGAAAATGGGGAATGGGTGGAGGAATTCCCTTAATTTGATAGATTATCTACAACAAACCCACAGGTAACAACACAATGGTGAAAGAGTAAATGCTTTCCCCCTGAAATCAATAACAAAGCAAGGATGTCCACTCTCATTTCTCTTGTTCAACACACTGCTGGAAGTTCTAGCTTATGGAGTAAGGCAAGAAAAGAAAAGATACAATCAGATAGAAAGTAATAAAACTGTCATTATGTGTAAATGATATAATATCTATGTTGAAAATTTCAAGAAATCTATTTTTTTAAAAAACTTCGAGAACCAATAAGTGAGTTCAGCAAGGTCTCAGGATACAAGATAAAGCAAAAAAAAAAAATTAGTGATAAGTGATAAGCACATGGCCACCAAATTGCTTATAAGTATGAAATACTTAGATTTAAATCCAACAATGTATATACAGTATTTGTATGCTGAGAACAAAATGCCGATGAAAGTAATCAAAGAAGATATATATAAAGGAGAGACATATGTGTTCATGGATTCAAGAGTCAAGATCTCGATTCTCCCCAAATTGACATACAGGTTTAACATGATCACTGTCAAAATCCTAACAATATTTTCTTGTAGTTATATACAAGAGTCTTCTAAAATTTATATGGAAAGAAAAAGGAACTAGAATAGCTAAAACTACTTGGAAAAAAGTTTAAATTGAGAGGAATCACTCTATCCAATTTCAAAATTTCTATGTGACAATAATCAAGACTGCAGGCTGGCAGAGGGATAGACGCACAGATCAATAGAACAAAATGGAGAACCCAGAAGTAGACACACGCAAATATATATAACTGGTTTTTGACAAAGATGCAAAAGCAATTCAATGGAGAAAAGATAGTTCAACAAATGGTACGAGAGCAACTGAACAATAGACAAAAATTGAAACTTGGTCTAAACCTCACATTTTATACAAAATTGACTCAAAATAGATCATGGACTTAAATGTCAACTTAAAACCATAAAACTTTAGGGAGAAAAAAGAAAAGAGCTTTGGCATCTAGGTCTAGAAAGGCTTAACACCAAAAGTACTGATCATAAAAAGAAAAATTAATACACTAGATTTTATCAAAATTAAAAAAAAAACTTCTGCTCTTCAAAAGACTCTGTTAACAGGGTGAAAAGATAAATTACATCGTGGGAAACAATATTTGAAAACATATATCCAATAAAAGACTGGTATCTAGAACAGATAAGAAGCTCTCAAAGTTCAACATTTAAAAAAAAAACTCCAAGTAGAACATAAGCAGAAGATACAAACAGACATTCCACTGAAGAGAATACACAGATGACAAATGAGCACATGGAAAGATGTTCCGTATCATTAGCCATTAGAGAAATGCAAATTAAAACAACAGTTAGATATCATTACACAACTGTCAGAATGGCTAAATTTAAAAAACAGTGACAACGTCAGATGCTGACAACGATGTGAAGATACGGGATCACTCCTAAATTGCTGGTGACAATGTAAAATGATCCCGACACTGGAAAAGTTTGACAATTTTATAAAAATCTAAATATGCAACTACCATACAACCTAATAATTACATTTCTGGGCATTTATCCCAGAGAAGTGAAAATTTATGCTCACATAAAAACCTGTATAGGAATATTTATAGCAGCTCTCTTTGTAGTAACCCTAAACCATAAACAACCCAGATGTTCTTCAAGGAATAAATGATTAAACAAGCTGTGATACATTTCTACTCAGCAATAAAGAGGAAAGACCTATTGATGCATACAGCATTCTCTGGATGAATCTCCAGAGTATTATGCTGTGTGAAAAAAAAGCCAATTTCAAAATGATTACATACCTTATGACTCCGTTGACATAACATTCTTGAAATTTCAAAATTACGGAATTAGAAAATATATAGGTGGCAGCCAGAGGTAGGAAGAAGGTAGAGCTGGGAGGTAGTAGAGATGGTGCCTTGCAGTGATGGAAGTGTTCTTGATTGTATCAACGTCGATATTCTGTTGGTAATACTGTACTGTGGTTTTGCAAGATGTCACCATTAGAGAAAACCTGGTAGTAAGACATCTCTCTGATTTCTTACAACAGTCTGTGAATCTACAGTTATCCCAAAATGAATTTTAATTTTTAAAAAATTTGACTAGTTTTTTTCTTTCTATTTTGCTTTTTAAATTTTTTAGTAGATTTATTGGGGTAACATTGGTTAATAACATTACATAAATTTCAGGCATACAACTATATAACATGACATCTGTATGCTGTATTGTGTGCTCCCCACCGGGTCTAGACTCCTTCCATCACCATACGTTTTACCCCCTTTACTTTCTTGTCTTTCCCCCATTCTCCTTCTTGTCTGGTAATCACTATTTTTTTGTCTGTATCTATGAGTTTGTTTTTTGTTCATCTGTTTTGTTGGTTTACTTGCTGCTTTTTTATACACCTGTTGCTTATAGAAGCTGCATCTTTCCAGAATCTCAGTGTAAGGAAGCCAGTCTCTTTTGTCAGAGTTAATGTATTAGTGTGTGCAGTGCAGGCATGATTTGGTAAAGTGGTAGATGGTAGCAAAGAAGCAAAGAATGTTTGATATATACGTTAGAGAAGATGGTGAAAAGTCTAAGAAAGGAATGCTTATACTGTCCAGTTGAGTGAATATGAAGTTGTAGGCCAAAGGAGGTCAAGGATATTTAACCAAGAAGTTACCCTTAGTAGGAGATTTAAAGAATTTTCTAAAAGAATTTAACCAACTTTGCAGAATAAAAGAAACTGCTAAATTATTCCATCTCTCCTAATCTTTTTCACTTAAATAATTATAGTATCTGTTTTATAAGATGACTGTGGAAAAATTAAATGAAAGGATGCATGTAGAAATGCTAATCATAGTGCCTGGCACATACAGAGATTAATAATGGTTAGTTATTATTTTTCTACAAAAAGTTCCCTGCACACATTGTATTGAGGTATAATTTATATACAATAAACTTCATTCTATTTTGCTGCACAGTTCTGTGAGTTTTAACAAACAGATATAGTTGTGTAACCTTCAGCACAATGAAGGTATTGAAAAGTTCCATCATCCCCAAAACTTTTTCATGCTCCTTGATAGGCAACTTCTCTCCCCACCTCCAGCTCCTGGCAACCACATCATTCTCTGTCTCTATAGTTTGGCCATTGCAAGAATACCATATAGATGGCATTCAGAATTAGCCTTTTGAATTTGTTTTCTTTCACTTAGCATAATCCATTTGAGATTCATTCATTTTATTGCATGAGTCAGTAGTATATGAATATAAAACAAGGTCTTCGATCTACCTGGAATTAATTTTTATGTATGATACGAGATTGAAATGGAATTTAACTTTTTCCCCATTCGGATAAACAATTGTTTTAGGACCCTTTATTGAAGCATCTTTCTTTCCCTCTTAATCTGCAATGCGACCTCTGTCATACATTAAGATTCCATATAAATGGGACTGTCTCTGGGCTCTCCATTCTTTTCTCTTAATCAGTTCATCTGTTCCTAAACCAATATATATAGCACTAGCTTATTTTATAAAAACATTATAATATATCTTAATATTTAAAAAATTGAGTTCCTTCATCCACTGTCTTCTGTTTCAAAATTTTCTGGCTATTCATGCCCCTTCACTTGACAATGTAATAGTCTGTTGATTTTCATTATAGATTAATTTGGAGAGAATTGATATATTTGCAATAATGAATCTTTCCATACAAAATCATGATATAGCTCTGAGGGTTAAGTTTATATGACAACTTGATAGGGCCATAGGATGTCCAGATAGTAAAAACATTGTTTCTGGGTGTGTCTATGAGAGTATCTTCAGACGAGACTAGCATTTGAGTCAGTAGACCTCACCAAGGCAGATGGGCATCAATCATCCAATCCATCAAAAGCCTGAATAGAACAAAACAAGGAGGAGAAAGGGTGAATTCACCCTCTGTCTTTGTTCGTGAGAGATGCTTATCTGTTGTTATCGTTTCTTATAATGTCTTTATCTGGTATCAGGATAATGCTGTCTCCTCTCAAAAAATAACTGGGAATGATTCCCCTATCTCCTATATTTTGGAAGAATCTGTGTATAATTAATACTATTTATTACTTAAAAGTTTGGTAGAATTTTCCAGTGAAGTCATCTAGACCTGGATTTTTCTTTGTTGTAAGGTTTTTAACTGCACATTGAATTTCTTTTGTAGGTAGTTAAGTTTATTTACTTCTTCTTGGATACGTTTAATAGGTTGTGTCTTTCAAGGACTTTGTCCATGGCATCTAAGTTGTTGAAGTTATGATCATAGAGTTATTTGCAGAATTTCCTCACAATTTTTAATGCCTGTAGTTCTAAGTATTGCTTTAGCTTCAACCCAATATTTTTTAATGTTATGTTTTCATTTTCATTCAGATAAGAGTTTATAGATGCTTTGCAACTTCCTCTTTGATTCATGAGTTATCTATAAGTGAGTTGTTTACTTTCTTAGATTTGTATATTTTTCAGTTATCTTCCTGTAATTGATGTTTATTTTAATTATATTCTAATCTGCAAACATATGTAGTATATTTTCAATTATTCTAAAATCATTAAGGTTTATATGATGACCAGAATATAGTCTATCTTTGGAAATGTTCCATGTTCACTGGAAAAGAATGTGTCTTCTGCTTTTGTTGGGTGGAGTATTCTATAAATAAGGTCAAGTTGTTTGAAAGTGTTATCCAGGTCTTTTATATTCTTACTTATTTTCTCTTTATTTGAGAGGAGTGTTGAAGTCTCCAACTATAGTTGTGGATTTGTCTATTTCTTCTATCAGTTTTTACTTATATATTTTAAAGTTCTGTGATTAAGTGTATATACCTTAAGGACTGTAATAGCCTCTTTAAAAAGCAACTATGTAGTGTCCTCACTTTACCCCTTGGATGAAAGCTACTTTTTCTGACTTTAATATAACTCCTCCAGCATTGTTTTGATTAGTATTTCCCTAGTGTATCTTTTTCATCCTTTTACTTTTAACATATTTACTTTATATTTAAAATTAGTTTCTTCTAAACAGCATATAGTTAGGTCTTGCTTTTTAACCAACCTGATAATTTATGTGTTCTAATTTTTTTAGTATTTACATTTATATAATTATTGATATGTTGCAATTAAAGTATACTACTTTGTTAGCTGTTTTCTATTTATTCCATCTTTGTGTTTTTAACCTTTTTTGGCTTCTCTCGGATTCATTGAGTATTTTTTATTATTTCAATTCATCTTTACTATTGACTTATTTATGCTCCTAAAAATTTTATTGGATATTCTAGCACTTACATTATACATCTTTAATCTTATTCTTCCCTCAAATAATATTATATAAGTTACCAGTAATGTAAGGACCCTACAACATTATACTCCTAATTTTTTTCTCCCATTCTTTATGCTAATGTTGTCACACATATTTACTTTTACAAATGGAATAAACATAACCATATTTGCTATATTTGCTTTAGTCAGTTATCTTTAAAACAATTAAAATTAAGAAGAAATAATTTTATATTTACTTTCACTTATTCCATTTCCAGTG